>LR738714.1:765684980-765740349 GCA_902687465.1 Secale cereale | reverse complement strand
GTCCCCGTCCCCGTCGTCGCCGCCCCGTCCCTGTCCCCGTCGTCGCCATTGTTGGGGTTCGTAGCAGAAAATCAAAAATTTTCCTACGCATCACCAAGATCTATCTATGGAGTAATCTCGAAACGAGGGAGAGGGGAGTGCATCTTCATACCCTTGTAGATCGCGATGCGGAAGCGTTGCAAGAACGCGGATGAAGGAGTCGTACTCGCTGCGATTCAGATCGCGGTTGATTCCGATCTAAGCGCCAAACAACGGCGCCTCCGCGTTCAACACACGTGCAGCTCGATCACGTCTCCCACGCCTTGATCCAGCAAGGGGAGAGGGAGAGGTTGGGGAAGACTCCATCCAGCAGCAGCACGATGGCATGGTGGTGGTGGAGGAGCGCAGGACTCCAGCAGGGCTTCGCCAAGCACTGCGAGGGACGAGGAGGGAGAGAGGTAGGGCTGCGCTAAGCGAGAGAGGTCAAAACCATATGTTGGGCAGCCCCAAACCTCAAGTATATATAGGGGAAGGGAGGGGTTACACCCATTTTAGGGTTTCCCACCCCTAGGGGTGCGGCCACCCCAGATCCCATCTAAGGGTGGCGGCCAGAGGGGGAAAGGGAGAGGGGGGCGCACCAGATTGGGCCCTACGGCCCGTCTGCCTTAGGGTTTGCCCCCTTCCCCTCTATGATGCGCCTTGGGCCCTGTTGGGGGGCACACTAGCCCACCTGGGGCCGGTCCCCTCCCACACTTGGCCCATGCAGCCCTCTGGGGCCGGTGGCCCCACCCGATGGACCCCCGGGATCCTCCCGATGGTCCCGGTATGCTACCGATAGCGCCCGAAACTTTTCCGGTGACCAAAACGGGACTTCCCATATATGAATCTGTACCTCCGAACCATTCCGGAACTCCTCGTGACGTCCAGGATCTCATCTGGGACTCCGAACAACATTCGGTAACCGCGTACATACTTTCCCAATAACCCTAGCGTCATCGAACCTTAAGTGTGTAGACCCTACGGGCTCGGGAGTCATGCAGACATGGCCGAGACAACTCTCCGGTTAATAACCATCATCGGGATCTGAATACCCATGTTGGCTCCCACATGCTCCACGATGATCTCATCGGATGAACCACGATGTCAAGGATTCAATCAATCCCGTATACAATTCCCTTTGTCTATCGGTACAGTACTTGCCCGAGATTCGATCGTCGGTATCCCGATACCTTGTTCAATCTCGTTACCGGCAAGTCTCTTTACTCATTCCGTAACACATCATCCTGTGATCAACTCCTTGATCACATTGTGCACATTATGATGATGTCCTACCAAGTGGGCCCAGAGATACCTCTCCGTCAAACGGAGTGACAAATCCCAGTCTCGATTCGCTCCAACCCAACAGACACTTTCGGAGATACCTGTAGTGCACCTTTATAGCCACCCAGTTAAGTTGTGACGTTTGGTACACCCAAAGCATTCCGACGGTATCCGGGAGTTGCACAATCTCATGGTCTAAGGAAAAGATACTTGACATTTAGAAAAGCTTTAGCATACGAACTACACGATCTGTGCTAGGCTTAGGATTGGGTCTTGTCCATCACATCATTCTCCTAATGATGTGATCCCATTATCAATGACATCCAATGTCCATGGTCAGGAAACCGTGACCATCTATTGATCAACGAGCTAGTCAAGTAGAGGCTTACTAGGGACATTGTTGGGGAACGTTGCATGGAAAACAAAAATTTTTCTCTACGTTCACCAAGATCAATCTAGTAGATGCAACTACGAGGGGAGAGTAGGATCCACATACCCTTGTAGATCGCTAAGCGGAAGCGTTAAGAACGCGGTTGATGGAGTCGTACTCGCCGCGATTCAGATCGCTGAAGATCCAAGCACCGAAGCAACGGTGCCTCCGCGTTCTTCACACGTACGGCTCGGGGACGTCTCCTCCTTCTTGATCCAGCAAGGGGTGGAGGAGAGGTTGATGGAGAACCGGCAGCACGACGGCGTGGTGGTGATGGTGTAGAAGAATTCCAGCAGGGCTTCGCCTAAGCACCGCGGGAGAAGAAGATGTTATGGGAGAGGGAGGGCAGCACCGAGGCACGAACTTGTGTTGGCTGCCCTCCCTCTACCTCTCTATATATAGGGGGAAGGAGGAGAGGGGGGCGCCCTAGGGTTTCCCCTAGGGGGCCGGCGGCCAGGGCAAGGGGGAGGGGCGGCGGCCAAGGCAGGCCCTAGGGTTTCCCCCCCTAGGTGCCTTGCCCCCCAAGGCTAAGGGGGTGCGGCCACCCTAGAGGGGTCCACCTCCCTTGGCGCACAAGGAGAGGGCCCAGGGGGGGCGCACAGCCCTATGAGGGCTGTGGTGTCCCCCCTTGTGGCCCAGTAGGCCCAGAAACACTTCCTGGACCCCCGAAACCCTTTCCGGTACTCCGCCGATTTCCCGATGCTCCCCGGAACACTTCCGGACTCCGAAACCTTTCATCCTATATATCAATCTTCGTCTCCGGACCATTCCGGAGACCCTCGTCATGTCCGGGATCTCATCCGGGACCCCGAACAACCTTCGGTAACCATGCACTATTCTCACTAACAACCCTAGCGTCACCGAACCTTAAGTGTGTAGACCCTGCGGGTTCGGAAACCATGTAGACATGACCGAGACACTCCCAGGTCAATAACCAATAGCGGGATCTGGATACCCATATTGGTTCCCACATGTTTCTCGATGATCTCATCGGATGAACCACGATGTCAAGGATTCAGGCAATCCCGTATACAGTTCCCTTTGTCTCGTCGGTATGTTACTTGCCCGAGATTCGATCGTCGGTATCTCTATACCTAGTTCAATCTCGTTACCGGCAAGTCTCTTTACTCGTTGCCGTAATACATAATCCCGTGACCAACTACTTAGTCACTTTGAGCTCATTGAGATGACGTATTACCGAGTGGGCCCGGAGATACCTCTCCGTTACACGGAGTGACAAATCCCAGTCTCGATCCATGTCAACTCAACAGACACCCTCGGAGATACCTGTAGAGTACCTTTATAGTCACCCAGTTACGTTGTGACGTTTGGCACACACAAAGCACTCCTACGGTGTCAGTGAGTTACATGATCTCATGGTCATAGGAACTTATACTTGACATGCAGAAAACTATAGCGATAACTGACACGATCAAAAGCTATGTTAACGTTTGGGTCTCGTCCATCACATCATTCTCCTAATGATGTGATCCCGTTATCAAATGACAACTCATGTCTATGACCTGGAAACCACGGTCATCTTTGATCAACGAGCTAGTCCTGTAGAGGCTCACTAGGGACACAAAGTCTGTCTATTCATCCACACGTGTATTTGAGTTTCCAATCAATACAGTTATAGCATGGATAATAAATGATTATCATGAACAAAGAAATATAATAATAACTCTTTTATTATTGCCTCTAGGGCATATTTCCAACAGTCTCCCACTTGCACTAGAGTCAATAATCTAGCATTACAAGGTAATGAATCTAACACCCATAGAGTCTTGGTGTTGATCATGCTTAGCCCGTGGAAGAGGCTTAGTCAACGGATCTGCAACATTCAAATCCGTGTGTACTTTGCAAATACTTATGTCCTCCTCCTTGACCGAATCGCGGATGGAATTGAAGCGTCGCTTTATGTGTCTGGTCCTCTTGTGAAACCTTGGTTCCTTGGCTAGAGCAATGGCACCAGTGTTGTCACAGAACAGAGTCATTGGGTTCAGTGCACTAGGCACAACTCCAAGATTTGTCATGAACTCCTTCATCCAGACACCTTCTTTAGCTGCCTCCGAGGCAGCTATGTACTCCGCTTCACATGTAGAATCAGCTACCACGCTCTGCTTGGAACTGCACCAGCTTACCGCTCCCCCGTTGAGAATATATACGTATCCGGTTTGTGACTTAGAGTCATCCGGATCAGTGTCAAAGCTTGCATCGACGTAACCCTTTACGACGAGCTCTTGATCACCTCCATAAACGAGAAACATCTCCTTAGTCCTTTTCAGGTACTTTAGGATATTCTTGACCGCTGTCCAGTGATCCAAACCAGGATTACTTTGAAACCTTCCGGCCATACTTATGGCAAGGCTGACATCTGGTCTTGTGCACAGCATTGCATACATGATAGAGCCTATGGCTGAAGCATAGGGGACGACACTCATCTTTTCTCTATCTTCAGCAGTCACTGGGCATTGAGTCTTACTCAACTTCGTACCTTGCAATACCGGCAAGAACCCCTTCTTGGATTGATCCATTTTGAACTTCTTCAAAACTTTATCAAGGTATGTGCTTTGTGAAAGTCCTATCAAGCGTCTTGATCTATCTCTATAGATCTTGATGCCCAATATGAAAGCAGCTTCACCGAGATCCTTCATCGAAAAACTCTTGTTCAAATACCCCTTCACGCTATCCAAAAATTCTATATTGTTTCCAATCAGCAATATGTCATCCACATATAATATTAGAAACGCTATAGAGCTCCCACTCACTTTCTTGTAAATACAAGCTTCTCCATAAACTTGTACAAACCCAAACGCTTTGATCACCTCATCAAAGCGAAGATTCCAACTCCGAGATGCTTGCACCAGCCCATAAATGGAACGCTGGAGCTTGCATACTTTGTCAGCATTCTCTGGATCGACAAAACCTTCCGGTTGTATCATATACAACTCTTCCTTAAGAAAACCGTTAAGGAACGCTGTTTTGACATCCATCTGCCAAATTTCATAATCGAAATATGCAGCTATTGCTAACATGATTCGAACGGATTTAAGCATCGCTACGGGTGAGAAAGTCTCATCGTAGTCAATCCCTTGAACTTGTGAAAAACCCTTTGCCACAAGTCGAGCTTTATACACGGTGACATTACCGTCAGCGTCCGTCTTCCTCTTAAAAATCCATTTATTCTGAATGGCCTTCCGCCCTTCAGGTAATACTTCCAAAGTCCATACTTTGTTTTCATACATGGATCCCATCTCGGATTTCATGGCCTCTAACCATTTGTCGGAATCCGGGCCCACCATCGCTTCTCCATAGCTCGTAGGTTCACCGTTGTCTAACAACATGACCTCCAAGACAGGGTTGCCGTACCACTCAGGTGCAGTGCGTACCCTTGTCGACCTACGAGGTTCGGTAGTAACTTGATCAGAAGCTTCTTGATCATCATCATTGGCTTCCTCTTCAACCTCTGCAGGCTCCACAAAAACATCTTTCTGTGCTGCGCTACTCTCTGGTTGAAGCAGAGGTTCAATAACCTCATCAAGTTCTACCTTCCTCCCACTCAATTCTTTCGAGAGAAACTCTTTCTCGAGAAAGGACCCGTTCTTAGCGACAAACACTTTGCCTTCGGATCTGAGATAGAAGGTGTACCCAACTGTTTCTTTTGGGTATCCTATGAAGACACATTTGTCCGCTTTGGGTTCGAGCTTTTCTGGCTGAAGCCTTTTGACATAAGCATCGCAACCCCGAACCTTGAGAAAAGACAACTTAGGTTTCTTACCAAACCACAGTTCATACGGTGTTGTCTCAACGGACTTAGATGGAGCCCTATTTAAAGTGAATGCAGCTGTCTCTAACGCATATCCCCAAAACGATAGTGGCAAATCGGCAAGAGACATCATAGAACGTACCATATCTAATAGGGTTCGATTACGACGTTCGGACACACCATTACGCTGTGGTGTTCCAGGTGGCGTCAACTGTGAAACAATTCCACATTTTCTTAAGTGATCACCAAACTCATAACTCAGATATTCTCCCCCTCGATCAGATCGTAGGAACTTGATCTTCTTGTTACGATGATTTTCAACTTCACTCTGAAATTGCTTGAACTTTTCAAAAGTTTCAGACTTATGCTTCATCAAGTAAATATACCCATATCTACTTAAGTCGTCAGTGAAGGTGAGAAAATAACGATATCCACCGCGCGTCGTTACACTCATCGGACCGCACACATCAGTATGTATGATTTCCAATAAGTCACTTGCCCGTTCCATTGTCCCTGAAAACGGGGTCCTTGTCATCTTGCCCATGAGGCACGGCTCGCACGTGTCAAGTGATTCAAAATCAAGAGACTCCAAAAGTCCATCAGCATGGAGCTTCCTCATACGTTTCACGCCGATATGACCCAGACGGCAGTGCCACAAGAAAGTGGTATTATCATTATCAACTCTACATCTTTTGGCATCAATGTTATGAACATGTGTATCATCACTATCGAGATTCAATAAGAATAAACCCCTAACTTCGGGTGCATGACCATAAAAGATATTACTCATATAAATAGAACAACCATTATTCTCTGACTTAAATGAGTAACCGTCTCGCAATAAACAAGATCCAGATATAATGTTCATGCTTAACGCAGGCACTAAATAACAATTATTCAGGTTCATAACTAATCCCGATGGTAATCGAAGAGCGAGCGTGCCGACGGCGATCACATCAACCTTGGAACCATTTCCCACGCGCATCGTCACTTCGTCCTTCGCCAGCCTCCGTTTATTCCGCAGTTCCTGTTTAGAGTTGCAAATGTGAGCAACCGAACCGGTATCAAATACCCAGGCACTACAACGAGAGTTGGTAAGGTACACATCAATAACATGTATATCACATATACCTTTGTTGTTGTTGGCCCCCTTCTTGTCTGCCAGATACTTGGGGCAGTTCCGCTTCCAGTGGCCGTTCCCCTTGCAATAGAAACACTCAGTCTCTGGCTTGGGCCCAGCCTTGGGTTTCTTCACCGGATTAGCAACTGCTTTGCCACCCTTCTTAAAGTTACCCTTCTTGCCCTTGCCATTCTTCTTGAAACTGGTGGTTTTATTGACCATCAACACTTGATACTCCTTCTGGATGTCTGCCTCAGCGACTTTCAGCATCGAGAACAGCTCGGCGATGGTTTTATTCATCCCTTGCATGTTGTACTGCTGCACGAAGCTCTTGTAGCTTGGAGGGAGTGACTGGAGAATTCTGTCAATGATAGCCTCATCCGGGAACACAAGTCCCAGATCAGCTATGCGGGTATAGTACCCAGACATCTTCAGTAAGTGCTCACTGACAGACGAATTCTCCTCCATCTTGCAAGCAAAGAATTTATCGGTGGTCTCATACCTCTCGATCTTAGCATTCTTTTCAAAGATGAACTTCAACTCCGTGTACATCTCATATGCACCATGACGTTCAAAACGCCTTTGAAGTCCTCCTTCCAAGCCGTACAACATGGCACACTGCACTATCGAATAGTCATCCGAACGCGTCTGCCAGACGTTCATAACGTCCGCAGAGGCTCCAGGAGCAGGGGGTTCACCTAGCGGTGCATTTAGGACATAAACCTTTTGGGCAGCTGTGAGGATGATCCTCAGATTGCGGAGCCAGTCCACAAAGTTGCTCCCGTCATCTTTCAGTTTAGCTTTCTCTAGGAACGCATTAAAATTCAGGGGAGCTACAGCGCGAGCCATCTACAACCAAAAATTTGCAAAGACATTTTAGACTATTGTTCATGATAAGTGAGTTACTAATCAAATTATTTATAACTCCCACTCAAATTGACATCCCTCTGGTCATTCGAGCGTGACATGATCCAAATTCACCAACCCAAGTCCGATCATCACGTGAGATGAGGTGGTGTCAATGGTGAACATCAACATGTTGATCATATCTACTCTATGACTCATGCTCGACCTTTCGGTCCTCCGTGTTCCGAGGCCATGTCTGTACATGCTAGGCTCGTCAAGTCTAACCCGAGTGTTCTGCATGTGCAAAACTGGCTTGCACCCGTTGTATGCGAACGTAGAGTCTATCACACCCGATCATCACGTGGTGCTTCGAAACGACGAACCTTCGCAACGGCGCACACTCGGGGGGAACACAATTTTATCTTGAAATTTTAGTGAAGGATCATCTTATAATGCTACCGTCGTCCTAAGCAAAATAAGATGCATAAAAGGATTAACATCACATGCAAATCATAAGTGACATGATATGGCCATCAACTCGTGCTTTTGATCTCCATCTCCAAAGCACCGGCATGATCTCCATCGTCACCGGCGCCACACCATGATCTCCATCATCATGATCTCCATCATCGTGTCGCCATCGGGGTCGTCGCGCGCCCACCATGCTCTTACTACTATTGCTACCGTTTAGCGATAAAGTAAAGCATTACAAAGCGCTTAATGATTAACACGCAGGTCATACAAAAATTAAAGACAACCCTATGGCTCCTGTCGGTTGCCGTATGCATCGACATGCAAGTCGATATTAACTATTACAACATGATCATCTCATACATCAAATATATCTCATCATGTCATTGGCCATATCATATCACATACATACCCTGCAAAAACAAGTTAGACGTCCTCTAATTTGTTGTTGCATGTTTTACGTGGCTGCTATGGGTATCTAGCAAGAACGCTTCTTACCTACGCAAAACCACAACGGTGATATTCAAGTTGCTATTTAACCTTCTACAAGGACCGCCTTGTTCTATTCTGATTCAACTAAGATAGGAGAGACAGACACCCGCCAGCCATCTTATGCAACAAAAGTCACATGTCTGTCGATGGAACCGGTCTCATGTACGTGGACATGTAAAGTTGGTCCGGGCCGCTTCATCCCATAATACCGCTGAATCAAGAAAGACTAAGGAGGGCAGCAATTTAAACATCAACGCCACAAACCCTTTTGTGTTCTACTCGAGAAAGCATCTACGCAAGATCCTAGCTCTGATACCACTGTTGGGGAACGTTGCATGGAAAACAAAAATTTTTCTCTACGTTCACCAAGATCAATCTAGTAGATGCAACTACGAGGGGAGAGTAGGATCCACATACCCTTGTAGATCGCTAAGCGGAAGCGTTAAGAACGCGGTTGATGGAGTCGTACTCGCCGCGATTCAGATCGCTGAAGATCCAAGCACCGAAGCAACGGTGCCTCCGCGTTCTTCACACGTACGGCTCGGGGACGTCTCCTCCTTCTTGATCCAGCAAGGGGTGGAGGAGAGGTTGATGGAGAACCGGCAGCACGACGGCGTGGTGGTGATGGTGTAGAAGAATTCCAGCAGGGCTTCGCCTAAGCACCGCGGGAGAAGAAGATGTTATGGGAGAGGGAGGGCAGCACCGAGGCACGAACTTGTGTTGGCTGCCCTCCCTCTACCTCTCTATATATAGGGGGAAGGAGGAGAGGGGGCGCCCTAGGGTTTCCCCTAGGGGGCCGGCGGCCAGGGCAAGGGGGAGGGGCGGCGGCCAAGGCAGGCCCTAGGGTTTCCCCCCCTAGGTGCCTTGCCCCCCAAGGCTAAGGGGGTGCGGCCACCCTAGAGGGGTCCACCTCCCTTGGCGCACAAGGAGAGGGCCCAGGGGGGGCGCACAGCCCTATGAGGGCTGTGGTGTCCCCCCTTGTGGCCCAGTAGGCCCAGAAACACTTCCTGGACCCCCGAAACCCTTTCCGGTACTCCGCCGATTTCCCGATGCTCCCCGGAACACTTCCGGACTTCGAAACCTTTCATCCTATATATCAATCTTCGTCTCCGGACCATTCCGGAGACCCTCGTCATGTCCGGGATCTCATCCGGGACCCCGAACAACCTTCGGTAACCATGCACTATTCTCACTAGCAACCCTAGCGTCACCGAACCTTAAGTGTGTAGACCCTGCGGGTTCGGAAACCATGTAGACATGACCGAGACACTCCCAGGTCAATAACCAATAGCGGGATCTGGATACCCATATTGGTTCCCACATGTTTCTCGATGATCTCATCGGATGAACCACGATGTCAAGGATTCAGGCAATCCCGTATACAGTTCCCTTTGTCTCGTCGGTATGTTACTTGCCCGAGATTCGATCGTCGGTATCTCTATACCTAGTTCAATCTCGTTACCGGCAAGTCTCTTTACTCGTTGCCGTAATACATAATCCCGTGACCAACTACTTAGTCACTTTGAGCTCATTGAGATGACGTATTACCGAGTGGGCCCGGAGATACCTCTCCGTTACACGGAGTGACAAATCCCAGTCTCGATCCATGTCAACTCAACAGACACCCTCGGAGATACCTGTAGAGTACCTTTATAGTCACCCAGTTACGTTGTGACGTTTGGCACACACAAAGCACTCCTACGGTGTCAGTGAGTTACATGATCTCATGGTCATAGGAACTTATACTTGACATGCAGAAAACTATAGCGATAACTGACACGATCAAAAGCTATGTTAACGTTTGGGTCTCGTCCATCACATCATTCTCCTAATGATGTGATCCCGTTATCAAATGACAACTCATGTCTATGACCTGGAAACCACGGTCATCTTTGATCAACGAGCTAGTCCTGTAGAGGCTCACTAGGGACACAAAGTCTGTCTATTCATCCACACGTGTATTTGAGTTTCCAATCAATACAGTTATAGCATGGATAATAAATGATTATCATGAACAAAGAAATATAATAATAACTCTTTTATTATTGCCTCTAGGGCATATTTCCAACAGACATGGTGTTTGTCTATGTATCCCCACATGTATCTGAGTTTCCTATCAATACAATTCTAGCATGGATAATAAACAATTATCATGAACAAGGAAATATAAGAATAACCAATTTATTATTGCCTCTAGGGCATATTTCCAATAGTCTCCCACTTGCACTAGAGTCAACAATCTAGTTCACATCGCCATGTGATTAACACTCACAGGTCACATCGCCATGTGACCAACATCCAAAGAGTTTACTAGAGTCAATAATCTAGTTCACATCAATATGTGATTAACACTCAATGAGTTCTGGGTTTGATCATGTTATACTTGTGAGAGAGGTTGTAGTCAACGGGTCTGCAACATTCAGATCCCTATGTACTTTGCAAAACTTTATATCATATCGTAGATGCTGCTACAATGTTCCACTTGGAGCTATTCCAAATGGTTGCTCCTTTATACGTATCCGGTATCTCTACTCAGAGCTATCCGGATAGGTGTTAATCTTGCATCGACGTAACTCTTTACGTCGAACTCTTTATCACCTCCATTACCGAGAAACATTTCCTTATTCTTCTAAGGATAATTTTGACCGCAATCAAGTGATCCACTCCTGGATCACCTTTGTACCCTCTTGCCAGACATGTGGCAAGGCACACATTAGCTGCGGTACTCAGCATGGCATATCGTCTAGAGCCTATGACAAAAGCATAGGGGACGACCTTCGTCCTTCCTCTTTCTTCTGCCGTGGTCAAGCTTTTTTTAGTCTTACTCAACTTCACACCTTACAACTCAGGTAAGAACTCCTTCTTTGACTGATCTAGTTTGAATTCCTTCAAAATCAAGCCAAGGCGTGTGTTCTTTTGAAAGTATCATCAGGCGTCTTGATCTATCTCTATAGATCTTGATGCCCAATATGTAAGCAGCTTTATCCAGGTCTTCCTTTGAAAAACTCCTTTCAAATAACCCTTTACGCTTTCCAGAAATTCTATATCATTTCGGATCAACAATATGTCATTCACATATACTTATAAGAAATGTTGTAGTGCTCCCACTCACTTTATTGTAAATACAAGTTTCTAACAAACTTTGTATAAACTCAAAAACTTTGATCACTCCATCAAAGCGTATATTCCGACTTCGAGATGCTAGCTCTAGTCCATGGAAGGATCGCTGGAGCTAGCATACCTTTTAGCATCCTTAGGATCGACAAAACCTTTTTGATTGTATCACATACAACCCTTCCTTATGAAGACTGGTAAGGAAACTTGTTTTGACATCCATTAGCCAGATTTCATAAATGCAGCTAATGCTAACATGATTCCGACGGACTTAAGCATCGCTACGGGTGAGAAAATCTCATCGTAGTCAACTCCTTGAACTTGTGAAAAAAATCTTCGCCACAAGTCGAGCTTCATAGACGGTAACATTACCGTCCACGTTCGTCTTCTTCTTAAAGATCTATTTATCTCAATCGCTTGCCGACCATCGGGCAAGTCCACCAAAGTCCATACTTTGTTTTGATACATGGATCCTATCTCGGATTTCTCGGCTTCTAACCATTTGTCGGAATACGGGCCCACCATCGCTTTTCCATAATTAGTAGGTATATTGTTGTCCAACAACATGACGTCTAAGACAGGATCACCGTACCACTCAGGAGTAGTACATATCCTTGTCGACCTGCGAGTTTCGATAGTAACTTGATTCGAAGCTTCATGATCACTATCATTAGTTTCTTCTTCAACGGTCGTAGGTTCCACAGAAACATCTTTCTGTGTTGCACTACTCTCTGGTTGAAGTGAGGGTTTGACAACCTCATCAAGTTCTATCTTCCTCCCACTCAATTCTTTCGAGAGAAACTCCTTCTCGAGAAACGACCCGTTCTTAGCGACAAACAATTTTTGTCCTTGGATCTGAGATAGAAGGTATACCCAACTGTTACCTTTGGGTACCCTATGAAGATGTATTTGTCCGCTTTGGGTTCGAGCTTTTTCCGGCTGAAGCCATAAGCATCGCAGCCCCAAACATTGAGAAACGACAACTTTGGTTTTTTGCCAAACCAGAGTTCATATTGCGTTTGTTTCAACGGACTTAGATGGTGCCCTATATAAAGTGAATGCAGCTGTCTCTAATGAATAACCTCAAAATAATAGCGGTAGATCGGTAAGAGACATCATAGATCGCACCATATCTCATAAGGTTCGATTACGACGTCCGGACACACCATTGCGCTCTGGTGTTCCAGGTGGCTTCAACTGCGAAACAATTCCACAATGTCTTAAGTGATTGCCAAACTCATAATTCAGAAAATCTCCCCTTGATCAGATCGTAGGAACATGATCTTCTTGTTATGATGATTCTTAATCTTCACTCTGAAATTGCTTGAACGTTTCAAACGTTTCAGACTTTTGCTTCATTAAGTAAATATACCCATATCTACTCAAATCGTCAGTGAAGATGAGAAAATAACGATATCCACCACACGCCTTAATTCTCATTGGATCACACACATCAGCATGTATGATTTCCAACAAGTCACTTGCCCGTTTCATTGTACATGAACACGGGATCTTAGTCATCCTGCCCATGAGGCATGGCTCGCATGTGTCAAGCGATTCAAAATCAGTGACTCCAAACATCCATCAGCATGGAGTTTCTTCATGCATTTTATGCCAAAATGACCTAAGCGGCAGTGCCACAAGAAAGTGGTACTATCATCATTAGCTCTACATCTTTTGGCGTTAATATTATTATCATGTGTATTACTATGATCGAGATTCAGTAAACCATTGGGTGCATGACCATAAAGGTATTGTTCATGTAAACAGAATAACCATTATTCTCTAACTTATATGAATAACCGTATTGCAATGAACATAATCTATTCATATTCATCCTCAACGTAGACACCTGGTAACGTTTATCTAGGTTCAACACCCATCCCGAAGGTAGAGGGAGCGCGCGTTGGTGATCTTATCAACCTTGGAAACACTTCCAACACACATCTTCACCTCGCCCTTAGCTAGTCTCCGTTCAGTCCGTAGCTTTTGCTTCAAGTCACTAATAATAGCAACTGAACCGGTATCCAATACCCAGGTACTACTAGGAGTACTAGTAAGGTACACATCAATAATACGTATATCAAACATACTTTGTTGAAGTTGCCAGCTTTCTTATCTACCATGTATTTGGGGTAGTTCCGCTACCATGTGACATTCCCCTTACAATAGAAGCACTTAGTCTCAAGGTTTGGGTTCAACCTTGGGTTCCTTCATTAGTGCGACAACTGGTTTGCCATTCATGAAGTTTCCCTTCTTGCCCTTGCCCTTTCGAAACCAGTGGTCTTGTTAAACCATCAACACTTGATGCTCCTTCTTGATTTCTACTTTTGCGGTCTTAAGCACCGCTAATAGCCCTGGGATCATCGCCATCATTTGCATGTCATAGTTCATCACAAAGTTCTAGTAGCTTGGTTATAGTGTCTAGAGAATTCCGTCAACCACTATCTCATCTGGAAGATTAACTCCCACTTGGTTCAAGTGATTTTAGCACCCAGACATTCTGAGTACGTGCTCACTAGTTGAGCTATTCTCCTCCATCTTGTTGGCAAAAGAACTTGTCAGAGTTCTCATACCTCTCAACACGGGCATGAGCCTGAAATCCCAATTTCAGCTCATATGTCTTATGGCGTTCAAAACGTCATCGGAATCCCGATTCTAAGCCGTAAAGTATGGTACACTAAACTATCAAGTAGTCATCAGGACGTGTCTGTCAGGTGTTCACAACATCCACAGACGACGTTGTAGGGGTTTGCACATCGAGCGGTGCATCAAAAACGTAAGCTTTCTGTGTAGAAGTGAGGACACTCCTCGGACTACGGACCCAGTCCGCATCATTGCTTACAATATCTTTCAACTTAGTCTTTCTCTAGGATCGTATTAAACAGGGAGCTACAACGCAGATATTGGTCTACAACATGATTTGCGAAGACAACTTAGACTATTGTTCATGAAAATTAAGTTCATCTAATGAACTCCCACTCAGATAGACATCTCTCTAGTTATCTAAGTCATACATGATCCGAATCGACTAGGCCGTGTCCGATCATCACGTGAGACGGACTAGTCATCAACGGTGAACATCTTCATGTTGATCGTATCTTCTATACGACTCATGTTCGACCTTTCGGTCTACCGTGTTCCGAGGCCATGTGTGTACATACTAGGCTCGTCAAGTCAACCCTAAGTGTATCGCGTGTGTAAATCTGGCTTACACCCGTTGTATGCGAACGTTAGAGCCTATCACACCCGATCATCACGTGGCGCTTCGGAACAACGAACCTTAGCAACGGTGCACAGTTAGGGGGAACACAATTCTTGAAATTTTAGTGAGAGATCATCTTATTCACTACCGTCGTTGTAAGCAAATAAGATGTAAAACATGATAAACATCACATGCAATCAAATAGTGACATGATATGGCCAATATCATTTTGCTCCTTTTGATCTTCATCTTCGGGGCTTCATGATCATCATCGTCACCGGCATGACACCATGATCTCCATCATCATGATCTCCATCATCATCGTCACCGGCATGACACCATGATCTCCATCATCATGAAGTCGTCTCGCCAAACATTACTTCTACTACTATGGCTAACGGTTAGCAATAAAGTAAAGTAATTACATGGCGATTTTAGTGACACGCAGGTCATACAATAAAGTAAAACAACTCCTATGGCTCCTGCCAGTTGTCATTCTCATCGACATGCAAGTCGTGATTCCTATTACAAGAACATGATCAATCTCATACATCACATATATATCATTCATCACATCCTTTTGGCCATATCACATCACACGGCACATGCTGCAAGAACAAGTTAGACATCCTCTAATTGTTGTTGCAAGTTTTTACGTGGCTGCTATAGGTTTATAGCAAGAACGTTTCTTACCTACGCCAAAAACCACAACGTGATATGCCAATTTCTATTTACCCTTCATAAGGACCCTTTTCATCGAATCCGATCCGACTAAAGTGGGAGAGACAGACACCCGCTAGCCACCTTATGCAACTAGTGCATGTCAGTCGGTGGAACCAGTCTCACGTAAGAGTACGTGTAAGGTCGGTCCGGGCCGCTTCATCCCACGATGCCGTCGAATCAAGATAAGACTAGTAACGGCAAGTAAACTGACAAATCGACGCCCACAACTACTTTGTGTTCTACTCGTGCAAGAAACTACGCATAGACCTAGCTCATGATGCCACTGTTGGGGATCGTAGCAGAAAATCAAAAAATTTCCTACGCATCACCAAGATCTATCTATGGAGTAATCTAGCAACGAGGGAGAGGGGAGTGCATCTACATACCCTTGTAGCGCGATGCGGAAGCGTTGCAAGAACGCGGATGAAGGAGTCGTACTCGCTGCGATTCAGATCGCGGTTGATTCCGATCTAAGAGGCAAACAACGGCGCCTCCGCGTTCAACACACGTGCAGCCCGATGACGTCTCCCACGCCTTGATCCAGCAAGGGTAGAGGGAGAGGTTGGGGAAGACTCCATCCAGCAGTAGCACGACGGCATGATGGTGGTAGAGGAGCGCGGGACTCCAGCAGGGCTTCGCCAAGCACTGCGAGGGACGAGGAGGGAGAGAGGTAGGGCTGCGCCAAGTGAGAGAGGTCAAAACCATATGTTGGGCAGCCCCAAACCTCAAGTATACATAGGGGGGAGGGAGGGGCTGCGCCCCCTTTAGGGTTTCCCAACCCTAGGGGTGCGGCCACCCCAGATCCCATCTAAGGGTGGCGGCCAGAGGGGGAAAGGGAGAGGGGGGCGCACCAGATTGGGCCCTAGGGCCCATCTGCCCTAGGGTTTGCCCCTTCCCCTCTATGATGCACCTTGGGCCCTGGTGGGGGGGCGCACCAGCCCGCTTGGGGTTGGTCCCCTCCCACACTTGGCCCATGCAGCCCTCTGGGGCCGGTGGCCCCACCCGGTGGACCCCCGGGACCCTCCCGATGGTCCCGGTATGCTATCGATAGCGCCCGAAACTTTTCCGGTGACCAAAACGGGACTTCCCATATATGAATCATTACCTCCGGACCATTCCGGAACTCCTCGTGACGTCCGGGATCTCATCCGGGACTCCGAACAACATTCGGTAACCGCGTACATACTTTCCCTATAACCCTAGCGTCATCGAACCTTAAGTGTGTAGACCCTACGGGCTCGGGAGTCATGCAGACATGGCCGAGACAACTCTCCAGTCAATAACCAACAGCGGGATCTGGATACCCATGTTGGCTCCCACATGCTCCACGATGATCTCATGGGATGAACCACGATGTCAAGGATTCAATCAATCCCATATACAATTCCCTTTGTCTATCGGTAGAGTACTTGCCCGAGATTCGATCGTCGGTATCCCGATACCTTGTTCAATCTCGTTACCGGCAAGTCTCTTTACTCGTTCCGTAACACATCATCCCGTGATCAACTCCTTGATCACATTGTGCACATTATGATGATGTCCTACCGAGTGGGCCCAGAGATACCTCTCCGTCAAACGGAGTGACAAATCCCAGTCTCGATTCGTGCCAACCCAACAGACACTTTCGGAGATACCTGTAGTGCACCTATATAGCCACCCAGTTACGTTGTGACATTTGGTACACCCAAAGCATTCCTACGGTATCCGGGAGTTGCACAATCTCATGGTCTAAGGAAAAGATACTTGACATTTAGAAAAGCTTTAGCATACGAACTACACGATCTGTGCTAGGCTTAGGATTGGGTCTTGTCCATCACATCATTCTCCTAATGATGTGATCCCGTTATCAATGACATCCAATGTCCATGGTCAGGAAACTGTGACCATCTGTCGATCAACGAGCTAGTCAAGTAGAGGCTTACTAGGGACATGGTGTTTGTCTATGTATCCACACATGTATCTGAGTTTCCTATCAATACAATTCTAGCATGGATAATAAACAATTATCATGAACAAGGAAATATAATAATAACCAATTTATTATTGCCTCTAGGGCATGTTTCCAATAGCCATCCCCGTCTTCGCCGCGCCCGTCGCCTCTCGCCTCGCCGGTGAGCACACACACATACAATTTTTTTTAGTTATAGAAATAGTTATAAAAATGTTAGAAATTTTTCTTTTTTAGTTATAGAAATAGTTAGTTATATAGCATTGTTAGAAATGTTATAGAAATGTTAGAATTGTTAGAAATCTTTCTGTTTTTTAGTTATAGAAATAGTTATAAAAAAGTTAGAATTGTTAGAAATTTTTCTGTTTTTTAGTTATACAAATAGTTATAAAAAAGTTCGAAATTTTTCTCTTTTTTAGTACTAGAAATATTAGAAATGTTATACAAATGTTAGTTATATATATAGAAATGTTATAATTTTTTTTTCTGTTTTTTAGTTATAGAAATATTAGAAATGTTATAGAAATGTTAGTTATATAGCATTGTTAGAAATGTTATAGAAATTTTGAAATTTTAGTTATCAAAATCCAATCATTAAAAAAATGTTACTTTTTGCGGGCATATAGCTAGTATTTGTTCTCGACGATGCCCGGCCCGCATCCTCGCCGTCGACCCGTCCGCGACGACGTGCGGCTGACCCATGTCCGGGACTGGGCTCCGCCGGGCTGGCACTGGGAGGTGCTGCCTGGAGGGGCGCGCCGCTTGATGAGGAACCCGGCCCCGGGTCCCGTCGTCAACCCTGATCTCATTTGGTGGCGTTCGCGTGGGCCAGTTTCGGTGCGGAGGGAGCCGGTCCCGCCGGAGGTGGTACATCGCCGTGTCAGGGAGGAGGACGAGCATGTCCATCGCTACATGGTTGCGTTAGAGGGCGGCAGGTTCTCCAATACCTGGCAGTTTCTTCAGGGATCTCACTTCAGCTATGACCCTGTGAGGGTTCCTTCTCTTTGGGTGTCCACCGCCCGCGCCGCAGGAACCGCGAGTGTCCTAGATTCTTCTGTAGTATTCGATCTTTATTAGCTACCTAGCCAGTGATGTATTTGATATTATATATTATTCGAGATGATGTATTCGAGATTATATATTATTCGAGACGATGTATTCGAGATTATATCTATTATTCGAGACGATGTATTCGAGATTATATCTATTATTCGAGACGATGTATTCGAGATTATATCTATTATTCGAGACGATGTAATTTGAATACTAAATTGTTTTATATTTCTTTTGGATTAGTTAAATAAAAGCTATGGCGGATAATACCGGCAGAGAGGGAGAACAGACCTTGTCCGATATGATACGTCATCCTCGCGGGCCAGATGATGATCAGAATGAAGAAGATTATGACGGCTCCCAATTTCTAAACAACACCGGAGAGGGTGATATGATATTCGATCGCGACGACCGAATTGATGAAGTCATGAACTACGATTATGATGATGACAAAGAAAATGTTGATCTTGAAACAACAAAGACCGGTGAGGTATATATATTTATGTAAGAAGGCACATCTGGTGATCATCACATGTTTTAAATGAGTTGAAGATATATTAACGAATCGATCTTTCTTCTTTCAGCCATCCGGATCGAGCAAATCTTCAGGCAACAGGACAAAACGAGGCCCGAACAAAAAGTTGAAGGAGGGCGTAAAGTACAATATCGAGGCAATCAGACCTAATGGTGAACCATTAGCGCCTAAGAAGATTGTGGACAAGTTCGTTCGTCACTGCGGAGTTCTTGTGAAGGACCATCTCCCGATCTCCCTTCAAGAATGGAGAGAGCCAGCAAAGCCACGTCCAGATCTTACTTTTGTCAACGACAGACAAAAAATTCTTCTTTGGGATACTCTCATGGAACATTTCACCCTACCAGATCATTTCACAGAAGGAGATATGTAGAAAGTCAAGGACGCTGCTCTTAGGAAGATGGCGGTTGCATTCAAGAACCACAAGAATCGTGAATGGGACAAGTACGTCAAGGGAGAAAGGAAGACTCTAGTATTCGAGGGAACACTAGAGAAGCAAAGTTCTCATTGGGACGATTTCGTGAAATTCAAGGATTCAGAATTAGCTAAGGAACGGTCGAGAATAAACAAGAAGAATGCCGAAAAAAGTATAAGTTCCATAAGCTGGGGCCAGGTGGCTACGCGGTGGCAATGCCTAAGTGGGATAAGTTTGAGAAAGAGACTGAGAATGCAGGTGTCACTCCGGTTACTAGGAGCTGCCCCCCAAGGTGCAGGACTTGGTTCTATGCACATGGGGGGGAGTTGGACCCGAAGACAGGCAAAGTTTCGACGAAGGCATGTCTGAACGGAGCCGACGATAAGATACTTGTTGCAATAGAAGAGGCTCGATCGGGGGTGTTCCAGCCCAACAGAGAGAACGACGAGCTTACGCATGCCCTGGGAAATCCTGAACACCCGGGAAGAACACGAGGCAAGGGCGCTATTCCGTGGTATGAGGGGTTTTCGGACTGGAACGCCGACTACAGAACCCGTGCGAGAAGGAAGATTGCGGAGGAGAAGCAAAGGAATATGGAGGAGGAGCAGAGGAAGCTGGACTATGAACGCCTTCAAGGCCTAGAATCAAAGCACGTGGACTTGGCAGTCAAATTCCAGCGGCAGGAGGAGCAGATCGACTCACTTAGCCAGCAAAGGGGGTCTGAGAAACTGCAGCAGCTAGCGGATGATCCAGCATTGGATACCACCGCCCCATCCATGCCGAGAAGCAGCGTGGGTTCCGCCCCGGGCGACGCAATGCTGGATAGATACCCCATTGATGACATCATGGAGAACACTAACTGCGAGCTACACTTCAAAATGAAGAACATATCCATGAAGGTGGCGGACGCCGTTGCTTTTACAAATCCCCCCGAGGCAACCTTCCATTGCAACCCGATTCCAGCAGGCTATGCTCGTGTCTTGGTTGATGAGGTGGTGGACCAATATTCGGGGCTAGAGCTTGACATTCCTGGAGGTGACGAGGAGCACACACTCGGAGAGGCCAAACATCGTATCATCCTATGGAGAAAGGATTGCATCATCTTTCGAAGGCCACCGACACCGCGTCAGCCGACTCCTCGTCGAGGTCCGCCACCGAGTCAGCAGACTCCCGCTCCTGCAAGTCCACCAACACGTCAGGCCACTCCTCCTCCTCCAAGTCCGGCAAAGCATCAGGCCATTCCTCCTCCAAGTCCGACACAGCGTGAGATGTCCACTCCTCCTCCAAGTCTAGCACAACTTCAGGCCACTCCTCCTCCAAGTCCGGCACAGCTTCAGGCCACTCCTCCTCGTCCAACTTAGCCCCGTCAACCGTCTCCGCCGCCTCAGCACTCGCAGAAGAGACACCCCGCAGCTATGGTGCGTAGCGGTACGAGTCGAGGCAGTACAGGAAGTACAGGCGGAGGCAAGCGATATAAATATGGTCCAAGCCTCACTGATCTTCCTTAGAGGGCTTACGACAGGACCGAGGAGCAAACCAAGGCCATAGTGCGGGCAGAAGTGGACGCCCATTTTGGACCGATACCGCCACCGCTACCGCCACCGCCGCCAAGGGAGAAAGTGCCTGAGAAAGATTGACCACTTCATTCGTATGGCTCAACCACCAGCTCCCAAGCCTGTTGACACAGACTATGAGCGCCACATCAGGAAGTTAAATCGAGCACGTCTACAGAAGGAGGCGAGCTCGAGCTCAAGCAAACAACAAGCAGTTGTCAAAAAATGCGGGAAAACCATTCCCCAGCTGGGAGAACAGGCGGCACAATCGATCCCCTCGTTTGTTGTGCCAAAAATACGTGAGAGTATGCGCGCCCAATATTATTGTGGGCAAATAGTTTAGGTTCCCGAGGTGGGCAATGCGGTAATAACCGAGGAGCATATAACGCAGGCTGAAATTCTCAACATCACTGTTGGACAACTCCTCGAGATCGAGCCCATGCCTGTGCTTACAGAGGAGGAAATAAAACGGAAATATGTCCGGGGCGAACCTTTGGTCAAGCCAGACGAGGTCAAGAAGCTCCCAACGAGAATGTATGAATTGCATCAATGGTACATGGACATTACCAAGAGTTCCAATCGAGAGTCCCTCATGGTGGAAGTCAAGAAGGATCATTACTACCATCAGAAAGCTATGGCCGTTGAGTATAATGAACTGTTTCAGTTATACAATCAGGACGCACTCGACAAATCTATCGTCAGTTGCTATTGTCTCTAAGTGATTTCTTTCTGTAATTTAAGTCTCAAGCTAGCTGTAGTGATCCTTTTGATCAATCATTACCTGTAATTATCCTCACTATATTCTTTTCTATGGTATTATGAGGATGAAGATGTATGAAATGAAAAAAGGTGGATGCTATGGCATTGGGTTCATTGACCCAAACACCGTTAATGAATACACATGGAAAATAGATACATATCATGAAAAGCATGTAGATGACAGCATGCTAGAGTTCTTGAAGTGCCTCAAATACAATGAAGATATACTACTTCCTTACAACTTCCAGTGAGTCACACTGTCTTGTACTACAAATTCTCTGTTTTTGCCTACTAGCTAGCTACATGTTTTTGCTTACATATGTCCGCTTCAATTAAGACATCCAAACGTGTGTGCATGCAGATTTCACTGGATCTTGTGTATCATTAAAGTTGACGCCGGAACAGTTGAAGTACTCGACTCACTACTTAAAAAACAAAGTGACTACACCACCTTGTTTGGGATAGTCAACAGGTAATTTCAATCATTATTAACTATATATCTCGTCCTATTTAGTTCGTCATTTTCTGATATGAACTATTTAATAACCCATTTATTCATTTTCTTTGTCGGCGGGCAGGGCTTGGGCAAGGTTCATCAGCGTCACTCCAGGCGAATGGAAACAAAGACTGCAATGGTTTCGACCCAAGTTAAGTAATTAAGTAGTATTAGCTAGCTAGCTAGCTGCCCTTATCTCTTTAATTATCATGCTTGATTAATTATTATTTGATCAAATTCCATTCTCGCAAAGGCCCTGAAGCAGGCGCAGGGAATTGATCTGTGTGCATACTGCGTCTACGAGAACATTCGCATGATGGCGTCCGAAAGGAGCAGATCTCAAAGACTGGAATGGGTACGTTTGTCAGAACACTATTCAAAAATTTTACACCATTATCGATATCTAGTCACACAACTAATAAACATGCATATTGATCTCCTTCTTAACAGTTCACAGAGGTGTGGGACAAGCTCCTAGAAACGGAGCGCGTACAAGCACTTCAAGAGGAAACAGCGGGATTTTTGCTCGACCAGGTCATAGATCCGAAGGGAGAATACCAGTACCCGCTACCGCCCCCATGAACCACTTCCAATTGTCATCGTGCTCCGAAGGCACCAATTAGGCTAATGCCACTGGCTCCGAAGGCAACATGTAGGAGAAATTGTATATAACTATACATGTGTGTATGTGTGAATTGGTGGTTTGTGAGACATTTGATGATATATATATGATTGGTTCTACACTTGATGATATAACGTGTACAATATGTAGTATCGTAAAATACCAGCGAACGAATAAGAATTAAATGGAAAACACAAAATTAAATGAAAAATAAATCATAAAACCAAAAAAAAAAACCAAACCTTCTAGTACCGGTTGGTTTTACCAACCGGTACTAAAGGGCTCTCGGCCCCCGGAGCTGGCTCGTGCCACGTGGTTGCCCTTTAGCACCGGTTCGTGCTGAACCGGTACAAAAGCGGGGGGGCTTTAGTGCCCACACTTTATTGCCAGTTATGGAACCGACACTAAAGAGCCTTATGAACCGGTGCTATTGCCCGGTTCTGCACTAGTGCTAGGTCTCCGGCAGAGCTGTTCTGCCGGGGATACTTCCCTCTGGGAGGGGGAAATCGTCACCGTCGTCATCACCAACAACTCTCCCATGTTGGGGAGGGCTATCTTCATCAACATCTTCACTAGCACCATCTCCTCTCAAACCCTAGTTCATCTCTTGTATCCAATATTTGTACCCAAACCTCAGATTGGTACATGTGGGTTGCTAGTAGTGTTGATTACTCCTTGTAGTTGATGCTAGGTGGTTTATTTGGTGGAAGATCATATGTTCAGATCCATTATGCATATTGATACCCCTGTGATCATGAACATTATTATGTCTCGTGAGTAGTTACTTTTGTTCTTGAGGACATGGGAGAAATCTTGCTATTAGTAGTCATGTGAATTTGGTGTTTGTTCGATATTTTGATGAGATGTATGTTGTATGTCCTCTAGTGGTGTCATGTGAACGTCGACTACATGACACTTCACCATTATTTGGGCCTAGAGGAAGGCATTGGGAAGTAATAAGTAGATGATGGGTTGCTTGAGTGACAGAAGTTTAAACCCTAGTTTATGTGTTGCTTCGTAAGGGGCTGATTTGGATCCACTTGTTTCATGCTATGGTTAGGTTTACCTTAATACTTCTTTTGTAGTTGCAGATGCTTGCATTAGAGATTAGTCATAAGTGGGAGGCTTGTCCAAGTAAGGACATCACCCAAGCACGGGTCCACCCACATACCATATTATCAAAGTACCGAACGCGAATCAGAAGATCGTGATGAAAACTAGCTTGACGATAATTCCCATGTGTCCTCGAAAGCGCTTTCCTTCATATAAGAGTTTGTCCAGATTTGTCCTTTGTTACAAAAAGGATTGGGCCATCTTGCTGCACCTTATTTACTTTTACCTTTTGTCACTTGCTATCAATTACCTTATCACAAAACTATCTGTTACCTATAATTTCAGTGCTTGCAGAAAATACCTTACTGAAAATTGCCTATCATTTTCTTCTGCTCCTCGTTGGGTTCAACACTCTTACTTATCGAAAGGACTACGATAGATCCCCTACACTTGTGGGTCATCAGGGATGCACGAGGACGTGCATGTAGTGGTTTTGTTAATGGATGCATGCATGGGTTAGTGGTCTAATGCCGGTTAGTGCATGCGTGCGTGAGTTAGTGGTGTGTGTGGCCACTGGCATGTGTGCGTGGGTGTACTATATAAAGTGGACTCGGTTGTGCGGCCAATAGATAGGGTCCAGAGCACAATGTAGCCACGGTGGTCAGTGCACCAGGTTGGGTCCGTGGCGGTGTGACCGGCGTCGGTGCGCCAAGTCGGGTCCGCGGGCTGGGTCACGGTCGTGGCGACATCGACGACGGGAACTACACCAACTCCGACGACGACAACATCATGGTTTAGGGAGAGTATGTTAGGAAATAAACCAAGAGTGTGTCATGGCATGTGTGCCAGGGTCAGTTGCGTGCGTGCGCAGCGGAGGCTGGTGTAGGCGCTACGTCCAACAGCTACAAAATCAGCCACATCGTAGTTTGTCAGCGGGATGCACGAGGACGTGCATGTAGTGGTTTTGTTAGTGGATGCATGCATGGGTTAGTGGCCTAATGCCGGTTAGTGCATGCATGCGTGAGTTAGAGGTGTGTGTGGCCACTGGCATGTGTGCGTGGGTGTACTATATAAAGTGTACTCGGCTGTGCGGCCAATAGACAGGGGCCAGAGCACAATGTAGCCACGGTGGTCACGAGGGAGTGCTCTAGGCAAAGGCCCTATGTTCTTCTTCCTTGGTATATGGGTGCGTTGGTGTGTGTCCAGGTCTAATGTGTTCTTGAGAGTAACCATGAAAGAAACATGTAGAAGAGGAGCGGCGCCATGAAGAGGTGGCGCCAACAATAAAAAGAAGATGAGGAGTAATCCTGAAAGTAGCATCAACAAATTTCATGGAGAAGAGCCCGGGTCCAAGAAGTGAGCTGCAGGCATGTTTGTAGCAGGAATCATGATTCTTCGATGGACAGCTACCGAGGCAAATCAGTGTGCAGAATTGGGTGCCCTCTGACATCAGTACAACATGGATGTTATGTCCACGTCGTGTCACACCCCGTGGCCGGAGCGATCGCCAGACGTAAGGAAGATAAGTGTAACGCCGCTTGTGTAGAGCGGCCACCGGAGAAATCGGCAATTTCAGAGAGAATAGCAGCAGAGAGACAGTAGGTTCAGGTTCTGTTTCTGTTCCTCCTGGTGTCGCTGCTTCCTTTTTTTAGAAACAGTGTCGTTGCTTCTTCTTTTTTCTTGAGAAAAAGAAACAGTGTCGTTGCTTCCTTTGTAGTCTCTCCACTAGGCACCGGCCTAAGTCCACATGGGCCATGACCCATAACGACCAAGTGTGGCTTCATGCGCGGAGATGACATGTTCCTACTTCCATGGTTAGTAATGCTTTAAATTTCGAATCTAGAAGTCGATGGTCCTTACTTCTAATTTCTGACCTTGTGCTCCTATAGATAGAAGTATAAGTCACAATGGAGTGGGGGAATAAGATTTTATCTTCTAATAACATAGCAGGGTTCTCATCTTGAGCTTTAACTTTATGGTGCTTTTGCTGTTGGCGTCCCACCACTGATAGATTTGTAGAGTGACTCCTTCATAATGATAGTTCCCTAATTTGTGAAGGCTGACCTAGCAACAGGTCCACAGGTTGTGTTAGCAATGTTCACAAGATGATGGTGTTAATTCATATTCATCATTAGGATGCCATTTCATCACCCATGCCTACCATGGTGTGTTATGTGTCTTGGTTCCTTCTTTAAGAAAATTGTTTCTTGGTGCCTTCACAACTAAAAATGTGTATATTCCTTTTAGTTTTGTAAAACCATCAGGTACTTCCAGGCTGCTGTTTTTTGAAGCTACATGATATGCATCATCCATTTTAGTTGTGTAAAACCATCAGGTTTTTTTTTTAGAAAAGGAGGATGACCCCCGGCCTCTGCATCTGGACGATGCATACGGCCACTTTATTAATTATTCTCACAAGACCTTACAAAGTCATACAACAGCAAGACTAAAGCCACCGTCTAAGCAACAACTGTCGCTACACCTATCCAATTGATGAAGGGGCGCTGATAGCCTGGGTCATCCCTTTTAGTTGTGTAAAACCATCAGGTACTTCCAGTTTTTTTGGTATTAAATAATATGCCATGTTTAATTTGAAAGATGGTGTTTGTTAAATCATGTTTGATTCGCATCAGTCAATCTTATCTGTCATGCATGTTTTGGTATCTTTGATGCATGCACGTAATTATTTTATTGTTTTCCCACTAAAAGCAATATGCAAGAACTTTTGCATGTCAGATCAGAATTGAAATTATATTTGCACATATTATTTTAGAAAATGGAGAAGTACATACATATTGACCATAAATGTACACCTATGGAAAGGGTTACATATGCCTCTCTGTGGATCTATACATTATAACTTTCAAATGTAAAGAAAGTTGTCTGAATGATCTTTATTTTGGCAGATTCAGCGGCACAAAAGATTATACACCCCTACAAATTGCATTTCCACACTTTAACTAGAAGTTAATTACACACCGGAAAAATGCTCGAATGCAATCAAATTGCCAGCAAAAAATAGAATTAAAAATCCTATAAAGTACAATACCACTAATAAAATAAAAATTTAAATCGTTTGGTAAGGAAATAATCCAGATAGATAACACACAAAATATGCAAAACTTTAGATGAAGCAGATCCCATGCAAGATTGTTGGAAAATGCGCATGTGTTGTCAATGTCGTTGTACGTGATGAAGGGAAAAAAAGGACACAGTGAAGAAGTAAAAACACACACAATCCTTGCCAGTTTTTTCTGCGAGGACAATACTTTTACTGGGTATTCCCGGTTGGAACGCATGGGCAATTTTCCTATTAATTAATAAAGTGGCTCCATGCATCGTCCTGATGCAGAGGGTCACAAGATGGATAAATTTGTTTATATAATGCACCCCTAAAACTGGGGTCTAGATAACCCGCATACTAAGCAACCAAAAATGAAAAAAAAATACGTATCCCAAGGTTGCCCTGTACTACTAGTACATGCTTTTGCCTTGAACTTATTCTATTGCTTGCTTTGAGCATTAACTAAAGAGAAATTAGTGTGGAGAGATCAGCCCAACTGCATGCCAATGAAGAATGGCAAACTGCATTTTTAAAGTATTATTTTCATTTTTTGCTCAGCTGCCATATGTATTTCTTTTTCTCTGTATGAAAGGAAGAAAGGAAAGGCCAGACTGTCCGTAAATTTGATCTGGCTTGAAAATCCATGTTCTATTTTTTTACATGCTTTTTTTTTGCGGGTCTGTTTTTTTACATGCTACATACCTAAATGTGTGATTTATGATGTAGACCTCTTGCAGGGTTAGGGGAGGAAGTTCTCCTGTGTGTTTTTCTCTTCTTGACTAAGTTTGATTTTCCTTCTTCGGGACGCTGCCAAGAATCCACGTGGAATATTTTGTGGAAACCTCCCATGGTTCAATATTTTTTGACGTCGAACTTTGTCTATGCAGCATGCTCATGCATTTGATGCCTAATGTAAGTTGTTGGTTTTGAATTCTTGTTTGTTTGAATTTTGGTTCTCATGGATGAATCTGCAAAACATGAGTTGTGTTACGTTTATACTACATCAGTTTAGATAAAGTTTGTGCTCGAAGTTTCAGTTCAGTTTGCTTGTACGGTTATATAAGCCATAGGGTACTCCATGGTCCATCATGCCAGCTCTCCTTTTTTTGTTGCAAACTTCATGTGGTGGACACGTGGATGGATCAATTAGCGATATGGATGGAAATTTAAACCAATGACTAGACAGATTAGACAAGATGGATCTGTTAGCTGACCGTATCAGCCCACTTTATGTTATTAGTTATTAGCTTTGTCGAAGGCAGGTATCTCCCACTGTCATTACTCTGTTAAGTGTAGACTACGAGATTCACAAACAAAAAAGAGTGTAGATTAAGGGGAGCTGTGAGTTTTTATTTGGGGAGCACATGGATGTCGGCAACGAAAAAGGTCATTTCTTTCTAGATATAAAAAAATTAAGGATCTCTGTACATGAGCAAGGTTCCCTAAAGACCATAGGTCATAGCCATTGATAATATGAGCAAGGTTTTACGATGTGCCATAACATCTTCATAACCATAACCAGAGAGAGGGTCATGAGACGGCTATATTATAGATATATGTGCACCCATAAAGCGGTGGGCTATATAACCCACACAATTGAACAACCAAAAAGGAAAAAATCTACCAAGTTTGCCCGAATTTGTTATATTGCATGCCTGGACCATGACCCATCTACCAAGTTCACACAATCACTCCTCTAAACTGTAGAAAAAACTCATTTAGCACCTATATCCCATGGTAGTGGAAATAAATAGGATGTGTAGTTTCTGAGCTCGAGCTCAAATGAACAGTAAAATCCATTTTCTTCAAAAAAAATTAAAATATTCTGAATTTTATTTGATGCAAAAATTGACAGAAGTTTTACGAGATCGAAAAAATTCATCACGAAATGACATCCTGGGAATTTGTGTTGCGAAAAACACAGTAATGATGCTCCAAAACTGCTATTTTCGAAAGCATTTTGGAGTGCTAATTTTTTTTACCACCGCTTCCATGATGACATTTTGTGATCACATAAAACATTTTTCAGTGTTTGCACCCTAAAAATAATATAAGTTTATGTTTGTTTTTGGATTTTAATGTTCATCACGAGCTCAAATGACCTCGTGAGCAGAAGATGACTTTTGTAGTAACTCAACATATTGCTTCTTTCCTTTCAGGATCTACCGATGTTGCTTCCATCTCGTCCATACACACAGCCATCATATGGATCATGGGAGTAAGGCTATGTGGTGTTTCTTCTCTTTAGATTTGTCATATACATAATTATTTCTCGATAAATGTTATCATTACTGAATCGAGAATTGTATACCCACCTATATATCTATAAAATAAAGAAAAAATCATGAATAAATGGAGTATATTTACATATCGAATCCAAAAAATCTATAACACTAATGAAGCCGATCTACAGAAAATAGTGTGGCGGAAAGAACCAAACCTATAACATTAAATGAAGTCACCTACAATCTCACAGTACTTTAGATTTTCGATATACATAATTCTCTTGATAAAACTTATCATTAATAAATGGAGGATTGTATGTCCAACTATCTATCTGCAGAATAAATACTCCATCTGTCCCAAAATTCTTGTCTTACATTTGTCTAGATACGGATGTATCTAACACTAAAATATAACTAGATACATCCGTATTTAGGTAAATCTAAGACAAGAATTTTGGGACGGAGGGAGTATAAAAGATTTCATTAATATATGGAGCGTTGTATATCTGTGTGCCTATGCACATGGAATAAATTGATTGAAGGAAAAAAAATCCATGACACTAATGAGGCTTATCTACGAAAGATATTGTGGCGGAAAGAACTGAAACTAGGAAATTGAATGTGGTCCACCTACAATCTCAAACTACTAGTATGTACTCCCTCCGTCCGGAAATACTTGTCATCAAAATGAATAAAAGAGGATGTATCTAGATGTATTTTAGTTCTAGATACATTCCTTTTTGTCTATTTTGATGACAAGTATTTTCGGACGGAGGGAGTATTATCCTATGTAAATGCTAGCAAATTAATGTTGCTCACCACACCATCTATATAATCGTACTATCTGGATGCCCCGAGCAAAGCAAAGCCACCAACTTGACCGCGAGTTAATACATTCATTGCCATGGAACACTTACGTTTCCTGGTCATCATCCCACTCCTTGGCTTGGCCATGGCCTTGCAGTTGACCGCCCCCTGCCAAGCTACGCAAGCTCGGCCACGACCGATCTATGACACAGAAGATCATGAGCTAACAGGTGACAACTTCTACAATCTCATGCCGGTGGACCTCTTACTGAATGGTCAATGTGTTAACCATAGCTCTATATGGAAGTCCGGGTGCCCTAGGAACGTGAATCTGGCACTATGCGACGACTCCACCAGCACTAGAAGCGTGGCTGTGTCGATCAAGCCGGTGGCGGCGACCAACGGATCCGACAAGGAGGCATCACCCCGCCTCTCGACCGACGTCGTGATCGAATTCGGCGACACCGTCAACAAGTGCAAGCAGCGTCTCCAGTGGTACATCGGCGAAGGTATCACGCATAAATTGCATGTGACCGTCGGCCACTTCACAAATACGGAGCTGGCAGATGGCAGGGACCAAAAGTTCATTTTTCGCGTCGAGGAGCATCATAGCGGCGCATACAAGCTGACATCGTGCTACGCCCCGGGGTGCAACCATGAGCCGTGCGGTTGCCGTGATCTGGCTTTGTACAAATATAACAAAAAGACGTGGCTGGTAGTTAAGAAAAAAGAGTGGCCGGGGGCGCCCCTGCTGGTTATCTTTGACAAGTGTCCTAAGCCCTGCTTTCCTCCTAAGGGCCTGCCTCACTGCAGTACTAATTAATCTTGTAGTGCTATGTACTACTAGCTTGCTAGTTAACCCATCATTGCCAAGAATAAATAACGGTTGTGTTGTCTCACATCTAGTTACCTCACATCTACTCCCTCCGTTCCCAAATATTTGTCTTTCTAGACATTTCAAATGGTTGCAATATACGGATGTATGTAGACATATTTTTTAGTGTAGATTCACTCATTTTGCTTCGTATGTAGTCACTTGTTGAAATTCCTAGAAAGACAAATATTTAGGAACGGAGGGAGTAGCTCTTTCACCGTTCGATTTGTGTTGTCTTTAATTTTCGTGCATGGATGATTTGGCGTCGTCATGTGTGTCAGACCTTTTCTAGTTCGCGGGCCGTTGTGTGTTCTGGCCGTTGTGTTACATGCAACTGCGGCCCATCGTTTTGAAGGCATGGCCCCGAAAGAGTGTCAGAGAGACGCGATGCGCTGCTTGTTTACTTTTCCCACACTTTGTTTGCGACGCATGTGAAGGGATCAACTAGATTTACCCTTTCTTGCTCGTAAATACCACGAGCGGCAATGTAGAATCATTTTTCTTATACAGCAGTGTAGCTTTAGTTTGCCAGTATATTTTGTCTGTATTTTGAGAGGTTTTAGCGCTCTAGGGGAGTTGAGACCAAACGTTTTTGATAGGTGAAAAGCACGATCTAGTTTTTGTAGCCACCAATTCATCCGTATATGTGTTTTCTCTCATGCAGCAAATGATTTTTTTTTGTTTTAAATCCATGATGTTTTTTAGATTCATACTTTTATCTATCTACTCGTTATTGTCTCTTTTTCAAAAAAAACCTCTTCCTTATTTATTTATTTCAAATTCAGGGACTTTTTAAACAGGTTGCTCATTCTCATCTAAATGATATTTTAGCAATGTCTTATCTATGTTCATGACTGTTTGATCTGTTCGCTTTAAAAGGTGTAAAAATCTTGACCGTGGGTTGTATTGTCGCACGCGTCCGGTGTCGCGCCATGCGTCCAGTGACCACTTGTCGGCCCATTCACGCATGTTGGGCCGTTTTCACGGCACGATCTGGGGTCATATTTTGTTTTGTTTATCCTTATTTTGGCATGTGTTGTATAAGTTCAAGAATCGAGCTGGTCCCGGCCTCTTCAGTTTCAACCGTCACTTCTATCTTACATTCCTCTTTGTCTAAAGGAGAGCCGACACGAGCAGGAAGGAGGCAGTCGAGTAGTGGCAGTGGCGAGGCGAGGGGGGGTCAATCTTTGTCCTCGCAATGAACATGACCGACAATTATGATGCGATGAGTGGTTTCACATCCATCTTTGTCCCATTTGCCCTATTTTTCATAAAGGGATTTTTTTTTTACTTTCGGGATTTTTCTCTAGTGACCTTTTTGTCCTAGTCACAATACCGCCACCACTTGCAATTGGACTGTACTTATATGAGACATTTATCTTACATTACATGAGACTTTTTTTTAACTACGTGAATTTTTTGTAAATAGTATGAACATTTTTTAAGAGATAATATCACCACAAGTCATAGAACTTATGTCACATATTAAGTTCAGTGCTAGAACTTTAAAAATATGGTTTTGTGGCCACTTAACATGACTCAAGCGTGCAGATACGGTTATAATCTTTATCTTTACCTAATAATAAAGCACGGAATGAGTTTGTCGGGTTCACCGTCACAATACGCTTTCTTCTCTGTCATAGTACGCTTTTACGATCTGTACAGACAAAATCGTAATATAAACGAGGTGGTACTAATTTGGGGTCTGACGTATGGCTGAAGAACAGAAACGCTTTCAGACTTCCGCCTGGGCCACGTTCGCACCACCCACCTAGGCCTGCTACCTGTGGCGGATCGCCCGGCTGAAGCGGCAGCCCAAACAGCTACCTGTGGCGGATCGCCCGGCTGAAGCGGCAGCCCAAACAACCGATGCCAGGGGGCGCAAAAATAATGTGCCTCCGTGAGGGATCGTGCTCCCGACCTAATGTAAGCAACTGAAGTGAGCACACAACTGAGCTAGCACTCCATTATGCCTTTATGAGAGATGATTTTTTCAAAGATAGTACCACCTCGCTACTTTATATTTAGACCCACCAATTTAAATACGGTTATGACTTGAAATAAATACTGGGGCGATGCATGCACACATCACGTGGAGGAGGGATTGTAGGATGAAGGAAAATAAATTCCTAGAATTGTGAAGGAAAATAAATTCCCAAAATTGTGGGCGCTGCCATACATGCACATATCATGGGAAGGAAGGATGTGGATTAGGGTGAAGGAAAATAAACATCGTCGACCGGCCTATTATGGCTGCCCACGCATGATACAAGAGCATTAAAGGAGTACATGTTTAAAAAATATTGAAGAACATTCCACAATTCACTTTTTGGGAAATAAAGGGTGGAACGTTTTCTTCCGTATGAATTTTCTTCAGCAGCCCAGTTTGCTTCACCAATACTCCCTCCGTCCAGTGAAGAGTGTACATCTAGCTCTAAAATTTGTGGTTAGAGTGTACTTCTTTCTTTTCAATGCACTTTAAAGTGGGAAAAATATTTCTCTCTCATCACACGGTAATCAAGACCAATAGCAATCTACACATGGTCTTCTTAATTTCTACATGCACTTAGCTTATTGGGGGTTGGGTAATTAAAAAGAAGAGAGATGGTGGTTTGCACCTTTCCAATGCATTTTTTACTCAACTCCATAATTTATCCTAAAATTTCTAAATGTACACTCTTCACCGGACGGAGGGAGTATCCGCTAAACAATTTGGCTCATGGAGATACAAGAGCATTAAAGGAGTACATTTTTAAAAAATATTAAAGAACATTCCACAATTCACTTTGGGAAATAAAGGGTGGAACGTTTTCTTCCGTATGAATTTTCTTCAGCAGCCCAGTTTGCTTCACCAATATCCGCTAAACAATTTGGCTCATGGAGTACCACATACGTTTTGAATTGGTTGACAATGTGACAAAGGGAGGGGCTCGCAAAAGCGGTGTGTTAAAGTGTGATGACAAAGCTCACCTAGGGATTGATCATGGTCGTCGTTAATTGGTGGATGGCTGATAACCATTGGCGATGGTCATGAAGAGGAGAAGTGACAACATGAATGGGCTACTATGTGCATACAAGGATTTGTTTTCCCCGTTGCAACGCACAGATAATAATAAATCACGGATTGACTCTGTGGGTTCACCGCCACAATACGCTTCTTCCCATGATTTTACGCTTTCAGTTTGAATTTGTGTTTGAATTAAAAAAACAGGGAAAATAGTGGTGGGCGCCACCAATATCCGCTAAACAATTTGGCTCATGGAGTACCACATTCGTCTTGAATTGGTTGACAATGTGACAAAGGGAGGGGCTCGCAAAAACGGCGTGTTAAAGTGTGATGACAAAGCTCACCTAGGGATTGATCATGGTCATCGTTAATTGGTGGATGACTGACAACCATTGGCGATGGTCATGAAGAGGAGAAGTGACAACATGAATGGGCTACTGTGTGCATACAAGGATTTGTTTTCCCCGTTGCAACACATGGATAATAATAAAGCACGGATTGACTCTGTGGGTTCATCGTCACAAGACGCTTCTTCCCGTGATTTAACGCTTTCAATTTGAATTTGTGTTTGAATTAAAAAAATAGGGAAAAAGTGGTGGGCGCCACCAATATCCGCTAAACAATTTGGCTCATGGAGTACCACATTCGTCTTGAATTGGTTGACAATGTGACAAAGGGAGGTGCTCGCAAAAACGGTGTGTTAGATGACTAAGCTCACCTAGGGATTGATCATGGTCATCGTTAATTGGTGGATGACTGACAACCATTGGCGATGGTCATGAAGAGGAGAAGTGACAACATGAATGGGCTACTATGTGCATACAAGGATTTGTTTCCCCTGTTGAAACGCACAGATAATAATAAAGCACGGATTGACTCTGTGGGTTCACCGCCACAATACGCTTCTTCCCGTGATTTTACGCTTTCAGTTTGAATTTGTGTTTGATTTAAAAAACAGGGACAAGAGTGGTGGGCGCCACCAATATCCGCTAAACAATTTGGCTCATGGAGTAGCACATTCGTCTTGAATTGGTTGACAATGTGACAAAGGGAGGGGCTCGCAAAAACGGCGTGTTAAAGTGTGATGACAAAGCTCACCTAGGGATTGATCATGGTCATCGTTAATTGGTGAATGACTGACAACCATTGGCGATGGTCATGAAGAGGAGAAGTGACAACATGAATGGGCTACTATGTGCATACAAGGATTTGTTTTCCCCGTTGCAACGCACGGATAATAATAAAGCACGGATTGACTCTGTGGGTTCACCGTCACAAGACGCTTCTTCCCATGATTTAATGCTTTCAGTTTGAATTTGTGTTTGAATTGAATAAACAGGGAAAAAAGTGGTGGGCGCCAGCAATATCCGCTAAACAATTTGGCTCATGGAGTACCACATTCGTCTTGAATTGATTGACAATGTGACAAAGGGAGAGGCTCGCAAAAACGGTGTGTTAAAGTGTGATGACAAAGCTCACCTAGGGATTGATCATGGTCATCGTTAATTGGTGGATGACTGACAACCATTGGCGATGGTCATGAAGAGGAGAAGTGACAACATGAATGGGCTACTATGTGCATACAAGGATTTGTTTTTCCCGTTGCAACGCATGGATGATAATAAAGCACAGATTGACTATGTGGGTTCACCGTCATAATACGTTTCTTTCCATGATTTTACGCTTTCGTTTGAATTAAAAAAACCAGGGAAAAAGTGGTGGGCGCTCGGATTTGATCCCTGGTCTGCCGGATGTATGACCACATAGCAGATCACTACGGCTAGGCTCATGAGTGCATCCGCTATATTTTTCGTCCGTTTACTTTCATCATATTTTTCATCCGTTTACTTTTGTACGTCCGTTATTACGCCTGTCAGCGTTTGTTCGTACGTTGTCCAGGTCTTCACGATAAAACTCGCTGGTTCGTAGGTCACTTGGGCCTGGAATTTCATAATAACCACGTACCTACCGGCAGCTATCCCCAACCCAGCTAACTCGCCGCAAAAAACATGGGCCTTCCCTTATGGACTGCGTGCACGCAAGTGGGCTTTCTTATCTGAGATATTATAGAAAGAAAAAAAATCCATTACTGTGGAGAATCGAACGTTAGATCTCTTCTATATTTCTTGGACGGTGCTACGCGTCAACCGGCTGATCTTTTTAAAAGATCAGTTGGTTCGCCAGCCATCTGATCTGCCGCATCTAGCGGCTAAGCGTTTCTCCCCTATTGCAACATAGATATTGTTGCAGAATTCGTTCTGCAACACATGTCTTGTTGCGGAATTAGTTCTGCAAAGTCTTGTTACGGAATTTATTGCAAGCTGTTTTGTTGCAAAAAAAAATTCAACTGAGGTTTTGTTGCAGTTTTTTTGCAACTGAGGTCATGTTTCAGAAAATTTCCGCAAGAGCTGTGCGCAAAACGTAGACCCGTTGTAGACCATTGTAACACCACATTAGTTTGAGAAGCGAAGCCCCTGTTGCAGAAACGCAAGTTCGCCAAAGGATGATATACGGCCCTTACTTGGACACGTGGCATGGACACGTGTCATGCTGGGAATGTGGCGGACACGGCTGCTATGATCCGCCGGGTGATGGTAAGCATTTCCGATATTTCTTTGGGCTATGAAAATTAACCAACTGAGATAAACATGCTAATTGATAAATAGTCCCACCTCGGTATTTTAAGTACGCACATACCGGTTAATATAGCACAGTAATTAACCAACAGACGCGACCTAATTTTTTTAAGCAGATGGGCTAATTAAGGAAAGGAATGTGGCTAAATAGATGCGGCTAATTCAAATGAAGGATTGTGTGGGCTGAGCAAAATATTTGAATGGATGGGATCCTTATATTAAGGTAAGGTAAGGAAGGGTTATGGAAGAATTGTGGTGGATTCGGCACAATATTTAAATGGATGAGACAAGGAAAAATAGAAGGAGCAAATTATGTGAGGCTAATAATTACAAGGAATGATTTGATTTTGATTGTCGCTTTAATATTTAGACGATTGAGGGTGCACACAATGTTGTTTGTGGAGGAAAAAAAATGTGAGGACGCCTAAAATACCAGCATCTTTTTTAATGTTGTACAGCTAAAATGTTAATGATTTTGTTTCTTTAAGATTTTTACGCTTTCCTGTATGAAATATCAATTAATATATTAGGAGCATTACAAGTCCACAAAATTGTAGGTTGGTGGGCAAGAGAGACTCGCAAGGCTGTGTGATACAGTATGATGATCAAACTCATAGTTGTGGGATTGTAGGTCATGAAAAGGTGGGCAAGAGAGACTACCATTGACAATTGTGACGAAAAGAAGAATTAGAGACAACAATGGGTCTCTAGAAATGTTCAATTTTTTCTTTCTACAGTGCAACGATAACCACCGATTGTTTCGGCGCAAACAACAATTTGTCCTATGAATATCAACGAGCCAACCACATGGTCCAGTTGGTAAGCTACCAGAAAACAAAAAAAAATATCAACAAGCCCAATAATAACAGCAAATCTCATGCTACTGAGTCACCTAAAGTCAATGATCCCCAGATATATCCGTTATCTTCTTCCATAAATAATATCATTATGTCAATCAACCGTGTGATTTCATTATTTATTCTTTTTATTAATATTAATATTAATTATAGAGATAAGTCGATACATCTTCTCCTTAAAAGTTTATGACATGTGTATCATCCTTTCATAATTGAAACACATGTTTTTAGGACCTCTAGAGCTTGCTACCTACTATTTTGTTTTGTAGAATTGTTTTTCTAAAATGCTAGCATTTCCTCCATTATTTTTTTTTGTTAATATTGTGTCACATCAGCACGGATCGATGACAACTGGTTCTCACCAGGCACCCAACACATGCCGACACCACCTCTAGTACCATCACGTTATATTTCAAACTGGGATCAAAGATAAGAAGTTCTATTTTAAATTCGAATATGATGATGAATTATAGCTCTATATAAACAAATTTTAAGTCCATTTGGAATCACCATATAAATTGTTATTGCGTTCATCTACGGATTTTTGTGAGCATTAAATTTTGCATGAACTATCATTGTGTTTTCCCATATAATTCTAACTAAATTTAAGTACACTTCAATTATGTCTCCCGTTGCAACGCACGGGCATTTGTGCTAGTCTAATAATAAAGCACGGATTGAGTCCGTCGGGTTCACCGTCACAATACGCTTCTTCCCGTGAATTTACGCTTTCACTTTGGATTGAAAACATATACGCGAGGTGGTACTAAAAGCCGTTTCGTTCGCTGGTGACAATTTTTCCGAGCGTGATGTTGGGCTGGAGCCAGGCGAGTTTCCTCGGTCAGATGGGCCAACTCTGGCCGATAGCTCCAAACCAAGTAATGTGCATGCGCCGGGATCGAAGCAAGGACTAGGTAATGGACCCACAATCCCCAAGGTCAGCTTGATTCCTGAAGCAAGGACTAGGTAATGGACCCACAATCCCCAAGGTCAGCTTGATTCCTGAAGCAACACGACGGACCAGCCCGACGTATACAACTTGGACTGCATACGAGAATAAAAATCTGCCTCCTGATCACATCGTAGCATGAGAATAAATCGAATCGAAATAACTATTGGGTGTCGACTACATCAACGAGGGCAACGCGGAACATCTCCTGTTGTTGGGCGCCTAGGCCTCACGTGTCTCGGCGCCGGCAGGGGATGCATCCTCCAGGCCGTCGATCTCAGGCTGCCCGCTGGTAATTTCAGACACTGCTGGCCAACACCAGACGCAAGGACCGGCAATGGCCGCCACGGAGCCCGGTGGTGGTTATTAGTAGAACGAGGACGGCGGAAGCCAGGCACGGCATCGCTGGTTGATACGTCCAAAACGTATCTATAATTTCTGCTTGCTCCATGCCTCTTTTGGATGATATTGCTATGTTATTTATACACTTCCATACACTTTTGATCATATTTGGACTAACCTATTAACTCAGTGCACCCCAGTGCCAGTTTCTGTTTTCGGCTGTTTTTGTATTTCAGGTTTTCACATTACGAGAACTGCCAGAAAAATCCCGGAAAAATTATATAAAAAATCAGCGTTCCAGAAGCTACCAGGCACCCGAAGCACAGCCGGAGGGGGGCCACCAGGGCCCCAGGCGCCCTGGTGGCGCGGCCCCCCCTGGCCGCGCCGGGGGGGGGGGCGCCTGGCCCCCCCGAGCCTCATCTGATGCCCCCCTTTGGCATATATTTATACCGTCTTCCGAAACCCTCGAGACGGGAACTCTTTTTCGCGATCTCATCCCTGTTCCGCCGCCGCCGCCGCTTCCAAGATCGGGAGAACCAGGAGAACTCTTCCCGGCACCCTACCGGAGGGGAGGATCACCACCGGGAGCCTCTCCACCACCATGGACGCCTCCCGGATTAGTTGTGAGTAGTCTCCCTTGGACCATGAGTCCATGACCAGTAGCTATGTGATGTTCTCCTCCCGTTCGTGTGCTTCACTAATTAGTCCTCGTGAGCTGCCCTACATGATCGAGGCACATATGTAATCCTTATGCTGTTGCTATGATGAGTTTGCTGGGATCCGATGGATTGTGAGATTATGTTCAGATTGTGTTTGAGTAATATATTTGATCTACCTCTTTTATATTTATGTTCGTAAGTAATTCTTGCATGTTCTCCGTTGTTATTTATTGCTTTGGCCAAGTAGTAGGTAGTGACTCCAAGAGGGAACGTTATGCTCGATTCTGGGTTCATGCCCATCGACGACTAGTTTGAGTGACAGAAACATGAGTCTAGGGGATGTGCTGTTGCCACAAGGGGGAAAACAACGGTGATTGTGCCCGCGGGTGCAAGGACTGTTTACTTTACGCAAAGTTCTTTTAATGCAGTTGTCTGTTGCTTTGAGTTTACACTATGGGTGGGACTCGCAACTTAATACCAGCGAGATGTTCTGGATAGATATCTCAAGGTGGATGATTAGTAGTAGATGCAGATGGATTTCGGTCTACTTACCTCGGCGTACCGCCCATGCTTTGAACCTCTACCTTTCTTGCAATATAGTCAGCATTGGTTTGCGTTCATGGTTCTGTCAATTGCACAGCTGTAATTCGTTTACCTCACATAGCTGTTTTATCGTCTTTTGGGAGAGAGACATCACTAGTAAACATCATGAGACTCCGGTCCATATTACCATCATTGATCACATCCGCTATTTACTTTCCGCTTTTACTTACTATTGCAGCAATACCTATCATTACTATCACTTGTGTTTGATACTTTGTAAAGTACAAGGCCGGAGGGATTGACAACCTCTCTGTACTCGTTGGGAGCAAAGTTATTTGTATCTGTGTGCATGTCCACGTTGATTGCTAATATCTAGCGCCGTTAGCAGTTGACACCTTCTTGTTGAAACTGGGAGTCTCAGGGAAATCGATCCTTGGTATTGCCAAGGGAAAACTTCCGCTACACTGCATCTCAAACCTACCACTTGGGGTAACCAACGAGGGGCGAGAAGCCATCAAGCAAAGTTTTCTGGCGCCGTTGCCGGGGACTCCACTCTTCAGGATAGGGGAGTTGCACGCTATCTTTTACCTTTGCTTTTTAGTCTTGTTAGTTTACCTTTCAGTTTTTGCTTTAGTATCTTTTATCGAAAATCACAAAAATAGTTATCTCATTCTTTAGTTGTCATTATGTCGGGTCCTTTTGTCTTTGACGAGGCAGAAGTTCTCACATTTAAACAAAGAGGTGGGGAAAGTCTGAAAGATGCTTGGTATAGAATTAATGATTCTCAAAAAAGAGCCACCAAGAAGCAACCTACTACTATCCTGCTTAGAAATTTTTATGTTGGAATTACTTCTTGGAATAGGTTTATTCTAGATACTGCTATCAATGGAAATTTCCTAGAGGCCCCAGTTTGGGAGTCTCTTAGTATTATTGAAAATCTTGTTGGGAATCCCCCTGTTGTTAGCATTCAAGAGGACATCACTCTAGCTCACATTATGAAAAAACTTGAAAAGATAGAGCTAGAGATGCCAAACATTAATAAGATTAATGAGCTGGATCGTAAGATCCAAGGGAATTTGAATAGGCTTGATAGCTCCATGCATAAAATTTTCAAATCTTTGGAGACCATCAAATCCCATGACTTGGACTCTTCTAGGATAGATAAGATTGAGGAAATATTTGATACTCTAGGAACTACTTTCTCCTCGATCAAAACCAAAAAGGTAGAAACTCCGGCAAAGAGGGAGCCTAAGTTCGTTCACATTCCAAAGGCTCCCCGTTCTAAAAGTAATTCATCTATTGCCAAAGGGGTTGAAACTGTAAAGACTTTGGAAGAAACACCTCTCTCTGATGAATTTATAAATGAATCTTCCCTTGACTTTTATCCTTTTGGTCTTCTCCCTAGAAGTATCTCTATGAGGCCTTTATTTGAAAGTCCTCTTAAGACTAGTTGTATTATTGAAGAGCTTTTTGATGATCTTGACGATGGTTCAATTGATACAACTTGACCTCTATGCATTATGCCTAGCTTAAAGGCATAAAAGAAAGCGCTTTTGGGAGGCAGCCCACATGAATAAATTTTTATTTTGCTTTTGTTGTGTCTTGATGTTGTTACTACAGTAGCATCATCATTGTATCTTTACTTTTCAATTTTGTGCCAAGTATAGCCTCTGATTGCTAGAAAGTTCAAAAGTTGTGGCGTGCTGTCCAGGAAACAGATTCTGTCCTTGGATAGAAAAATTCGTATAAAATCACCAGATCATCTTTTTGGTCTGAATTTTTTTGACAGCGTGCTCTATATAATTGTCTTTCGTGCGTCTGTTCTGAGTTTTTTTATTAGAGTTGCAGAAGTGCCCCGAAAAAAATCATTTACTACCTGCTGCTCTGTTTTTCACAGATTCTGTCCTGTTTTGCCTTTCCTTCATTTTGCAAACCTAGAGCTTGCTTTTTCTTTGCAAAAACCTTTTGGCAATCTTGAGAAATAGTAGACCTTCAAGAATATCTTTATTTCCAGCAAGGAAAAATTATTTTATTATGGGTACTAACCTCGCTAATCAGATTATGATGAGTTATGTATGAAGGGAGTTTTCAAGTGTGCGAGGGAAGATGATAAAAAGATTCAGGAGTGTCAAACGCTCAAGCTTGGGGATGCCCCCGTGCACCCCCAAGAAATATTCAAGGAGACTCAAGCGTCTAAGCTTGGGGATGCCCCCGTGCATCCCCTTCTCCATCAATATTATCAGTTCGTCTTTCGTTCCACTATATTTTTATCACTTAATGTCTTATGTGCTATGCTTGGAGCGTCTTGCTTTAGTTTTCCTTTTAGTTTTCTTTAGCTTTTCATAACGAGTCGGAACTCGGCTTTCTTTATGTGGGAGAGAAACACGCTCAACTTCTACCTAGAACATAACATAGAATTTTCATGTCTATCTCTGCTGTGTGTGTTCTTTGTCTTTCAATAGCTACTATCATGTTCAGCTCTTAGTATTCATGCTTATCTTTTTAAAAGAGCTTTTGTCTAGTTGGTTGCTTGAACTCTCTTTAGTTACCATGCTCACCTTATTAAGAGAGTTTGCTTCCGTTGCATTGGTTGATATGTCTATGATAAAGATGCTACGTGCATAATGGCGCTTAGTAGTTCATGTTTTTTTATGGTTAGTCTCAAATAGCTGGGGGGGTTTCCAATGTGTTATTGGAGTACCAACATGATTTGTTTGCCTATGATGTGGTATGGTTTAGTAATATCTTCCTTCGAGAATTTATTTTGATTGACTTGGCGTATGCTCACGCATATTTAAGACTGTAAAGAAAGTCTGTCAAGCATTGATGATCTTTTGTTTCTGAGTAGCGATATAACTTCCATGCTTGATTCAATGTTGCTTTGTCGCTCTGCATGATTATGACCGTCATTGCTCTCTTAGTTGGTCGCTCCCAGTCTTTTGCTAACCTTCGCCTGTACTAAGCGGACTGACTGCTTGTGCATCCACATTCCTTTAAACCAGTTATGCCATACGAGTCCACCATACTGTTGACACCAGATTTTGGCACGGCATAAAAAGCAAATAAGATGGCTTTAAATGGAAAAGTGCTCAAAGTGAAAAAGTTTCGTATTGCCGAGGTGAACATTTTTGATGTTTGGGCCATCGTCATCCGATCTCATCTCGAGTGCCAAAACTATGCTCAAAGCACTGAGATTTTATATCTAGATCAGTATTAAGCAGATTAGACCACCAAGACTGTCTCACATGGAAAAACTTCCTACACGAATTGTCTTTGTCTCGTCGAAACGGTCGATTTTGATATAAAAATCGTCCCAATCCGAGTTCGTATGCAAAAGTTACAGCCATCCGAACACAGCCCTGTCATAGAGCCATAAGTGGCGCGCCCCACCAGCCACGTGTCTGATGGGTAGCGCGAATAACAGCCTGCATTGCGTGACCGTTTTGGCCTAGAAGATGGCTTCAAATTGAAAAACGTTCAACACAAAAGTTGTTCGTCTCGTCGAAACGGTCAAGATTGCTTTTGGGCTCTTTTCCATCCGAGGTCGTTTACCACCTCAATAATTACCCGCAAGGTACAGCCAGTTTAAACGGAACAGTTTTGGAAAGTTCGGACAAAACCAATCCGAATTTGGCTAGGGTTTTGGACGTGAATCCAAGCCTTTTCCTTGCACGGGAAGTCCAGCCGCCTCTTATATACCTAAGGGGTGACGGCCGATTGAACAACACACAATCGAACAATTCATCTACCACTTTTTATCTTTTATCTTTTCTCCTTAACCCTAGTTCTTCTTCTTCCTCGTTCTTCGTTCGTTCTTCTTGTTGCAGGGCGGCGAACCTCGAGGCTCTAGGGGCGATCAGGTCGACCTAGGGCAGCCCATAGCCGCCGCGCGCCCTGACGGGGTCCCTCCCGGGCGTGTGGGGTTTCGGGTCTACAAAAGCGCCCGCCGGATTGTCTTGCGTACCGCGCTTCCAGCGGGTCTCCTTCGACGTGAGCTGCGGTGCATCACCCCCGGCGTCGAGGGTACACGGTGACGTGTTCGTGTGCGAACACACTTTTTGGCGACTCCGCTGGGGACGAAGCTTCCAACAGTCTCCAGCCTGTTCTTGCTACGAGGAGAGCGTCATCAAGCGGCTGCAATCTACAACGGTAACATGTATCATCAATCTCCTTATGTAGATGCAAATAGCCATTATGTTGATGTTGCTAGATCTTTCAATGGACATGTCATGTCGGCTAGCCCTAACGAGCAAAGGCCGACTAGTTATTCCATCGGAGAAACTTGGAATTCACAGAACCGCGACATGCAACTTATGAATCTGAACTTTCGTGCATCGGCAACACCTTTCAATATGCCGATGAATAACATGATTTGTTCGAGTGATCAATATATGACACCTCATGTACATGAGGGCATCTCACAGTTTTGTCCATCGGCTGCCGACTCGCGATATGCGGGTTCATCCCCAAACATGCCGATGGACGGGGGAATCGGCCATGCATCATGTAGTTATTTGGCTAGTTATCCTCAAACATCATATACTATACCTCATAAGATTAATTGTTCAGGGGCATATGAAACTAAAAATATTCATGACTCGGCTCGCCTTCGCGGTTATAGCCGAGTAGATGGAGATTCTATAGGAGAAAATGTGCCTAATATTACAGGAGATGAGGTGGCTCTGGCTGCACTAAAAAGTTTAGCCCAAAATAAGAAGATTAGTGCTATTTGCCTTGAGCAACACGAAAAGGGATTGGTTCCTGATTATGAGGCAATAAGAGCTAGGGTTTTAAAAGAAGACGAAGTGTTGCCGATTGATCAAATTAGCGTGAGAAAATATTCAACAACAGTGGACACATCTTCACCTATCATTGCAGCATGTTATGCAGCCCCTATACAATCGCAAAGTTTCGGCAACATCAATTCATTGCCGAAAGTTCGTAAAAGTATTGGGGGCAAGCTGATCCAAGCAGGGCTGAGTTTAAAGAAAAATATGTGGCCCAAGTGGACAAGATCAAGTCAAAGCTCACAGGGAATAGCGTCAACGAATTTACTACGCCAACTCTTGAGGAATTACCAGCAGAATATCGACATGCTTATGAAGCACTCAAGAAGAAGCGTGAAGTGGGATATTTTCAAGAATATGTCAAGTGCCTTCCTCCATGTAGCAACCATGTTGGCGCTTCTGCACTTTTGAAGCAAGATGAAAAAGAAGCTTTGCAAGAAAATCATCAAGAAGGGGTTCACTCGTCTAATACGGTTGATTCGGTTGAAACCGAGTCAAATATGACTAAGTCGTCTTCAGCTGAGTTGAACAGTTCCTTTAGTAACAAGACAATGGTGGATTCAATTGAAACCAAATTGACCACTGAGACGTTTAAGGCCGAGTGCATTGCATCGAGCCAGCCGAGTGCATCGTGCCAACCGAGTACATCTTGTCAGACGAGTACATCACCGGCTAAAGCCGCTAAAGCCGAGTGCATCAAGCCAGTTATTGCTGCATGTACCAAAATAGAAGATGCAAGCTTCACCGAGCAAAAGAACGGACAAAGTAATATGGCCGAACAAAGTTCGGTTAACGATGAACATCAAGAACAAGAAAATACAGTCGAGCAAAGTTCAACTCACGAAGAGCATCCAAGTGAAATCTACTCAGGCAATCCGAGTGATGAGGCACGAGATCCAGAAAAAGAGGAAGATGCATTCGAGAATTATTCAGAAGTGGAGCAAGGTGTTACTCCAGTGGTGCAACCATCTTCTCGTTCCAACGGCTTCACAAAGGTACACCTAGCCGAGAGTTTACTCAGTTTTCGATTCGGTCAAAATCATATTGTTGATGCACTCGTTAGTAAGATTCTAATTAATTTTGAAAGACCGATCGAGATGAGTAATATGTTTGTTTCAAATTATCTTGTTACTAATCATGCCGATCAACACATGGCGCCATTCATAGAGGCTAATAGTGACAACTTATCGCAACCAAAGTTTTTCCCGTCATGCCGACTGAACTTTATATTCATATGGACAACTTTGTTTGTTTCATGCCTGGCTAATATTTGGTCTCAAATGAGACGTATATTCTGTAATTATTTTGGTTGCAAGAATATAAAGCCAGGTTCAAAGTTCTCCAGGATAGCCGATTCAAGAGCATCGGGAAAGGAGGACGAAAATCAATGCATAGCCGAGTCGGATGATGTTAAACTCACACCGCTCGGTTGTTTTGTATCAAAGCCGGTATCACAATATCGGTTAATGGACCAGGAGTGTACGTCCAGTGCAGGCATAGTTGATCACATCATCGGTACATCGCTGACTAATCCTATTATTATAATTGATCACGATGTCCAGCCGTCAAGACAAGAGCCAACGCAATGTTCATTCAAGCAAAATGTCAAAGATTGCAACATGATCCTTCAAGTCAAGCAATCGGACAAGATGGGACGATTGGAGTTTGTTGAGGCACGATCATTTGGACAGTCGGATCATTTTGACGGCCATCAAATGTTGACTCGGCTATCTCCAGCCGATTTCTCTAAAAGTGGATATGTACACGTAAATGATGATGGGGTCAAGTCTTCGAGCAAGGATATTGTTAAAAAGTGCATCAAGAACAATCTTGAAGACAAAAATTCCATCAAAGCTAAAATGGTAACATTTAACACTGGGGGGCAAAAAGAGAATTCAAAGACCGTTGCATGCACAACCAAAGAAAGCAAAGGCCATGGTAAGCACAAAAGCAAAAAGCCGAAAGTCACTTTCGCGCAGTTATTAGAAAAGTACCAAAAGATAAGTGAGGGAAAGAGTGCTTATCGGCCGAGTGAAGCAAAAGCATCGAGGTCACCCCCAAGGCATAAATCTGAAGACCGGAATTGGCAAAGGAAGACGTTGAGCAAGCAGACTTCATATCCTCCTTTTGGGCCGCCAATGCCAATGTCGTGGATGCCTCCCTACGCTCATGTAAATCCATATCTATCATGGGGGCAGGTATGATACAAGGGCACATTATCCATCTTATTTTAGATCATCTCGCCAACATTATGCAGCTCCAAAAAGATCAACATTTGATGAACAATCACACGTCAAAGACTGTTTCAATCACAAGGAATCGGTCCGGAGCTCAAGGAACAAGAAAGAGGTGGTCAAGCAAGTGTACCAGGTCAAGAAAGATGGTCGTAAGTGTGCTACTTCGGATTTTTTCTCAAATAACAAAGAGCCAGTTAAAGTATTGACATTGGCTACAAAAGGCAACGAGGCAAGTCAATCAAGTGCCAAATCTGAAGGGAAGAAGTTGAGAGTGCACAAGGCCAAAAAAGAGTTGGCATTGGTTGAAACAGAATCACAGCCGAGGTGCCCACTCGGCTTAGCGCATTGGCAAGAGAAGGAATTACAAAAACTTAGTGCACATGAGTTGAGAAAGAAGAACATGACATGGGTTCCCAAGAGGAGCAGTCAAAATAGAAATGATGTCCGACCTTCTATTGCAACAAGTGTTAAAAAAGTGAAGAAAGAAAAGGATGGCCGCAAGAGTGCTATTTCAGATCCGACTCCAAATGACAAAAAGCCAGTCGAGTCTATGTTGGCTGCTAAGGACAAGAAACTGAAGCAAGTAAATCTCAGGGATCCGATCACCGATTTTGGACATGCCAAGCCGGAGATTCCCAAAGCCAGGAAGAACTTGCCAGTGCATAAACCAAAATCCCAGCCGGAATGCCCTCTCGGCTTACCATATTCGCAACAGAAGAAGCTGAAGCAGCTTAGGGCCAAAGAGCTGGAGAAGAGGAACATGGCCTGGGTTCCTAAGGAAAATCCTCGAGACAAGTGTGGCATCACATCTCCTGTTGCGAAGCAGGCAGAAATAAGGGAGTACAAGTGTAAATCCCGTAGGCGAGGACGACAATTTTCATCTCACTATAGGAAACTCCAGGAGGCGTGTCATGCACATTCTTCAATCGTATCATCAAAATCAACACTATGGAATTTATCCTCGGCCGAAACATCTGACTTATTTCGGTTATTCACACTTTGGTGGACGGATTCCCGAGCACCTTTGAGATGAGAACGCATGGCCGATATTTGCATATCGCCCTCAGAATTCATTGTGTTGGCAAAGCCGGCATCTGGCTAACGGTGTTCACCATGGTTGATCTCCTACTCCTATAGCCGATGCTCAGTGTTTGACAATACTAGCAAGGCCAACTTAATTATTGAGTCGGCCACTGATCAAGGGTCTAGTACATAAAAAGCTCTGACTCCTGGTGTTAGTTATTTGCAGGACCCAAGTCAGGAGAGAGACATTGTTCGGCGGAGGCTTGATGGTTTACTTTGATCAATAATGAGTTGAGTCTCCGAACAGTTGACAGTATTCCTTTGTGGTGCATGGTCATAATCGTTCAGCAACCGGCTTACCATCAAAGGGTTCTAATATTCCCAGGGAGTGCCTGGACAAAGCAAGGTCCGAATTGACATAAGAAACTTACGTGGAGGCCTTTGTGACGTCCAATTGTTGTTCTCAGACGACTATTATCCAAGAGGCTCTACCCAAGAAGCAACACGCTTAAGAATATGACCGATAACAATTATCGTTCTTAGCATGCACAGCCGATGTAGTGTTGACATCGTGCTTGGATGAAGTATTTTCTGGCACGCAAGCTTTGCCAGAAAACAGGGGGGCATGTGTTGACACCAGATTTTGGCACGGCATAAAAAGCAAATAAGATGACTTCAAATGGAAAAGTGCTCAAAGTGAAAATGTTTCGTATTGCCGAGGCAAACATTTTTTATGTTTGGGCCATCGTCATCCGATCTCATCTCGAGTGCCAAAACTATGCTCAAAGCACTGAATTTTATATCTAGATCAGTATTCGGCAGATTAGACCACCAAGACTGTCTCACATGGAAAAACTTTCTACATGAATTGTCTTCGTCTCGTCGAAACGGTCAATTTTGATATAAAAATCGTCCCAATCCGAGTTCGTATGCAAAAGTTAAAGCCATCCGAACACAGCCCTGACATAGAGCCATAAGTGGCGCGCCCCACCAGCCACGTGTCTGATGGGTAGCGCGAATAACAGCCTGCATTGCGTGACCGTTTTGGCCTAGAATATGGCTTCAAATCGAAAAACATTCAACACGAAAGTTGTTCGTCTCGTCGAAACGGTCAAGATTGCTTTTGAGCTCTTTTCCATCCGAGGTCGTTTACCACCTCAATAATTACCCGCAAGGTACAGCCAGTTTAAACCGAACAGTTTTGGAAAGTTCGGACAAAACCAATCCGAATTTGGCTAGGGTTTTGGACGTGAATCCAAGCCTTTTCCTTGCACGGGAAGTCCAGCCGCCTCTTATATACCTAAGGGGTGACGGCCGATTGAACAACACACAATCGAACAATTCATCTACCACTTTTTATCTTTTATCTTTTCTCCTTAACCCTAGTTCTTCTTCTTCCTCGTTCTTCGTTCGTTCTTCTTGTTGCAGGGCGGCGAACCGCGAGGCTCTAGGGGCGATCAGGTCGACCTAGGGCAGCCCATAGCCGCCGCGCGCCCTGACGGGGTCCCTCCCGGGCGTGTGGGGTTTCGGGTCTACAAAAGCGCCCGCCGGATTGTCTTGCGTACCGCGCTTCCGGCGGGTCTCCTTCGACGTGAGCTGCGGTGCATCACCCCCGGCGTCGAGGGTACACGGTGACGTGTTCGTGCGCGAACACATACCTTCCTACATGGTATTTACCTGCCATTCCTAACGGAGACTTGCATGTGCCATCTCGAAATTATTCAAAGAAAAGCATTCCTATTTTGTGCCTCTGTTTTAAGTTCATGAGGAAGTAGTGGTTAATTCATGATCTTTTTAAGTTGGACAAGCTTCACCCCGGGATTGCATGTATAATGTGCAAACCCATAATACGAGAAGGAACTGGCATTGAGTGCGCCCGGCTCAAAAAAATAATAATATAACAAACAAACCCTCCTTCACGCTTTGTTCATGAGAAATCAGAAAACTTTGACAGTGATAAACAAAGGAGATTAAGAGGATGTGATCGTCCTCATTCGGGAGCCGTTCCTCGAAACTTGTACATCTCAAGAAGTGATTGAGTTGTCTGCTAGCATTCGTTGACGGAACATGCATAATCTAAAAAATATTATTACCTCTGTTTTTAAAACCAAGAGCTCTGGTACATGTTTTGTCTTTGTTTCTGACTACGGGTTTTCAACCTTGCCAACAAAGTCTCCACCTTCTTTTAAAGCGCCAACTACTAAGAGCATGATTGTCATTCTGAGTGTAATGTGCATTGTCCCAAAGTAGCATTGTCTTTTGCATGATTGTGATATCGTTTATTTTGAAATCATTGTATCTAGTCATCACTTAAACCTTGGAGGTGCCCCTGCATTTATGTTTTGCTTCACTAAAGGGGGCAAGCGAGATATCACTTTATCATATTTGCACATCATGTTCATTACAAATCTATTTGATGTTTCAATATCATATTGTAAAACTTTCAATTCTTTGTGATTTTCTCATGAGGCAACTTAATTACTATAGATTCATTGTCTCAGTAAGCTTTTGTCATATGACTATGAAAAGTCCTATATGGTTAATAGCATGTCACCACAGAAATTATTCTTGTTATCATTTACCTACTCGAGGACGAGCAGGAATTAAGCTTGGGGATGTTGATACGTCCAAAACGTATCTATAATTTCTGCTTGCTTCATGCCTCTTTTGGGTGATATTGCTATGTTATTTATACACTTCCATACACTTTTGATCATATTTGGACTAACCTATTAACTCAGTGCATCCCAGTGCCAGTTTCTGTTTTCGGCTGTTTTTGTATTTCAGGTTTTCACATTACGAGAACTGCCAGAAAAATCCTGGAAAAATTATATAAAAAATCAGCGTTCCAAAAGCTACCAGGCACCCGAAGCACAGCCGGAGGGGGGCCACCAGGGCCCCAGGCGCCCTGGTGGCGCGGCCCCCCCTGGCCGCGCCGGGGGGGCGCCTGGGCCCCCCGAGCCTCGTCTGATGCCCCCCTTTGGCATATATTTATACCGTCTTCCGAAACCCTCGAGAGGGGAACTCTTTTTCGCGATCTCATCCCTGTTCTGCCGCCGCCGCCGCTTCCAAGATCGGGAGCACCAGGAGAACTCTTCCCGGCACCCTGCCGGAGGGGAGGATCACCACCGGGAGCCTCTCCACCACCATGGACGCCTCCCGGATGAGTTGTGAGTAGTCTCCCTTGGACCATTAGTTCATGACCAGTAGCTATGTGATGTTCTCCTCCCGTTCTTGTGCTTCACTAATTAGTCCTCGTGAGCTGCCCTACATGATCGAGGCACATATGTAATCCTTATGTTGTTGCTATGATGAGTTTGCTGGGATCCGATGGATTGTGAGATTATGTTCAGATTGTGTTTGAGTAATATATTTGATCTACCTCTTTTATATTTATGTTCGTTAGTAATTCTTGCATGTTCTCCGTTGTTATTTATTGCTTTGGCCAAGTAGTAGGTAGTGACTCCAAGAGGGAACGTTATGCTCGATTGTGGGTTCATGCCCCTCGACGACTAGTTTGAGTGACAGAAACATGAGTCTAGGGGATGTGCTGTTGCCACAAGGGGGAAAACAATGGTGCTTGTGCCCGCGGGTGCAAGGACTGTTTACTTTACGCAAAGTTCTTTTAATGCAGTTGTCTGTTGCTTTGAGTTTACACTATGGGTGGGACTCGCAACTTAATACCAGCGAGATGTTCTGGATAGATATCTCAAGGTGGATGATTAGTAGTAGATGCAGATGGATTTCGGTCTACTTACCTCGGCGTACCGCCCATGCTTTGAACCTCTACCTTTCTTGCAATATAGTAAGCATTGGTTTGCGTTCATGGTTCTGTCAATTGCCCAGCTGTAATTCGTTTACCTCACATAGTTGTTTTATCGTCTTTTGGGATAGAGACATCACTAGTGAACATCATGAGACTCCGGTCCATATTACCATCATTGATCACATCCGCTATTTACTTTCCGCTTTTACTTACTATTGCAGCAATACCTATCATTACTATCACTTGTGTTTGATCCTTTGTAAACTACAAGGCCGGAGGGATTGACAACCTCTCTGTACTCGTTGGGAGCAAAGTTATTTGTATCTGTGTGCAGGTCCACGTTGATTGCTAATATCTGGCGCCGTTAGCAGTTGACACCTTCTTGTTGAAACTGGGAGTCTCAGGGAAATCGATCCTTGGTATTGCCAAGGGAAAACTTCCGCTACACTGCATCTCAAACCTTCCACTTGGGGTAACCAACGAGGGGCGAGAAGCCATCACTGGTCCGTGCAAAGACGACGGTGCCCACTGGAGGACCTTGATCCGCCGCCCAATCGAGCTAGCATCGACCCCTCTTCTCCTCCACATCTCTAGCTTGTGCTCCTTGGTGCTGCCGTTCCCGCGTATGAGGTGGCCCGGCTTCCGGCGTTTGCCTAGCGTTTGCCTGGCGTTCTCTTTTTCCCCTCTCTTTGTATAACGGTGGCGCTAGAGGGAGACTTAGCAGAAGGAGCGCGTGCACCTCCTGGATGGCAGGAGCCCCCGTCCATGCTCAGTCCTCCTCCACTGGAACGAAATGTGACCTCCCTAGAGAAGCGGGTCAGGCGCACCGTTTTAGGGCAAGAAGATCTTCTTATCTACAATGGCGATGCATGAACCGACGACGAACTGAAGCTGAACCGACGAAGCTGCGACCTCCTGGATGGTCAGTACATTTATGCGTAAATAGAAAAAATGTCCATATAATCAATACAATGAGTTTGTTGTAGGCATGTAAAATAGTGTATTAATTTTTTATTAATCCTATAACTTGACAAATCTGATTTTATATCCCATGTGATGTTGTAATAGGAGAGGGCTGGACACCATTCTATCTGATAATGAATTGATTCCAAGAATGGATCTTGGTAGTTTTGAGTAATTTCATACTATTGTTTTGCTAATTGCAAAGTTATTTGAGTGGTAGTATGTGCAAAAAAAATATGTTCGAGTGTTAATTTGTTTTATAGGTTTCAAACCATAAATATGTTTATTTATTTTTTTGGTACTTGCCATGACCCCAAGTCCATCTATGCAGGCATGGGCGATACAGATAGGGCGGAGTCGGAACCATGTGCAAGATAGAGACACTTTCCCTACTACAATTCCTTCAAACATGCCGATACATATATGCTTACGGACATGTGATTTTTTTTCTCCGTTGCAACACACGGACTCTTTTGCTAGTATACGTAAACGGGTGTATCCATGTGTATGACCCCAATGTCGGTGAGCTGGCCTGATGTATTTTTGCACAAAAACACTGATTTTTTTTATTTACTGAATAAGTGAACCATCACAATGTATTTGTGCACAAAACCTAAACATATTTTTTGTTTACGAGAAAACCAGACAACAATACTGAGCATATATGCTGAAATTAACACCAAAAATGGTTCCACCAGAACTCCAACCCAGGACCAAAGAGTTTAATATGACACGGAGTAGCCACTACAACCCTTCGGTCTGGATGTCTAAAATGGATAACGAACCTATAATACACCTGTTTATATTCAAAATTTATATTTACCAATCATCATCTATATGTATAATATTTTGAACACATAAATATTTGAACATAACTTTATTACTTTTTTGGAGGCAACATAACTTTATTACTTGTACGTTTTACAAATATCTTTAAAAGATAGCACACACAAAATGGGCTGCAGTATCCGCAGCCCAATTAAACTCCACACAGTTTCCATGTACATATAATTAAGTTATCCAGAGTACATAATCTCACTAGAAGTGCCTGGTAGCTAGACTGGTGCTTAAATAGTTGCTCGCGGGTTCAGTTCCTCCTGCCATACCTTTTTTTGTTAATTTGAAATGTGAGGGAGTGTTTTGGAAAAAATCATCATTATAGTTAACGTTTTTCTGCAAATAAAAAATATGAGGGTGTTATGTGTAAAAATATGTCGCTCACAATGCCATCACTTGATGACAAGTGGCTCCATAGACATGGATACGCCCGCATACGTGTAGTGTGACCGTATCTGCACGCTTGAATTAAGTTAGGTGACCACAAGACCGTATTTCAAAGTTCTAGCACTAAACTGAACATGCGACGCAGTTTTATGTTTCTGAGTGATATTACCACTCTTTTCTTTTAATTTTATTGACATTTTTATAAAGCTTACACTGCAGGAATTTCAGAAATACATGCGAACGAAGTTAGGTTTCATGAACATTTTTTAGTGAGCAGGGAACATTTTAGGAAACTAAATAACTAAATAATTTCACTCCTGCATGTACGTACGTGGCGTGTAGATTGAAAACAAAATCGAACTTCTAACCGCAAAAAAAAATTAAAAAAATCGAACTTCTGCGCATGGCACACTGCTATGCAACACGTACTGTTGCACACATGTATATGGCGCTGTTTAGCTGTTTTTTGGTTTTGTTTTTTTAGACATACATTCAGCTGTAAGTGCACATGTCAAAAACAAATGTGTGTCTAATGCTTCAGTGGCTCATGGGGCTGGGTTGGACAGCAATAAACAAGCAAAAAATAGGCCGGGCGAACAAATTTGAAAACGGGAGGAAGAAGCCAATCATAGTTGTCAACAGAAGGGCCACAATCATAGTTCTACTCGCTCCGTCCTAAAATAAGTAACTCAACTTTGTATAATAACTTTTAGTTAGTACAAACTCGAGTCACTTAGTATTTTGGAACAGAGGGAGTAAGATGCAACATAGTCGGACCTTCCAATAGACTTATGAAATGTTCCCGTTACTTTTTCAACAAGGAATTGATCTATGTATGACAAATCCAGAAAAAAATGAGCACGGGTAGAAGAAACTGGAGCCCTCAATCGAGGGAAGCTTGGAAACAGGAGAGCAGTAATGTTGTCGTTGTAAATTCCCAAGAGCTGGCTAACATTGACAGTAAATGGAGGTCATCTTACGAAACATTTACTCTCTGCATCGGAATTAATGATTTGTTTTCTAATGCTACCTTTCTTGTTTTATACTAGGACATATGCCGGTGCGTTGCAACGGGAGAAAGAATTGACGTTGTCTGAGCAAAACTCATTCGCATTGTTCACATAAAAACCCACTGTCTTTTTTTTCTCGAAACACTGACATTATCCATCCATCTGTCTGAAATGTGAAAACATAAAATACTCCCTCCGTTTTTAAATATAAGCCTTCTTAGATATTTCAGTACGGACTACATACAAATATATGAACATAGGAATATATATAGATATTTTAGAGTGTAGATTCATTTATTTTACTCCGTATGTAGTTCATATTTAAATCTTTAAGAAGACTTATATTTAAGAACGAAGGGGGTATATGTTTTCAAAAGATATGAATATGGTCATATTCTGCATGCAACGGCCCAACCCCTGATGCATATATGGAATTATGAGTCATCACATGTAAAATAGAAGTTCAGAAAAAATTCTATGTATATTACATGATCCC
>LR738714.1:765609461-765684854 GCA_902687465.1 Secale cereale | reverse complement strand
CCCCAAAAAAATCAACCATCTCATCACCATCACCAAAATCACCAAGGGGAGAGGAGTCCTCATAGATACCTACTCTGGCAAAAAAAACGGAACAAAAAAAATCGCTCACTCTTCCCCTCGGCCACCCAGCCCGCGTGGACTCCAAATACGAAAATGGAAGGTGCGACAGGCATACACGCACTCTCCATCTTCATTTACTGCATGGCAATTGAGATCGACACACACACGGGAAATTAGCACCGTGGGCTAACGGCTCTATAAGATTCCGTTCATCCTTGTATGATCCATCTCGGTCTACTCATCTTCTCTAGTTCGCCTCCTCACTTGTGTCACACCTCTCATGCCCCCCGCCCGGAGCCTCCCAGCGATGCGTCGTGATGGCTCCTGCTGCCACCGCCGGCTCATGCCTCCCCTGACATCCTCCTCCTCATCCTCCTTCAGTCAAGGGACTCGTCACAGCAATATTGGAACTCAACACCAATATTGGAAGGAATCATTTCCTGATTTCATCAAAATATTAAGTAAGACAAATATCTGCTAGGCGAACGACATAGGGAGGAAAGACCAAAAGGAAAAATCGAAGTATTCAGTTCAACCATCAATTCGCAAAATCACTATGTCAGTAATAAGTTTATTTTTACCAAAAAATATTTCTATTACTCAATGATTGTTACATCATTAACTAATAAAGGTAATGCTATTTAGGTGGATTATCCACAAAATTCAAGGAGAAGTAAATTTGGTGTCTCTAGCAAGGTCATGGGCCACAACATTTGCTTCCCAAGGGAAATGTTCAACCTTCAAAAAAAATCTTGAACAACTCTCTGTGCATATGGTAGCAGTCCTCATGAATCAAGTTAGTACCTTTCATGAAGTTACTCTTCTTCGTCCAAAAAGTCATTGTCTTGCCTGCTACTATCTGTGTTGGCAGTACCATCAGCATCGGTTGGAATCCACATTTTCAAATTTTGACATCTACAAATATGACCTCGAGGAGGAGAAAGAAGAAAGGCTCGCTGAAGCCATAGATCCTATATTGTGCAGATGTTATCTCTTGGAGTCAGCATTAGGGCATTTGCTTGACAATTTACGGCGTTACCCCACCCCACCTTTCACATGCATTCAGCTTCTCTCAAGCTACACCACCATTGTCCGGGAATCCCAACTAGGGGATGAAGAAATGTTGTCTGGCTGCTCTCTTGGTGATAGCGATTGCTGTGATTGAAGATAATTTTATGCTTTGTTATCTAATGCTACTTTTCTTGTTTTATATTAAGCTGTGAGGTACATTGGTGATTGGTTTACCGGTTTTATAGACAACACAAAAACACAAAAGAAATCTCCACAACCTTACAACCAGAACACAACACAGTAGCAACATCATGAGTTAAGACATATGGAGAAGTATTCGAATAAGTGAATAGAGAGATCAGTGTTGTAGACCAGCAAGGCAGCAACCATGTCTCGAATATTACCAGTCAATTACGTCTAGAGGAAACATAGATCTCGTGAAGGTTGAGACTTTGGATAGATAGTTCAGAAAAAAAGAGTTAAGGGTTTGGGATGCAAAGCAGTTGTCACAATACAATTAACCAAATCAACTACTTGTAGCCAAAAAAGAAGTGCAATTCTTGCACTTTAGACATGGAAAATGCAAAGCTGACACAACTCGGTGGCATGAGGTTATGGTCATTCAGAAAGCACGCATGCTGTCAACAATTTGACACTAATATTTCCCTAACCCAGCACTGTAGCATCAGTTGGGTGGTGCGTATGCATCTTACCAGAACCAGATTACCATCCAAAGTACTCCCTCCATAAACTAATATAAGAGCGTTTACAATACTATTTTAGTGACCTAAACACTCATCATATATGTAGAGTATATATACCCGCCAACTAACCTGTTCGATCTCAAATGTCCAGTTTCAGGAAGTTCAGTTCCTTCGGTCAGTAGAAAGATGTACACTAGTAGAAAACAGGGCATTGGTCCAGCCCATTAGCCCCGGTTCAATCTAGAACCAGGACCAATGGGGGTACTGGACCCGGTTCGTTAGCCCAGGGGGCCGGCCGGGCCACGTGGGCCATTGGTCCCGGTTCGTCTGGACCTATTGGTCCCGGTTGGAGCTAAAAACCGGGACCAATGGCTCTTGCTCCTGGCCCACCACTATTGGTCCCGGTTTGTTTTATGAACCGGGACCAAAGGCACCCCTTTAGCCCCGGTTTGTAGAACCAACCGGGACCAGTGAGTTGCCTATATAAACCCCCTCACTCAAGAGCAGAGCTCACTGCTCTGTTTTTTTTTCTGGCCGAGGGGGAGAGGGGTTAGTGGTGCTCTAGCTCACCTCCTATGCACACAACGTGTTCGGTGGAATGCCCGAGCCACACTAGTTAAGCTTTTCTCCTCTCGAAGCTCTATTTTCTCCAAGATTTGTCTAGGTTTATCGGTCCGTCACGTCCCGTCCCCGTCTTCGCCGCCGTCGATCGCCCCCGCCGATCTCGTCACCGGCACCACCGTGGTGAGCCTCTTGTTATGTCCATGCTTTTCTTACTTTTATTATTGCTTTAGATAGATATTTGTCTAATTTTCTTACGTTTATTATTGCTTGTTATTATATAGTGCGATGGTTTTGATATCCGCCCACGTGGGCCCTCGTCCGGTCTACGATTCGGATGTGGTATATTATCTTTAATTTATAACTATTTGTTTTAGTGCTTATGATAGTTATGCCGACCAACCTGACATGCATAGATGTTTTATTATGTCTAGGAGGTAGTTGAACCGGAAATTCCAACCGACCCTCTTGTGGAGAGGTTAAATTTAGTTGAAGAGGAAAACATTTCGTTAAAGAAAAAATTGGAAAAAATGGAGGAGGAGAAGATGGAATTGGAGTTGCATGTTGCGGAAGTTATCGATGATCACAAGATCAAGATGGACCCTATTGTCGAGAGGTTAAATTTAGTTGAAGAAGAAAACAAATTCTTGAAGGAAAAAATAAAAAAAATTGTGGACGAGAAGATGATATTGGAGTTGCATGTTGCGGATGTCGTCGATGATCACAAGATCAAGATGGATGCAATGCGGTTGAAGATTAAAAAGATTAGAAAATATGCCATTAATACCGAGGCTTGGTATCATTATGCCGTTGGATCAATTGTTATCTTGGTTGCGATTATGATAGCATTTGTTTTCGCGTTGAAATGTTTTACATAGTTTCGATGTGTATGGAGAGCTATATGTTGTTAGATGAGAACTATATATGTATGTACTTTGGTTTTAATGTGATGATGAACTTTTATCCATTTGGTCACTTAATTATCTATTTATGATGTTCTGTAATGGTTTTTGACACACTTAATTATATATAAATGCACGCAGATGAACCGCCAATGGATGTACGGTGACAGACACACCTCCGAGTACATTAAGGGCGTGCGTGAGTTTCTAAATGCGGCAGAGGCAAACAAGCAGAATGGTTTTATGTGTTGTCCATGCACTAAATGTGTGAATACGATGTCTTACTCTAACCGAAAAATCCTTCACTCCCACCTGCTTTACAAGGGTTTCATGCCACACTATAATGTTTGGACGAGGCACGGAGAAATAGGGGTTATGATGGAACACGGCGAAGAAGAAGAGTACGATGACAACTATGTGCCCCCTGAATACGGTGATGCTGCAATGGGGGGAGCTGGTGAAGATCAAGAGGAACCAGACGATGTGCCCAATGATGCTGCAACAGGTGAAGCTGCTGAAGATCAAGAGGAACCAAATGATGATATTCGCCGGGTCATTGTCGATGCAAGGACACAATGCGAAAGTCAAAAGGAGAAGCTGAAGTTCGATCGCATGTTAGAGGATCACAAAAAAGGGTTGTACCCCAATTGCGAAGATGGCAACACAAAGCTCGGTACCGTACTGGAATTGCTGCAGTGGAAGGCAGAGAATGATGTGGCTCACAAAGGATTTGAGAAGCTACTGAAAATATTGAAGAAGAAGCTTCCGAAGGATAACGAATTGCCCGACAGTACATACGCAGCAAAGAAGGTCGTATGCCCTCTAGGATTGGAGGTGCAGAAGATACATGCATGCCCTAATGACTGCATCCTCTACCGCGGTGCATACAACGATCTGAACGCATGCCCGGTATGCGGTGCATTGCGGTATAAGATCAGACGAGATGACCCTGGTGATGTTGATGGCGAGCCCGCCAGGAAGAGGGTTCCTGCGAAGGTGATGTGGTATGCTCCTATAATACCACGGTTGAAACGTTTGTTTAGAAACAGAGAGCATGCCAAGTTGATGCGATGGCACAGTGAGGACCGTAAGAAAGACGGGAAGTTGAGAGCACCCGCTGACGGGTCGCAATGGAGAAAAATCGAGAGAAAGTACTGGGAGGAGTTTGCAAAGGACGCAAGGAACGTAGGGTTTGCTCTAAGCGCGGATGGCATTAATCCTTTCGGGGAGCAGAGCAGCAATCACAGCACCTGGCCCGTGACTCTATGTATGTATAACCTTCCTCCTTGGATGTGCATGAAGCGGAAGTTCATTATGATGCCAGTTCTCATCCAAGGCCCTAAGCAACCCGGCAACGACATTGATGTGTACCTAAGGCCATTAGTTGAAGAACTTTTACAGCTGTGGAATGGAAACGGTGTACGTGCGTGGGATGAGCACAAACAGGAGGAATTTGACCTAAAGGCGTTGCTGTTCGTGACCATCAACGATTGGCCCGCTCTCAGTAACCTTTCAGGACAGACAAAAAAAGGATACCACGCATGCACGCACTGTTTAGATGACACTGAAAGTATATACCTGGACAAGTGCAGGAAGAATGTGTACCTGGGCCATCGTCGATTTCTTCCGACCAACCATCAATGTCGAAAGAAAGGCAAGCATTTCAAAGGCGAGGCAGATCACCGGAAGAAGCCCGCCATGCGTACCGGTGATCACGTACTTGCTATGGTCAATGATTTACACGTAATCTTCGGAAAGGGCCCCGGCGCACTAGCTGTGCCGAATGACGATGAGGGACACGCACCCATGTGGAAGAAGAAATCTATATTTTGGGACCTACCCTACTGGAAAGACCTAGAGGTCCGCTCTTCAATCGACGTGATGCACGTGACGAAGAACCTTTGCGTGAACCTGCTAGGCTTCTTGGGCGTGTATGGAAAGACAAAAGATACAGCTGAGGCACGGGAGGACCTGCAACGTTTGCACGAAAAAGACGGCATCCCTCCGAAGCAGTATGAAGGTCCTGCCAACTATGCTCTTACGAAAGAAGAGAAAGAAATCTTCTTTGAATGCCTGCTCAGTATGAAGGTCCCGACTGGCTTCTCGTCGAATATAAAGGGAATAATAAATATGGCAGAGAAAAAGTTCCAGAACCTAAAGTCTCATGACTGCCATGTGATTATGACGCAACTGCTTCCGGTTGCATTGAGGGGGCTTCTACCGGAAAACGTCCGATTAGCCATTGTGAAGCTATGTGCATTCCTCAATGCAATCTCTCAGAAGGTGATCGATCCAGAAATCGTACCAAGGCTAAGGAGTGATGTGGCGCAATGTCTTGTCAGTTTCGAGCTTGTGTTCCCACCATCCTTCTTCAATATCATGACACACGTCCTAGTTCATCTAGTCAACGAGATTGTCATTCTGGGGCCCGTATTTCTACACAATATGTTCCCCTTTGAGAGGTTCATGGGAGTCCTAAAGAAATATGTCCGTAACCGCGCAAGGCCAGAAGGAAGCATCTCCATGGGCCATCAAACAGAGGATGTCATCGGGTTTTGTGTTGACTTCATTCCTGGCCTTAATAAGATAGGTCTCCCTAAATCGCGGTACGAGGGGAGACTGACTGGAAAAGGCACGCTTGGAAGGGACTCAATAATATGCAGGGACAGATATTCTTGGTCTCAAGCACACTACACAGTTCTACAGAACTCTACATTGGTGACCCCGTATGTCGATGAACACAAGAACAGTCTACGCTCCAAACACCCGGAGCAGTGCGACGACTGGATTACACGTGAACACATCAGGACTTTCAGCAGTTGGTTGGAAACACGTCTCAGAGGTGACAACACTGTTTGTGATGAGTTGTACTTGTTGTCCAGGGGACCATCTTCGACTGTATTGATTTACAAAGGATACGAGATAAATGGGAATACATTTTACACGATTGTCCAAGATCAAAAGAGCACCAACCAAAACAGCGGTGTCCGCTTTGATGCAACAACCGAGAGGGGAAAGGACACATATTATGGTTACATAGTGGACATATGGGAACTTGACTACGGACATGATTTTAAGGTCCCTTTGTTTAAGTGCAAATGGGTCAATCTGTCAGGAGGCGGGGTACAGGTAGACCCACAGTACGGAATGACAACAGTGGATCTGAAAAATCTTGGATACACTGATGAACCGTTCGTCCTAGCCAATGATGTGGCACAGGTTATCTATGTGAAGGACATGTCTACCAGACCGAGAAAAAGAAAAGATAAGGAAGCGAATACATCATACGATGAGCCAAAGCGCTACATAGTTCTTTCAGGAAAAAGGGACATCCTGGGAGTAGAGGGCAAGACAGACATATCTGAAGATTATGAAAAGTTTCATGAAATTCCTCCCTTCAAAGTCAAGGCTGACCCAAGCATCCTGATAAACGATGAAGATTATCCATGGTTACGGCGCAATAAGCAAATGACACAAGCGAAGAAAAAGTGAAGAGTTTTTCCGCAACTATTATGATGATACCATGCCAACTTTGTAACAAACGAGTATGATACCATTGTCCATTTGTACTATTCAAATTTCAATACTACTTGCACTAACAGAGAAAGTTTGTAATTGGTTTTACCAGAAAGAATTAAAAAAATAAAGCAAATAACAAAAGAAAATAAATAATGCAGAAAACAAAACAAAAAAACTTGAAAAAAATAGCAACAATAAGTATTTTGTTGTAAGTATAAACAAAATAAAATAAATAAAGCAACAAAGAAAATAAATAAAGGAAGTAAAATAAATAAAGCAACTCTAAATACAGCAAAAAACAACTTAGAAATAAACAAAGAAAATAAAATAAATAAAGCAACTCTAAATACAGCAAAAAACAACTTAGAAATAAATAAAGCAAAAAAGGAAAAAAAAAATTGGGCGCTGCCCAGTGAGCCTGCAAGGCCTATAGCACAGGATCCACCTATAATATAAGGCCCAGCAAGCTCACAGGGCAGCGCGCAGAGTTAGGCCCAGAAGCCTGCATTTGAGAGGAGCTCGAGAGGGTGGGAGCAGCAGCCCTTATAAACCACTCTCGAGCTCCCTCAGCTAGCGAGGTGGGACTAAACATCCCACCGCACCCGCGCCAGCACAGGGCCTTTGGTCCCGGTTGGTGGCACCAACCGGGACTAAAGGGAGGCATTAGTCCCGGTTGGTGGCTGAAACCGGGACTAATGCCCCTCCTATATAACCAGGACTTGCGAAATTTTGGGCAGTTTCCTTCTTCCCCGCCCCGACGCCTCCCTCGATCTGCTCCTTCCCCGTCGCCGTCGCCGTCGCCCCCGTCGCCCCGTCGCCGTCGCCGTCGCCCCCGACGCCGCCTCGTCGCCCCGCCCCGCGCCGTCGCCGCGCCCCGCGCCGTCGCCGCGCCCCGGCCGGCCCGTCGCCCCGCGCCGCCGCGCGCCCCGCCTCGCCGCCATCGCGCCGCCGCGCCCCGACGCCGCCTCGTCGCCGCCCCGCCCCGCCGCCGTCGCGCCGCCAGCCCTGCCGATGTGAGGGGCTCTTTTTTTTTATGTTTAATATTGCTGTATATATATATATATATAGTTGCTGTGTATATTGTATAAATTGCAGTATATTTATGTGTATATTTTTTTTATGTTTATATAAATTGCAGTATATATAGTTGCTGTATATATAGTTGCTGTATTTATATGTATGTGTATATCTTTTTTTCTTAGGAATTTGCTAAATATATATGTTAAATATATATTTATGTGTATATAAATATTTTTTTTCTTAGGAAGTTGCTGTATATATGTGATGTGTGTATATGTGATTATATATATATGTGTATGTGGCTATATAGTTTTTTGTTTATATATGCTAAATATATATAGAAAGTTTTATATATGCAAAAGTTAAAATTTAGAAAAAGAAGGATAGGAAAGAAGAAAATAAGAAAGAGGAAAGAAAGAAGAAGAGGAGAGGAAGAAGAGGAGAAATAAATAAGAAGAAGAAAAAAAAAGAAAAAAAGAGGAGAAGAAGAAAGGAATAGAGGAGAAGAAGAGAAAATTTCTCTTCTTCTCCTCTATTCCTTTCTTCTTCTCTTTTTTTTTCTTTTTTTTCTTCGATCTTCTCCTCTAGCGGTTCCTTTTTTCTTCTTCTTCCTCTTTTTTTATCAGATATGTCTATGTCGATATACACCCTCCCCGATAACTTCGACATTAGGGGGGCCGGGGTCGAGGGTCGTCGAGGGACCGAGGCCGAAGGTCGAGGGTCGTCGAGGGACCGAGAGGCCGAAGGGCGAGGGGTCGAGAGGTTGCCTAGCAGTCGGGGGTCTAGGGTTGTGGATCGCCGAGCAGTCGGGGTCAAAGTATTGAAGAATTCCATGACTTCATCATTTGCCAGAAGTAATCGGGGCATTTTGGTACAAAGTTATGCAAAGATATTTTGGAACGGAGTTCCTGATAGAATAATCCGTCTTTTGTTACGAATTATCCTATCTGAGACTCCGTTCCAAAATAACTTTGGAGAGCTTCGTACCATCATGCTACTGTTACTTTCGCCTAATGATGAAGTATTGGTTTTGTTGAATCCTTTGACACTCGACAAAATGTGACATGAGGGGGTCTAGGGTTGTGGATCGCCGAGCAGTCGGGGGTCGAGGGGTCGAGAGAGGTTGCCTAGCTAGCTAGTGTCAAAGTATTGAAGAATTCCATGACTTCATCATTTGCCAGAAGTAACCGGGGCATTTTGGTACAAAGTTATGCAAAGATATTCTGGAACGGAGTTCCTGATAGAATAATCCGTCTTTTGTTACGAATTATCCTATCGGGGACTCCGTTCCAAAATAACTTTGGAGAGCTTCGTACCATCATGCTACTGTTACTTTCGCCTAATGATGAAGTATTGGTTTGTTGAATCCTTTGACACTCGACAAAATGTGACATGAGGGGGTCTAGGGTTGTGGATCGCCGAGCAGTCGGGGGTCGAGGGGTCGAGAGAGGTTGCCTAGCTAGTGTCAAAGTATTGAAGAATTCCATGACTTCATCATTTGCCAGAAGTAACCGGGGCATTTTGGTACAAAGTTATGCAAAGTTGTTCTGGAACGAAGTCCCTGATAGGATAATCGGTCTTTTGTTACGAATTATCCTATCGGGGACTCCCTCGATAAAACAACGATCACCTGCTACTGTCTGTAAGTAGTACTACTTCTGTCATTAAGTCTCTCTATATAGCTGATCTTCATTGCATGTATTTATAATTATCCTCACTATATTATGCAGATTGAAGATCGTCGAATTGAAGAAAAGACAAGTAGGTGATATTGGGTTTATTAACACATACCTCATAGATGCAACCGAGGTTAAATTGCGTCCCGGCGATACCGAGACCAACTTGCTACGATCGTTGGTGGTAAATGAAAACAAAGATATAATACTCTTTCCTTACAACTTCAAGTGAGTGTTAATGTCTTGTGCATATTTGGTTTCCCTTATATATATCAGTCAAGTTTATAGTGATGTAATGATCTCATGCATTCGTGCGCAGCTTCCACTATATTCTCTTAGAGATTAAGCTTGAGAAGGGAATAGTAACTGTCTTCGACTCTAAACGTAAAGATCCCGAGGAGTATGCGGACATGACTCAAATACTAGCCAGGTAAGTTAAATCGATCAATATTATTCACCATGCATATATATCAGCAACTTCATTTCTGATATCAACTAATTGTTTCCTTTGTCTGGCAGGGCTTGGAAAACATTCATCAAAAAAGCTCCGGGACTGCCGAAGAAGCTACAATTTAGATACCCGAAAGTAAGTACTATATAGTAGCATGTTCCGCGCGCGCATCTCCTATATCTTGATTCAAGCGCTAGCTAGTTTCATCAATACCAATTTGGCATTCTTGCTTATCAGTTTGATTGGGCTCTATTTCTTGTAAAGTGGTTGTGGCAGGAACCCGGGAATGATTATTGTGGATACTACATTTGCGAGTCCATCCGCCACACGACCTGTGAGCGGGGCTACACTGATGAACAATTTAAAGTGCGTAAGCAATCAATAATATTCACAAATTTATAGCATCATTTCATGTATTGACCCCCTACTTCAAATTAGATGTTTCGGATGCGGGATGAACTCCTAACACCAGATCGTCTGCGAGCAATTCAAGAGGAATTGGCGGCATTCTTCCTTGAACACGTGATCGCTGAAGACGGAGAATACTATGTGGACCCTGCATCCATGTGTTAGGAGATTATTTTTGTAAGAGATAATTATTGTATATATGTGCCCGGTAGTGTCGGATAGATATACGAGAACTTGTTGTTCGACCAATCTCTCGGAGAAGGAGAGGTGGTCGATATTATTACTTCTCTCTGTATGCATATATATATATGTTGATTATATATACGAGATCTTCTGTTCCTTCGTTTGCTTAGTAGCTAGCAGCTAGCTAGATAGCTAGCGTGACTCTAGTCCATATATATACGTATGTGTAGTATGTAGCGTCGACCAAAAGCACGGACATAAGAGAGAACACTTCTCTCTATTAATTAGCTAGCTAACACAATATATCAAACACCTAAATTAACCCCCAAAACCTAAAACCCCCCCTCCCCTTTCAAAAAAAAAAACAAAAACCACAGCTACAGAAATGCTGACACGTGGATGCCTTTTGGTCCCGGTTGGAACCACCAACCGGGACTAAAGCCCCTCCTGCCTGGACTCGGTGCACAGGCCACGTGGACACCCTTTTGCCCCGGTTCTGGATTGAACCGGGACTAAAGGGTCAGAGCATTAGTACCGACCCTGTTGCACCGGTTCCAGAACCGGGGCTAAAGGCCCAAATGAACCGGGTCTGATCCCCCTTTATCTACTAGTGGAAGAAGCTTCTCCTTCCATCCAGACTAGCATGTAGGGCTTGTTGGTGCAGAAATAGAGTCATGTAACATTGTTCTGCACGTCATTGTCGCAGTATCTGTCCGTGGGTGAGCTCACGGTAGGGTGGTAGACGCTAGAAGAGTGCACGCCAACCACTAAATCATCTGAAACTCAATTCTGCAAGCCGTTTTCGGCCTCCTAAATTATTCCGAAACAGACGAAGTTTGTGACAGAAGGATACGAATTTTCGCTGCGGTCGTTTTGGCAGGTCATGGAGCCCAAACGGAGTTCGTATGGCCAGGGTACGGTCGTTCTACGGATACACCTCAAATGGATTTCAGCAACGAGGGATATCGTGAATCCGGCTTCTAGGGTAACTTGCTCGCGCTCTCGAGCCATTTTGCGCCACTCGAAATGGCCTATTATTATTGAACAGTACGAATGTAATGTAGAAGAGCTGGTATGCACAGTTTTGTCCAAGAACAACACATGTGCATGGACAAAAATGTGGGTGGTAGCGGTATGGGTGATAAACCATGCAAAACGGCAAGTTTTTGGGTGTTCGGTGCACCGAAGAGGCTTCTCCTTCCATCCAGACTAGCTTGTAGGGCATGTTGGTGCAGAAATAGAGTCATGTAACATTGTTCTGCACGTCATTGTCGCAGTATCTGTCCGTGGGTGAGCTCACGGTAGGGTGGTAGACGCTAGAAGAGTGCACGCCAACCACTAAATCATCCGAAACTCAATTCTGCAAGCCGTTTTCGGCCTCGGAAATTATTCCGAAACAGACGAAGTTTGTGACAGAAGGATACGAATTTCCGCTGCGGTCGTTTTGGCAGGTCATGGAGCCCAAACGGAGTTCGTATGGCCAGGGTACGGTCGTTCTACGGATACACCTCAAATGGATTTCAGCAACGAGGGATATCGTGAATCCGGCTTCTAGGGTAACTTGCTCGTGCTCTCGAGCCATTTTGCGCCACTCGAAATGGCCTATTATTTTTGAACAGTACGAATGTAATGTAGAAGAGCTGGTATGCACAGTTTTGTCCAAGAACAACACATGTGCATGGACAAAAATGTGGGTGGTAGCGGTATGGGTGATAAAACATGCAAAACGGCAAGTTTTTGGGTGTTCGGTGCACCGAAGAGGCTTCTCCTTCCATCCAGACTAGCTTGTAGGGCTTGTTGGTGCAGAAATAGAGTCATGTAACATTGTTCTGCACGTCATTGTCGCAGTATCTGTCCGTGGGTGAGCTCACGGTAGGGTGGTAGACGCTAGAAGAGTGCACGCCAACCACTAAATCATCCGAAACTCAATTCTGCAAGCCGTTTTCGGCGTCAGAAATTATTCCGAAACAGACGAAGTGTGTGACAGAAGGATACGAATTTTCGCTGCGGTCGTTTTGGCAGGTCATGGAGCCCAAACGGAGTTCGTATGGCCAGGGTACGGTCGTTCTACGGATACACCTCAAATGGATTTCAGCAACGAGGGATATCGTGAATCCGGCTTCCAGGGTAACTTGCTCGCGCCCACGAGCCATTTTGCGCCACTCGAAATGGCCTATTATTTTCGAACAGTACGAATGTAATGTAGAAGAGCTGGTATGCACAGTTATGTCCAAGAACAACACATGTGCATAAACAAAAATGTGGGTGGTAGCGGTATGGGTGATAAACCATGCAAAACGGCAAGGTTTTGGGTGTTCGGTGCACCGAAGAGGCTTCTCCTTCCATCCAGACTAGCATGTAGGGCTTGCTGGTGCAGAAATAGAGTCATGTAACATTGTTCTGCACGTCATTGTCGCAGTATCTGTCCGTGGGTGAGCTCACGGTAGGGTGGTAGACGCTAGAAGAGTGCACGCCAACCACTAAATCATCCGAAACTCAATTCTGCAAGCCGTTTTCGGCCTCCGAAATTATTCCGAAACAGACAAAGTTTGTGACAGAAGGATACGAATTTTCGCTGCGGTCGTTTTGGCAGGTCATGGAGCCCAAACGGAGTTCGTATGGCGAGGGTACGGTCGTTCTACGGATACACCTCAAATGGATTTCAGCAACGAGGGATATAGTGAATCCGGCTTCCAGGGTAACTTGCTCGCGCCCACGAGCCATTTTGCGCCACTCGAAATGGCCTACTATTTTCGAACCGTACGAATGTAATGTAGAAGAGCTGGTATGCACAGTTTTTTTCCAAGAACAACACATGTGCATGGACAAAAATGTGGGTGGTAGCGCTATGGGTGATAAACCATGCAAAACGACAAGTTTTTGGGTGTTCGGTGCACCGAAGAGGCTTCTCCTTCCATCCAGACTAGCATGTAGGGCTTGCTGGTGCAGAAATAGAGTCATGTAACATTGTTCTGCAAGTCATTGTCGCAGTATCTGTCCGTGGGTGAGCTCACGGTAGGGTGGTAGACGCTAGAAGAATGCACGCCAACCACTAAATCATCCGAAACTCAATTCTGCAAGCCATTTTCGGCCTCCGAAATTATTCCGAAACAGACAAAGTCTGTGACAGAAGGATACGAATTTTCGCTGCGGTCGTTTTGGCAGGTCATGGAGCCCAAACGGAGTTCGTATGGCCAGGGTACGGTCGTTCTACGGAAACACATCAAATGGATTTCAGCAACGAGGGATATAGTGAATCCGGCTTCCAGGGTAACTTGCTCGCGCCCACGAGCCATTTTGCGCCACTCGAAATGGCCTATTATTTTCGAACAGTACGAATGTAATGTAGAAGAGCTGGTATGCACAGTTTTTTCCAAGAACAACACATGTGCATGGACAAAAATGTGGGTGGTAGCGCTATGGGTGATAAACCATGCAAAATGGCAAGTTTTTGGGTGTTCGGTGCACCGAAGAGGCTTCTCCTTCCATCCAGACTAGCATGTAGGGCTTGCTGGTGCAGAAATAGAGTCATGTAACATTGTTCTGCAAGTCATTGTTGCAGTATCTGTCCGTGGGTGAGATCACGGTAGGGTGGTAGACGCTAGAAGAGTGCACGCCAACCACTAAATCATCCGAAACTCAATTCTGCAAGCCATTTTCGGCCTCCGAAATTATTCCGAAACAGACGAAGTGTGTGACAGAAGGATACGAATTTCTGCTGCGGTCGTTTTGGCAGGTCATGGAGCCCAAACGGAGTTCGTATGGCCAGGGTACGGTCGTTCTACGGATACAACTCAAATGGATTTCAGCAACGAGGGATATAGTGAATCCGGCTTCCAGGGTAACTTGCTCGCGCCCACGAGCCATTTTGTGCCACTCGAAATGGCCTATTATTTTCGAACAGTACGAATGTAATGTAGAAGAGCTGGTATGCACAGTTTTTTCCAAGAACAACACATGTGCATGGACAAACATGTGGGTGGTAGCGCTATGGGTGATAAACCATGCAAAACGGCAAGTTTTTGGGTGTTCGGTGCACCGAAGAGGCTTCTCCTTCCATCCAGACTAGCATGTAGGGCTTGCTGGTGCAGAACTAGAGTCATGTAACATTGTTCTGTAAGTCATTGTCGCAGTATCTGTCCGTGGGTGAGATCACGGTAGGGTGGTAGACGCCAGAAGAATGCACGCCAACCACTAAATCATCCGAAACTCAATTCTGCAAGCCGTTTTCGGCCTCCGAAATTATTCCAAAATAGACGAAGTGTGTGACAGAAGGATATGAATTTTCGCTGCGGTCGTTTTGGCAGGTCATGGAGCCCAAACGGAGTTCGTATGGCCAGGGTACGGTCGTTCTACGGATACACCTCAAATGGATTTCAGCAACGAGGGATATAGTGAATCCGGTTTCCAGGGTAACTTGCTCGCGCCCACGAGCCATTTTGCGCCACTCGAAATGGCCTATTATTTTCGAACAGTACGAATGTAATGTAGAATAGCTGGTATGCACTGTTTTTTCCAAGAACAACACATGTGCATGGACAAAAATGTGGGTGGTAGCGCTATGGGTGATAAACCATGCAAAACGGCAAGTTTTTGGGTGTTCGGTGCACCGAAGAGGCTTCTCCTTCCATCCAGACTAGCATGTAGGGCTTGCTGGTGCAGAAATAGAGTCATGTAACATTGCTCTGCATGTCATTGTCGCAGTATCTGTCCGTGGGTGAGATCACGGTAGGGTGGTAGACGCTAGAACACTAGTAGAAAACAGGGCATTGGTCCAGCCCATTAGCCCCGGTTCAATCTAGAACCGGGACCAATAGGGGTACTGGACCCGGTTCGTTAGCCCAGGGGGCCGGCCGGGCCACGTGGGCCATTGGTCCCGGTTCGTCTGGACCTATTGGTCCCGGTTGGAGCTAAAAACCGGGCCAATGGCTCTTGCTCCTGGCCCACCACTATTAGTCCCGGTTTGTTTTATGAACCGGGACCAAAGGCACCCCTTTAGCCCCGGTTTGTAGCACCAACCGGGACCAGTGAGTTGCCTATATATACCCCCTCACTCAAGAGCAGAGCTCACTGCTCTGTTTTTTTTCTGGCCGAGGGGGAGAGGGGTTAGTGGTGCTCTAGCTCACCTCCTATGCACACAACATGTTCGGTGGAATGCCCGAGCCACACTAGTTAAGCTTTTCTCCTCTCGAAGCTCTATTTTCTTCGAGATTTGTCTAGGTTTAGCGGTCCGTCACGTCCCGTCCCCATCTTCGCCGCCGTCGATCGCCCCCGCCGATCTCGTCACCGGCACCACCGTGGTGAGCCTCTTGTTATGTCCATGCTTTTCTTACTTTTATTATTGCTTTAGATAGATATTTGTCTAATTTTCTTACATTTATTATTGCTTGTTATTATATAGTGCGATGGTTTTGATATCCGCCCACGTGGGCCCTCGTCCGGTCTACGATTCGGATGTGGTATATTATCTTTAATTTATAACTATTTGTTTTAGTGCTTATGATAGTTATGCCGACCAACCTGACATGCATAGATGTTTTATTATGTCTAGGAGGTAGTTGAACCGGAAATTCCAACCGACCCTCTTGTGGAGAGGTTAAATTTAGTTGAAGAGGAAAACATTTCGTTAAAGAAAAAATTGGAAAAAATGGAGGAGGAGAAGATGGAATTGGAGTTGCATGTTGCGGAAGTTATCGATGATCACAAGATCAAGATGGACCCTATTGTCGAGAGGTTAAATTTAGTTGAAGAAGAAAACAAATTCTTGAAGGAAAAAATAAAAAAAAATTGTGGACGAGAAGATGATATTGGAGTTGCATGTTGCGGATGTCGTCGATGATCACAAGATCAAGATGGATGCAATGCGGTTGAAGATTAAAAAGATTAGAAAATATGCCGCCGGCGCGCCCGAGCAGACAGCCTGCTCCTCCTTCGCCGCCGGCGCGCCCGAGCAGACAGCCTGCTCCTCCTTCTCCGCCTAATCAGCAAGGGCGGAAGAGACCTGCCGCCACTCCGGCTGCTCCTGCTCCGGCGCCTAAGCAAGTAAAAAAGACAGCCGCTTCGTCTGGTCCGGCGACGTCTACCAGTACAGCCAGAGGCGGGAGGCGATGCAGATTCGGTCCTTCTCTCACGCCTCTAGAGAAGTTACCGTACGAGAGGTCCGACGAGGAAAACACGAAGATCGCTGAAGGCGAAGTGAAGGACTTTTTTGAAGGGTTGAAAGCACAGAGACATCCACCTCCGGAGGAGAAGATAGATGCGGTGAAAGCAAAGCGCACTCTTGCTGCCCTGAAGCAACCAGCGAAAAGTAAGCCGAAGGGCAACTATGACCGCATTATTCAAAAGACATTTCAAGATGCCAAGCGGTCCGGAAGTACAAAAAGTGATCAGAGGTTAGCAGAAGGGCGAGCTGGGAAACAAATTGCCCAGCTCGGCGAACAAGCGAACCAATCGTGCCCCCCGCTCAAGGTGTCTAGCGACATGGTCGCTAATGATCCGAGGATGGTGCCCGGTTATACCAATCTTGCAGATTACGCGTCCGACGATGTACACTATGATTTCATGGACGTGCAGGTAGAAAGATACGAGTACAAAAAGCCTCTCGTCAAAAATGAAAGATCTCTATCAACGAATATGCGAAGATTGCATGATTGGTACATGAAAATCTGCAGAGAGTCTGGGGGGAGGAATAACTTGTATTTGAGAGTTAAACCGGAGCATGACCTCGTTGGAATTGACCTGTTGCCTGTTCCATTTGAGGAGTTCTATCAATTTTTCAATCAATTGGCCCTCGATAAAACAACGATCACCTGCTACTGTCTGTAAGTAGTACTACTTCTGTCATTAAGTCTCTATATATAGCTGATCTTCATTGCATGTATTTATAATTATCCTCACTATATTATGCAGATTGAAGATCGTCGAATTGAAGAAAAGACAAGTAGGTGATATTGGGTTTATTAACACATACCTCATAGATGCAACCGAGGTTAAATTGCGTCCCGGCGATACCGAGACCAACTTGCTACGATCGTTGGTGGTAAATGAAAACAAAGATATAATACTCTTTCCTTACAACTTCAAGTGAGTGTTAATGTCTTGTGCATATTTGGTTTCCCTTATATATCAGTCAAGTTTATAGTGATGTAATTGATGATCTCATGCATTCGTGCGCAGCTTCCACTATATTCTCTTAGAGATTAAGCTTGAGAAGGGAATAGTAACTGTCTTCGACTCTAAACGTAAAGATCCCGAGGAGTATGCGGACATGACTCAAATGCTAGCCAGGTAAGTTAAATCGATCAATATTATCCACCATGCATATATATCAGCAACTTCATTTCTGATATCAACTAATTGTTTCCTTTGTCTGGCAGGGCTTGGAAAAAATTCATCAAAAAAGCTCCGGGACTGCCGAAGAAGCTACAATTTAGATACCCGAAAGTAAGTACTATATAGTAACATGTTCCGCGCGCGCATCTCCTATATCTTGATTCAAGCGCTAGTTTCATCAATACCAATTTGGCATTCTTGCTTATCAGTTTGATTGAGCTCTATTTCTTGTAAAGTGGTTGTGGCAGGAACCCGGGAATGATTATTGTGGATACTACATTTGCGAGTCCATCAGCCACACGACCTGTGAGCGGGGCTACACTGATGAACAATTTGAAGTGCGTAAGCAATCAATAATATTCACAAATTTATAGCATCATTTCATGTATTGACCCCCTACTTCAAATTAGATGTTTCGGATGCGGGATGAACTCCTAACACCAGATCGTCTGCGAGCAATTCAAGAGGAATTGGCGGCATTCTTCCTTGAACACGTGATCGCTGAAGACGGAGAATACTATGTGGACCATGCATCCATGTGTTAGGAGATTATTTTTGTAAGAGATAATTATTGTATATATGTGCCCGGTAGTGTCGGATAGATATACGAGAACTTGTTGTTCGACCAATCTCTCGGAGAAGGAGAGGTGGTCGATATTACTTCTCTCTGTATGCATATATATATATATATGTTGATTATACGAGATCTTCTGTTCCTTCGTTTGCTTAGTAGCTAGCTAGCAGCTAGCTAGCTAGCTAGCGTGACTCTAGTCCTCTCTATATACGTATGTGTAGTATGTAGCGTCGACCAAGCACGGACATAAGAGAGAACACTTCTCTCTATTAATTAGCTAGCTAACACAATATATGAAACACCTAAATTAACCCCCAAAACCTAAAACCCCCCTCCCCTTTCAAAAAAAAAAACAAAAACCACAGCCACAGAAATGCTGACGCGTGGATGCCTTTTGGTCCCGGTTGGTACCACCAACCGGGACTAAAGCCCCTCCTGCCTGGACTCGGTGCACAGGCCACGTGGACACCCTTTTGCCCCGGTTCTGGATTGAACCGGGACTAAAGGGTCAGAGCATTAGTACCGACCTTCTTGTCCCGGTTCCAGAACCGGGGCTAAAAGGCCCAAATGAACCGGGGCTAAAGACCCTTTATCTACTAGTGCCCATAGAGGAAGCATCGAGCAAATCTTTATCCTGTCGAGAGAGCCTCGCATAGAAATTAGTAATAATCATATCTTTGGGGGGCCCATGGTTAGGACATTTTAGCATTAACGTTTTCAGTCTCCCCCAAGCTTGAGCTATGCTCTCTCCGTCATGAGGATAAAAATTATAAACATAATTCCTATTCTCATGGACTTCATGAAGAGGATAAAACTTGGAGTAAAAGAGAGACTGGATCTCTTCCCACTCCAGCAGGTGAGAGTCATCTAGTAGCCTATACCATTCCAATGCTTTTCCTTTTAGTGACAAGGCAAATAATTTCCTCATGACTTCATCATTTGCCAGAAGTAACCGGGGCATTTTGGTACGAAGTTATGCAAAGATATTCTGGAACGGAGTTCCTGATAGAATAATCCGTCTTTTGTTACGAATTATCCTATCGGGGACTCCGTTCCAAAATAACTTTGGAGAGCTTCGTACCATCATGCTACTGTTACTTTCGCCTAATGATGAAGTATTGGTTTTGTTGAATCCTTTGACACTCGACAAAATGTGACATGAGGGGGTCTAGGGTTGTGGATCGCCGAGCAGTCGGGGGTCGAGGGGTCGAGAGAGGTTGCCTAGCTAGTGTCAAAGTATTGAAAAATTACATGACTTCATCATTTGCCAGAAGTAACCGGGGCATGTTGGTACGAAGTTATGCAAAGATGTTCTGGAACGGAGTCCCTGATAGGATAATCCGTCTTTTGTTACGGATTATCTTATCTGGGACTTCGTTCCAAAACAACTTTGGAGAGCTTCGTACCATCATGCTACTGTTACTTTCGCCTAATGATGAAGTATTGGTTTTGTTGAATCATTTGACACTATAGCTAGACAAAATGTGACATGAGGGGGTCTAGGGTTTGTGGATCGCCGAGCAGTCGAGGGTTGAAGCTAGTTCTACGTTTGCCATTAATATATCCATCTGTCATGTTTGAATAATAATTGGCATGTTGTAAATATTTGTAGAAACAATGGACGACAACACCCGAGACCTAGCACAAGAAGCGATGTTGATGGACATAATCGCAGACGGACAAAATGCCGTCAGGTCGTATCTCAACGACACCGATGAGCAGGTCGAACAAGAGCTGCGGCTGGAAGATCTAGGCTATGATATTGATGAATTCGGTGACCCAATGCAGGTGCAAGAAGGAGACCGTGATGCTGGCTCCGGTGACCGAACCGAGTCCGGCCAGGAGGTATATATGTTAGTTAAGCATGTGCTGACTAGTTAATTGATTCATTCATTAACTCTCGTCTTTGTTCCTTTTCTAGCCCTCCGGATCGAGCAAATCTTCGGTAAAGAGACGAGGAGCGAAGAAAAAGTTGAGGCCGGATGAAAAGTTTGAGATCTCAGAAATCTCGCGCTCCGGTGAGCCGATTGCACCCATCCGCACAAAGAACGCATTTGTTAATCAGTGCGGGGTTCTGGTTAGGGACAAGATCCCGATCAGCATCCATCAATGGTTAAAGCCGGCTGCAAACGACGCTCAGGTGACTTATGTCACTGATATGCAGAAAGAAGATCTTTGGACTGAGCTGAAGTCAAACTTCGTCCTACCGCGAGAGGTTGATCCGGCGAAGCCAGTTAAAGAGGACTTAATCAAGTCTTATGCACTTTCGAAGATGGCAGACCAATTCAGGGCATGGAAGAAAAAACTGAATACGTTTGTCAGAGAGAAAACGACTCCAGAATTCGTGGGCATATATGAGAAGATCAAAGATGACTGGCCCGCATTTGTGGCCCATAAGAAGTCGGAAAAGAGTCAGAAGATGTCGGAGACAAACCGGATAAATGCTGCAAAGAAGATGCAGCACCATCGCACGGGGTCGGGCGGCTACCTCGTAGCCCGGCCTAAGTGGGCCAAGGCTGAGAATGATCTGCTTCAGAAAGGGATCGAACCAGAGACAATGCACTGGCCAGAACGTTGCCGGACTTGGTTCTTCGGGGCTGGCGGAACCTTGGACCCTGTAACAGGGTGGTGCATTTGGACGGACAAGCAATTGGAAACACCACTCAGGAAGATGCGGCAGTATATCAAAGCAGCGCATGCAGGGACGTTCATCCCCGACAGAGAGAACGACGAGCTGACAATGGCCCTCGGGAATCCTGAGCACCCTGGACGGACACGAGGCACGCCAGGCTCCCTTCCGTGGCGTGCTGGGTTTCCGGACGCAGGAGGCTACAAATGCCACGACAGGAGGAAGAAAATGGAGATGACCGAAATCCAGGCGCTGCGGGCCAGAATACAAGCGATAGAGGAACGGGAAGCAGATCGGGAGAAAAGAATTGCCGAAGATTCCCCCGAAGCTACCTCGCCATCTCAGCGGAGAAGCAGCGTGGCTTCCACCGAGCTGCTTCAGCCAGAGCTTGCCTTGACGGCTACTGCCAGGAATCCTGTGGATGCTATCACGCAGGCACAAAATTGCCACCTTATGGCACAGTGGATGAATCTGAAGGTCAAGGCGGCTGCTGGCTCTGTTTATCCTTCTGGACCAGACGACACTTTTCACTGCCGGCCGATTCCAGAAGGATATGCTAGGGTGATGGTCGACGAAATAACGGAGGGATTTGAGGAGCTCCAGCTTGACCACCCTACCGGTAAAGGGGAGACTCGGCTGGGTTCTTCACTGAAGACTCCATGCCTATGGCGGAAGGACCTAATCAACATTCTGAACTGGACGCCTCCGCCTCCTCCTCCGACGACGACGAGTCAGGGCACTCCGCCTCCTCCACCGCCTCCTCCTCCGGCGAGTGACCATCAGGGCACTCCGGCTCCTTCTCCGGCGAGTGACCATCAGGGCACTCCGGCTCCTTCTCCGGCGCGTGGCGGCACACCGCCTCCTTCGCCGCCGGCGCGTGGCGGCACTCCGCCTCCTTCGCCGCCGGCGCGCCCGAGCAGACAGCCAGCTCCTCCTTCGCCTAATCAGCAAGGGCGGAAGAGACCTGCCGCCGCTCCGGCTGCTCCTGCTCCGGCGCCTAAGCAAGTAAAAAAGACAGCCGCTTCGTCTGGTCCGGCGACGTCTACCAGTACAGCCAGAGGCGGGAGGCGATGCAGATTCGGTCCTTCTCTCACGCCTCTAGAGAAGTTACCGTACGAGAGGTCCGACGAGGAAAACACGAAGATCGCTGAAGGCAAGTGAAGGACTTTTTTGAAGGGTTGAAAGCACAGAGACATCCACCTCCAGAGGAGAAGATAGATGCGGTGAAAGCAAAGCGCACTCTTGCTGCCCTGAAGCAACCAGCGAAAAGTAAGCCGAAGGGCAACTATGACCGCATTATTCAAAAGACATTTCAAGATGCCAAGCGGTCCGGAAGTACAAAAAGTGATCAGAGGTTAGCAGAAGGGCGAGCTGGGAAACAAATTGCCCAGCTCGGCGAACAAGCGAACCAATCGTGCCCCCCGCTCAAGGTGTCTAGCGACATGGTCGCTAATGATCCGAGGATGGTGCCCGGTTATACCAATCTTGCAGATTACGCGTCCGACGATGTACACTATGATTTCATGGACGTGCAGATAGAAAGATACGAGTACAAAAAGCCTCTCGTCAAAAATGAAAGATCTCTATCAACGAATATGCGAAGATTGCATGATTGGTACATGAAAATCTGCAGAGAGTCTGGGGGGAGGAATAACTTGTATTTGAGAGTTAAACCGGAGCATGACCTCGTTGGAATTGACCTGTTGCCTGTTCCATTTGAGGAGTTCTATCAATTTTTCAATCAATTGGCCCTCGATAAAACAACGATCACCTGCTACTGTCTGTAAGTAGTACTACTTCAGTCATTAAGTCTCTCTATATAGCTGATCTTCATTGCATGTATTTATAATTATCCTCACTATATTATGCAGATTGAAGATCGTCGAATTGAAGAAAAGACAAGTAGGTGATATTGGGTTTATTAACACATACCTCATAGATGCAACCGAGGTTAAATTGCGTCCCGGCGATACCGAGACCAACTTGCTACGATCGTTGGTGGTAAATGAAAACAAAGATATAATACTCTTTCCTTACAACTTCAAGTGAGTGTTAATGTCTTGTGCATATTTGGTTTCCCTTATATATCAGTCAAGTTTATAGTGATGTAATGATCTCATGCATTCGTGCGCAGCTTCCACTATATTCTCTTAGAGATTAAGCTTGAGAAGGGAATAGTAACTGTCTTCGACTCTAAACGTAAAGATCCCGAGGAGTATGCGGACATGACTCAAATGCTAGCCAGGTAAGTTAAATCGATCAATATTATCCACCATGCATATATATCAGCAACTTCATTTCTGATATCAACTAATTGTTTCCTTTGTCTGGCAGGGCTTGGAAAAAATTCACCAAAAAAGCTCCGGGACTGCCGAAGAAGCTACAATTTAGATACCCGAAAGTAAGTACTATATAGTAGCATGTTCCACACGCGCATCTCCTATATCTTGATTCAAGCGCTAGTTTCATCAATACCAATTTGGCATTCTTGCTTATCAGTTTGATTGACCTCTATTTCTTTTAAAGTGGTTGTGGCAGGAACCCGGGAATGATTATTGTGGATACTACATTTGCGAGTCCATCCGCCACACGACCTGTGAGCGGGGCTACACTGATGAACAATTTGAAGTGCATAAGCAATCAATAATATTCACAAATTTATAGCATCATTTCATGTATTGACCCCCTACTTCAAATTAGATGTTTCGGATGCGGGATGAACTCCTAACACCAGATCGTCTGCGAGCAATTCAAGAGGAATTGGCGGCATTCTTCCTTGAACACGTGATCGCTGAAGACGGAGAATACTATGTGGACCATGCATCCATGTGTTAGGAGATTATTTTTGTAAGAGATAATTATTGTATATATGTGCCCGGTAGTGTCGGATAGATATACGAGAACTTGTTGTTCGACCAATCTCTCGGAGAAGGAGAGGTGGTCGATATTACTTCTCTCTGTATGCATATATATATATATATGTTGATTATACGAGATCTTCTGTTCCTTCGTTTGCTTAGTAGCTAGCAGCTAGCTAGCTAGCTAGCGTGACTCTAGTCCTCTCCATATACGTATGTGTAGTATGTAGCGTCGACCAAGCACAGACATAAGAGAGAACACTTCTCTCTATTAATTAGCTAGCTAACACAATATATGAAACACCTAAATTAACCCCCAAAACCTAAAACCCCCCTCCCCTTTCAAAAAAAAAACAAAAACCACAGCCACAGCCACAGAAATGCTGACACGTGGATGCCTTTTGGTCCCGGTTGGTACCACCAACCGGGACTAAAGCCCCTCCTGCCTGGACTCGGTGCACAGGCCACGTGGACACCCTTTTGCCCCGGTTCTGGATTGAACCGGGACTAAAGGGTCAGAGCATTAGTACCGACCCTCTTGCCCCGGTTCCAGAACCGGGGCTAAAAGGCCAAATGAACCGGGGCTAAATACCCTTTATCTACTAGTGGTAGAGCGATGGGGACACCCAAAGGCAGCTGGAAGTTTAGCTCTCTAAGAGCATCTCTAGCAGACCCTGTATAATGCCCCGACCAGTAAAAATAATCGTCAAAATACGGGTCCGCGCATAAAATGTTGCCCCATCAGATCCCACAAACGTGTCCGACCCGTAAATTTCTTTTGAGGGGCGCGGTAAAATCCCATCTCAAACCGGGGGGGGGGGGGATTTCAGCCCGCGCCCTTTCCCAACCCTCTTCCGCCGCTGCCCGCCACTGGTTCCGCCTGTCCGCCGCCGATGATTCCGGCCAAATCTGCGGGCGGAATCGCACCGCGGGGCGCTCCACTCCTTTTCCACCTAGCCGCTTCACCGGCTCCCAGGATCCACCGATCCAAGCCACCCCTATTCGTCGTCATCGCCCCGGGGTCCAGCGCCGCAGAGCCACCGCCCTGAGCTGCCGGTGAGCACTTGTGCTTGTGCTTTGGGATGTTGTATGCATAGTTTCTTAATGCGGCGTTGTATGTGAATTTATATGGAATTGAGCCCGTGCGAGAAGTTTTTGCTCGAGGATTCGTCCGATTCGGACAACTCGGATGTTGAGACGTTGCTTGTGAACTATCGATAGCATCGGCAAAGGGCTGGACAGTAACACATTCCATTTTTCCATCCATTTCATTTAATTCATGTGTGATTTGTATTCGGGACAAGTTTTGTATTGTATTATTTAGTTTGCTTTGGTGATTTAGATGATTGTTGTATTGTAATAATGACATTGTTTTATTGTAATTTTTCAATAACTAGCAAGATGCATGTGCGTTGCACGAAATATTAATATGAATTTATATGAGTAGTTTGTTTTGTGGGAGATAAGGATGAACGAGGGAAGACCTTATCTGCAAATGTGAAGAGGAATGCGGGTATCTTTTTGCACATTGTCATAGTTTCCTTCCTATCGGACGGCCTATATTGCAAGATGGCAGGCACACAATCATCATCAACTCTGTTTTTTATAAGAGTAGAGATTATTTAGTTTTGTATTGAATTATTAGTTTGCTTGTATTGTAACACCGAATATGTGGCATATGTGTCAAATTCAGATAAAAATCCATATGATATGCGTGCCGGCACTGACAGAGCAGACACCGCATAGGGAAACTGCAAAACGGAATATCCGTGAATATTTCGTTTTACAGATTCAGGAAGTTCAGTTCCTTGTGCCAGTAGAGTGATGTAGAGCAATGGGGATACCCAAACACAGCTGGAAGTTTAGCTCTCTAAACCAACTGCCTGCCTTTCCTTCAGGACAGGAAGAACGCCCATAGTGCTCACGGGGTACCATGTTGCGGAATCAGCAAGATTGATCCGTCGTGTTTGCCAAACAAACATTGTAAAACTGAATTCACATGTTGCGATTACCGTAGGCGATACTAGGCGTCCACCTACGGCTGCAACCTTTTTCTCTCGGTTTTTTCAGAGTCAAGATGGAAATGAGCACATGCAGAAGCGAATGATCAATCTTGTTATACAGACTACTGCCTGTAACGCAGCTGAAAAAAACGCGTCAGGTTCCGTTTATCTTCAGCTTTGGCTTCAGCCGGTGCCCACACCATGTTAAACAAATGTACCGCACATGTTAGCTACCCTACCCACCATAACAACTTGGATCTAAACATAGTGCCACGCAGTGCTCCTGAACTTTTCATTTCATGTCGTCGAGTTGGCTCCATGCAACAAATATGCTGATGCAACGAGTATGAAGGCTTGGTACATAGTACTAGTAGATTACAAGAATGCTCTAGCTTCCCATCTTGTGCACTAATACTTGTTAACCTTGCTTCGTAAATGCAAATTGCTGTTGTGGATGAAATGCTCTTCTACTTGCTTATTTCTAATTCCCTACAGTAGTTGTAAAAGTATCTCCACTGCTATATTCATGTTTAAGGAATTAAGGGCATTCACTTTTACAAGATTCAGAGCACAAACGTTTAATCCAGGTTTGACAGTCAATAAGAGACATTCGAGCGTATTGCAGAAGAGAATGCAGATCATGGTTCCTAATGTATCTGTTTAGATATGCCAACCATCTGAATTATTCTAGTGCCCTGTAAGTGAGAGGGAGGCCTTGCGCAAAAGTTGGAGGAATCTGGAACAGCTTCTGAGCTGAGGCGGTATCTCCGAAGAATACCGGGAGTTTGATGAAGTGCATGGACGGGTCTGAAGTTACTTGATCAGCAGCAGGGTGATTAGAGCATCTTCACCCTCGCCCTCAACAGGCCCCTCAGGCCATTTTTTAGAGTCGACGCTCAAAAAACGGCCAGTCGCGTCCCTAGGAGCCCGTTTTTCGTCGGTTTGGGCCAAAACTGGCATCGACGGACTCAGGACGAACCCGACGCGCTGGGGGTGCCTGGGGCACCGAGGAAACCGATTTTAGCGCAAATGAGAATGAGCTCGCCGAGTCAGCGACACGCCACTTCGTCGACTTCATCGCCTCGGTTCCCGCGGGAATCAATGCCAAGGTTGCTGCGCTGCCGCACCGGTCATCCTCCATTGATGCCTCACGGGCGGTGCAGTGAAGGCGCCGTGATGCGCCTCCCGCTCGCTCCCGTCACGCGTGAACCGGCATGCAGATTCTCACCGCCCCGCTTCGGCTATAAAAGACAACCTCCCCGCAGGTGAACGCCACAGTCGCCACAACTCGCCTCGTCTCACCACAGAAGCAACTCTCCCCCCTCTTCCCCCGTAGACGAGCAATGGCTGAGCGGTACCCCGGTGACGCCGCGACGCCGAACGGCTTCGGCAGCCGCCATTTTCATGAGGACGAGGTGCGCCTCCTCTACGAGGCCGACTTTCCGGCGCCCCCAGATATGCGGGTTTCGGGCTCGTGGAAGTTGAGAGCCGGCGGCGTCCCGATACCTTCGTGCCCACCGGGGCTGAACGACGGGCCAAGATCGCCCGCATCCGTTCGTCGCTATCAGAGGAGCAGCAGAACGAGCCGAGGTACGCCGCCGACAGCCACACGTTGTGGACGATTTACTTCAACCGCCGCCGCGAAGACTAGATCGCCTCCGCCAACGGCACCATCCCCTGCTGCCGACACAACGCCGACGGATGGCGCGAATGGTGGGGCGTGCCCGGCCACACCCTCGAGGCCTTCCTGGACCACATCGAGACCGGCAACACGCTGTGCCTCGAGTACCTGGTGCACCCGTCCTTCTCTTGCCGTCGTGGCAGCTCCTGGACGCCGCGGCAAATGGAGGCGGCGACCTCCTCATCGTCGGGCTCCGGTTCGCTCTCCTCCGTGTCGCCGGCGCTCTACCCCGTCAAGCCGGAGCCGCAGGAGATGCCGCTTGGGCGCCACACCCGCAGTGGCGCCCTCGTCATCAATGAGGGCGGCCGCCCCTCCCCGCGTTTCCTCCGCTTAGTCCGGCCGAAGACCGAGCCGGGGTTGCTCCCCGTCAAGAAGGAGCACGCGGAGATGGCCGCCGCCGACGAGACCACCCTCAAGTGGGCGAAGGCGGACTACGTCCGCGAGCAGGTGGCGCGCCAGCACCGGGCCTACGAGGAGATCAGGGCCTGGCGACGCAGACGCGAGGATGACGTCATCGTCGTCCTCTACAGCGACGAGGAGGACGCGCCCGGGTCGTCCAACCCTCCCGCATGTCGGCAATCCTGGTCAGGGGTGCAACAGGGACGACGGCGGCTCCGGTTGGATGCAGGGAGGTGGTGACGACGTCGACGATGGCGGCGGCGACTACACCCAGTTCTACAGGCTCCTTGACATGTAGAAGGCGGGCGGCAGCCACGGCGTATTAGTGCTAGGCGTAGTTTGTTTGTTTTCTATTTTTTATACAAATTTGAATGAAAATCACCGCGTTTGTGCCAATTCGAATCAAATCGCCGAGTTTGCGCCGAGTCGGGGACGACCTAAGGGCGACGACAGGGAACGTAATCGCCCCCACGCCGAGATTAAGCGCCGGTTCGTTGCCAGACGGCGCTTTCTAGACGTCCCGGAAGGCCGAACGACTGGAGATGCTCTTAGATGCAGAGTCCATTGAGGAGCCGAATTATATTCTGCTACCAATATTATGAAACCAGTTGGTTTTCCGCCGTGAGTGACAACATCTGCATGTGCGTGTATGCGTTCATAGTGGTGAGTGTATGCGCGTGTATATGAGCGCTTGTGTTGTACTCATGCTAAAAAAAGTAGTGCATAGCATTCAGTTTTGAATGGAGGCTCCGAATTGAGAATGGGCCTTTTATTTTTGTACATAAGTTTTTTTTGAGAAATTTTTGTAAGTTTTTATGTTTATATTATTGTAAGTAAAATTGAAAATGGGCTGCGCGGCAGTTAGCTTGAACGGGCCAGTTTTGCGCTCCGATTCGACGTTGGGGCAGCTCAATGGCAATATCGATGTCTCTTCTTGTTGGAACCCTAGCAGCTTCCCGATCCCCTAGAATTGCTAGGCGTATTAGCAACTCTAGTGAGCAGCAGTCGGTGCGAGAGAGAGAGAGAGAGGCACAGTTAGGCTGTCAAGTTTATGTTTTATCTAACCCTCGAATGACACAAATTGCCGCAGCCAGCTTAGGATGAGCAAGGCCCCATTTCTTAAACTTTTGTATCTTGTTCCGTGATAGAAGGTTATTGCAATAGCAATACCCGTTCCAACCCACAAGGTCCGCGGGACTTCTCATCGCTTTCTCCTCCTCTCTGTTTCCACAGGTCGCAGCCGCTGCCGGGAAAGCTTAAGCGCCAGCAGCCACGTCCATCAGATCTCTCATCGCCGCGTCCAGGTCCAGCCATGCCCTCGCCGCTGCCACCATCTCTCAGGTCAGGTGCCCCTCCCCTGTGTTTCTTCGACCTCTTTCTTCATAACTGAAGGAGGACACTGAGGCACAACATCATTGAACTGATCTGATGTGTTTTACTGCGTGTGGTCTGATTGATCAGGCGGCCTCCAGGGCGCACCAGCACGCCGGCATGCCTCCTCTGCTCTCGAGGCTTGCACCACTCGCCCGCGCTTTCAGGTACATCTCTTGTTACTATCTCAAGTCTGTGATGCCAGCCTGCCTCTTGCTTGCAGAAAGAGCTGGATGAATTTTTTGTGCTGCATTTTTATGTGCAGCTCAAGCCCTGCAGGAGCAGATGTCACTTCAGGTGTCCCTGTCCTGGAAGTGCAGGTGTGTTACTCCACTCCCTAAATCTATCATGTTCTGCTGATTGTGTGTGAGTGTAGGATCCATTTGTGTATGAGTAGCAGCTATGCACACTTTGGCGCGTCGGCGAGTGTGGTCCTGATTGATGTTTGTTTAGAACCACTTCAAAATGTTGTGTATAATTAGCTGATATTCAGATGGAGATAGTTTAGCAAGGGGGAAAAACAACACTTCTTTTTCTTGGCGCTGCTCTACTTTCGGTGTATATATAATGAACTATCCACGAATACATGCATTCTGATATTGGTAGACATTATCCGCCTTGTACTTCACCAAAAACAGAGCACAACAAACAAGGACTTGGTATTCATGCGCGTAGTGGACTGTCTTTTGAGACAATACACCACCATCACAACTGGATTTTAATATGCCTAACAACATAGAAATTTTGCACTCATTCTTTATTGCTAGGCCAGCATGCAATGTTCATATCGCGGCATCTTGCATCCCATAGTAAAAGGAGGAAACAGTGTCAATAGAGAATAACATGCTATATCGTGCTAACTGAAAGTTTGAAACCTTACATAAGTGTTGGATGGCTGGCCTGGATAAAGAAGAGTTTAAAAGTGATGGTAGAGAAAAGAGAGTAGAAATAGTTCAGTTGATTCAATTATCACAGTAGCTGAGTTGGGCTCTCTATGTTTAGCAATCAGAGTTACATTAATTAAGTTATGTGACCAAATATGTGATTAGCAGCAGAGGTGTTAACATTTTCTTGGCCAAAAGTTTTTCATAACATTGTAAATAAAAATAAAAATAACGAAATGCTACCAGATAGAAACATGCTTCTACTGGTTATCCATATTGTATCCATTGAATCTCATATCGACAGTCTGCTACTAGTTTAGAAAACAGCAGACATTCTGTGAAAAATATCATGTAGAGATGATGATACCTGAAGAATTGAGAAGAGATCAGAAAAAAAAAAGTGCTTACACTTGTCACGCTAAGCCACGACATATCAATATATATCTTCTGTAACCGTCATACAGATTCAACTTAGCTTTTTGTATATGTATTTAAATGGGGAAGCATTAGAGAAAAATGTAGGAGGGTTATGCAGTGACAAAGTGTGGTTGATCATGTGATGTTCAATTCATCTAATGTTGTGATTTCGTTGATGATGCCTTCAATTGGTAATGGATTAGTAGTGATGCTTCTGGTAAAAATTGCTAATAAATAATCTGTTTGTACAGAAACGGCGGGTGGGCAAAAAGGCCAAGGGCGCGAAGAGCGGAAAAGCCATGATGTTCCCACTCCATTTCCACTACGAAGATGTGTTGCTCAAACTGAACCACACCAACACCATGGAGGTCCTTGGGTTGTTTGAGATCAGACTGGTGCCCAAGTCTACCACGGGTGCCAAAATCCAGTTTGGGAAACTGGCCATGGAGATTCTGTGCGGCCAGAGGTGCATACAAGCAGAACTGCCCGCCCATCTGAAAGGGAAGGCGACCAATGCATACCTGGGGTCCCAGAAAGACGCCGTGTCCCTAAGGCAGAGCATCATCCGAGGGCACGGGATGTACAACTTCCTGGTGAGGGTCCTGACGGTGATGTCTATGCTGGATTCCAAGGTGACGTTCGATGAATGGGTGGCACTAGGCAGTGATAGTCCGGTTAGTACATTTGCCTAACTACTGACAAACTAGTTCAAGGTTCATTCAACACTATCATATCATATTTACCGTTAGAATCTTCTCTCATACATGTAGGGGACCGGTGGCTCGACTCCTGCTTCCTCGACCCCAGTCACTCCGATCTGGCAGAGTGGTGGTTTTGGCGGAGGTGGTTTTGACGGAGGTGGTCTTCGCGGTGCTGGTTTTAGCGGAGGTGGTGGTTTTGGCGGTGGTGGTCTTGCATGATGTCGATGATGATACCCGTGCCTGTGGCCGTCGTGACATACCTTTCATGTTCTTACTTTTATGATGTTCCATGTCTTGCACTACTTTTATGTTCATGAACTTTCGCCGGTGATGATCTTTAGATGATGAACTTGACTATCTTTAGATGATGATGATGAACTTTAGTATGTTTAGATGATGAACTGTCATATTTCTGCACATGGCCATATTATTCTGCTTTGAATTGCTGTCAAATGAATTGAAAATGAAAAAACAGGAAAAAAAAAACTATGCCTACAGCAAAGCTGTCGGCATAGATGAGCCCAGGACTTCCCAGGGCGCGCCACGTGGCAGGCTATGCCTATGGCAAAGCCGTCGGCATAGCCTTGCCGCTAGAAAGAACCAGGTGACGCCACGTGGCATGCTATGCCTACGGCAAAGCCGTCGGCATAGTTGTTATCTATGCCTACGGCAAGCCGTCGGCATAGTTTTCATCTAGGCCTACGGCTTTGCCGTCGGCATAGCTGCGCTATCAGGAGGCACCACGGGACGACACGTGGCAGGGATATGCCGACGGCCAAGCCGTCGGCATAGTTTTCACAAGCCGTCGGCATATCTCTGCCACGTGTCGTCCCGTGTTTCGTCACCGCTTTTGACGGCGTCGTCCGTTGCCGTCAGGCGAAATACAATGCTGACGGCTAAACTATGCCGACGGTCGACTAGCGGCCGTCGGCATAGGCCTATGCCGACGGCTAAACTACGCCGACGGTCTGACAAGACTACGCTGACGTGATCTATGCCGACGGCCCTATGCCGACGGCAGCCGTCGGCGTAGATCTATGCCGACGGCAAAAGCCCTATGCCGACGGCCCCTGGCTGTAGGCATAGCCCTCGAGTCCCGTAGTGTCTCCCCCCTTCTTCACCTTCCACGGCGACGGCGGATCCCCTCCGCCGTTCGCCGACCCCTCGCCCAGCTGACTGCTGCTCCCCCTTCGACTCCGTCCTGGTGGTCTGCCATCTGCCGCCTCCGCCCCGCCTTTCGCCCAGGCGCCGGATCTGAGGACAGCGATGGGCCAGGCCCCGTCGCTGCCTGACGACGCGGTGGCGGACGTCCTCCGCCGCCTCGCACCACGCAACATCGCAGCGTCCCGCCGCGTCTGCAAGTCGTTGCGCCGCGTCGTCGACGGCCACCACCAGCTGCGCGCGGACCTCCTCCCTCTCAAGGTGGGCGGCATCTTCTTCAACTTCTTCGAACTATGGTCTGCTACGCAGTTCCTTTCACGCCCCACGACGAGCGCAGCCGTCTCCGGCCGGCTCGGCTACACCTTGGATGCTTGCCATCCAGACAACGATTTCCTGCCCATTCCCTACGTGATTGATCATTGCAATGGCCTCCTCTTGCTCGGTCACTGCGTGGTTAACCCTGCCACGCAGCAGTGGGCGCCCCTGCCCCCGGCCCCGGACCTGCCCAAACCCGCACCTCCAATCAAGCACGTTTGGACATCCTGGTACCTCGTGTTTGACCCCATGCTGTCGCCCAACCATTTCGACGTGTTCATAATGCCCAAAATTGCTTTCTGTGTTCTCATTGATCCTTCCTGTGTTCATTGATGCCCATAATGCCCATAATGTCGAATGTGAGGAATTTGAATGGCCACCGTCCTCATTGATCCTTCCTGTGTTCTCATCAAAGATTGGTTCATGGGAGAAGAGGACATTTTTCCGGGAAGGGGAAGCTGCAGGGACGATACCTGGCTTGGTTGTGGTAAGACTGGATTGCAATGAACGTCAGTCTGCCTACTGGAGAGGATCACTCTATATATGTTGCGAGAACTCTTTTATTTTGAGGTAGTGTATATTGCCAATTCGGTCAACTCCTTGAGCATCATATGTACTGTATGTTATTCTGGTTTTGGTTTTGAGAAATATTTTCCAATTTTTGTTCTTGCAGAATATCGCTGTCAGACAACAGGTATCGAGTAATAAGACTGCCAACAAGATTGCCCAAAGACGATTCAAAATGTGATCAACAGTTTTACATAGGAAAATCAACCAAGGGGATATATTGTGCATCAATATTCACGTTACATAGGTCCCACCTTCACGTTTGGTTCCTTAATGATCTGAACGAGTGGGTTTTGAAGCATGACAAAGATATTTTCCCGGTCCTGCCAAATATCGACTATGGCAACCCATATGGACCTTGGATCCTACAACAATTTGAAGATGATTCTGTTGTGGACGACAACAGGGAAGCAGCGGAAAAGGAGAAATTTGAAGCAATAGTGAAAGAAGGGAAATTTGAGTGGGACTCGGACAATGATAATGTACTTGAACCTGGAAGTACCTGCGGGGGAAATGATACATGTTTCCTTGGATTTCATCCTTTCAAAGAGGTTGTGTTCGTGACTCTGTGGGACAGAGTGCTAGCCTATCATTTGTCAAGCTCAAAGCTTCAAGATTTAGGCAAGATTTTTCCAGAATTCTATGTGGATGGGCACGACACTTACTGGCATACACAGGTGGAAGAGTCTTTCCTGTACACTCCCTGCTGGTTAGGGGAGCTTCCTGAAAAACTAAACTAGTTGGAAGGTATCCTAGAAGATTAGAATGCTTTTGTGGCAACTATTCAAAGAATGGAACACTTTTGTATTTGTGCACAAGGATTGTTTGTTCCCTGAGAAACTAAATCTAGACATGCCTATTTTTGGTTTGAATTTGCTTATTTTCACTGTTGTTTTGATGGACTACCACCGATCCTGAGTTTCCTGCATTGACCATGACTAAGAGGGCTTGTTGCCCTTTTCTCTCACCGCAATTATTCATTCATTCAGATGAAGAATGGATTCTTTTAGCGTGTGTCAGCGGAGCTTTTGAGCTTGGTGGCGCTGCATGCTTGAAAGTTCAGTGCCTTGTGACCCTCCTGTTGTGGTGTGCTTGCTGTCTTTGCGAAAGAGGGTTTTGTTACCCTGGTTTGACACCTTTGGTACTGGTTGTGGCTTGTCAGGCTATGATTCCAATTCCTGCACTTCTCTAAGGAGGATCGAAGACTGACATGTCACCGATCGATGTCTCCCCGAACATTGGAATTACCTCCACAAAATATTCTTCATGTCCTAACAATCGACATTAGCATGGCATGTGAAATCTTGATCCCTAAGATCATAACCTAGCACGACAACATGACTAAGATGGTTTGTCCATAGGTCTCTACACTACCAGAACAATTTTACCACCTCACTTCAAATGGAAAAAAAGAAGTAAAGAAGAACCACTTTACGACCCAGAGTATATATGTTGTATATGTCACTCACGATATATTCAGCCTATATACAGCAGTCAAGGTGATTGATCTCGGCTGTACCAATCAATTCAGTTGTCTGTGTCTGTCAGTAATTGCTTGCACCGACCGATTCATGTCAGTGTGTCGAGAGACGATGACGGCATGGTAGGTCGTGTTGAGAAGCTCATGAGCTGATATGAATCGATGTGGTCTGACTCGGCGAGCGGTGCCCCCTTTGATCGAACGTTTCCTCACTTGGTGGTTGTTCGGATAGCCATGGGTTTACACAAATCGGTTTTATAGCCGATCATTTGCAATACCGGTTTTACTAAGCGGGGCCGGCTCCCCTGATCCCTGACTTGTAGAAGCGAAGTCAGTGGCGTAACTTAACTGTTCATCCACCGTCCGTCCAGCTTCATCGAACCACTCCTCTCAGGCCTCACAGACCAATGTGTATATTGCCTTCATATACGTGTAACTGCGTACTGCGTGGGTTATTTTGGAGGGAAAATCGTCGAGGTGATAACCCTTGGCGCCAAATCCATTACTTTGGCACTCCACCATTGAGATCATGGACATCATGCCGTGAAAAAAAACCAAGAGAGGGACAAATCAATTGGAGATTGAACTCCCACAAGATGAGAGTGTGGAGAGAGACTGAGATTTGTTCGTGCCTGTAGCTGTAAGAAATTATGAAATATGGGACCTTTTTCTTGAACACGATCGCAAGCTTTAATTGCCAGAAGCAAGTCGTCTTAATCCATCTCAGCGAAAGATCTCCGAAGTGCAAGCATTTGAAACTGAAATTGTCGAGGACTCGGGTATTGGACCAACAACTGCTCATGAGTTGGCTGGCCGAAGAGTTTGGTGGATCATGTAATCTAACTATGCACGTCGGGATCACAAGAACTATTTACGAACTAAGCGCCAAAGGGACCTAATGTATGGTGAAGCGGGTAGCATTATAAAATATTTTCGAGATAGAGCTGCAGAGAATCCATCATTCCACTCTGCCTTTTAGAATGACTGCGAAGAACAAATAACAAACATCTTCCGGGCCGATGCCAAAATGATCATTAACTATGCCAAGTTTGGTGATGTTGTGATCTTTGACACAACCTTTGGAACAAGTAAGGAATATAGGCCCTTCGGAGTATTTGTTGAGTTTAATCATTTCAGAGGAATGATTATTTTGGTGCTTGCCAACTTTATGATGAGATATTTGATTCTTTTCGATGGCTTTTTGTGACATTTCAGTACATAACCAGAAGCAACCTTGAACTATATGTACTGACCAAGACATTGCAATGGGAAATGCGGTAGAGCATGTACGTCCAGAAGTCTAACATGGCCTGTGTACTTTCCACATTATTCAAAGTGCAGTCAAGCATTTATGTAGTCACAAAGACGATGCTGCTGAAGAAGAAGAATCATCTCTTATTGCAGATTTTAGTGCATGCATGGACGAGTATGAACATGAACTAACTTTTGAAGAAGCGTTACACTACGAGAGGTAAGGTGGAAAATCAAACTTGGTTTGATAGTATTTGTAAGGTAAAGGAGAAGTGGGTAGAATGTTATATGAGAAATGCTTTCACCTTGGGAATGCAGAGCACACAACTAAGTGAGAGTCTAAACAACGAGAATTTCAGAGTATGAGCCTAGAGAGAGGGCTCAAAATGAAGAAACCCTATTGGTGCAAGCAAGCAAGCTTTGCACTCCTGTTATATTTGAGTGTTTTCAGTCTGAATATGAAAGATAAACAACAATTTGCTTTGAAGTACTAGCTGGACATCATGAATATATGGTTAAAATTGGAAGTTTATGTGAATGTCCAACATACGAAGAAGAATGCAAAGTTATTGGCAATCCTTCAGAACAAACAACTAAATGTAGTTGTCGACAGTTCGAGAGAATAGGATTATTGTGCAGCCATGCTTTGAAAGTCCTTGATATGATGAATATTAAGTTGTTGCCTGCACATTACATATTGAAGTGATGGAGTCGAGAAGCACGGTCAAGATGTGTTAAAGATATTCATGGAAGAACTGTTGTAGAATATTCCAAGTTGGAGGCCCTTGAGCGCTACAATTTCTTTTCACGCAAATTAATAACTTGGCAACCCAAGCATCTAGTTCTGAAAAGTGTTGCACATTAATCGATAATGCATTTCATAGCGTTGGCAAGCAAGTTGAGAAACTATTGAATGCATGCACGTATAATTCTGATGGAATAGATGATGCGAGTGGGACTCCTCAAGGATCAAATGGTATGTTGAGCATTGCACGCCTGAAGAAACAAAATTGGAAACAAAAGATAGAAAATAAAGAAAACTTGGATTAATAGGCTAAACAAGAGAAGAAAGAACACCCCGGTTTAATCCGGAGCACCAGAAAAAACAGCTAATTAAATCTAAGGTATTTCCCTAATTGTACACTACAAATAAATTAAGTTATGCTACTGTGTTTTAACTTTCTAATATTTTACACCAGCAGCAAGGACAAAAGGACCAGCACATCACAAGATCAATTAATAGCTGGAGCACTAGAAAACCCATCTAATGTATTTCTCTAATTGTACAGTACAAATAAATTAAATGTGCTACTCCGTTTTAACTTGGGTTTGTTGTACCAGTAGCAATGAAGTTAGATGGACCTACTGAAGGTAATTCTTCTCTTACTCAAAATCATTTGTAGCACTGAAGTTTCACGCTAACTAACTCTGTCAACAGCCCAGAATACAACTGTTGAAGACATATTGGCTGAAGATACACTTTGCACACCATGAATTCAGAAATACCGATTCCTGGCGCTCTAGTAGTAGTTCATTTCTTAAGTTGCTTTGTTCAGAAACTGCCATTGTTTCTTCATTGCACGGAGTTGTTTAGAAATTCTGGAGACCTTTACGGAGTTTTTGTGTCAAAATTTTAGAGCACATTCAGTCCGGTGAAGTATTAGTTGTTTAATCTCTCATCCGTGTTGTTTACTCATGTTTAGGCATTCAGTACTTTGAGGAGCATGCATGTTTGTCAACACCATACCAGCTTCCTTTAGTGTCAGAAATGGTACAAGCTTCGTTCTCTTTTTCTCTGAAGTTTCAGTTGCACACAGTGGCGGAGGACGGATTTCTTTTGAGGTGGGGCGAACTCTTAAGCATATACTTCCTCTGGTCACAAGTATAAGATGTTCTAGTAGTTTTTTTCTAAATTGAATGTATACAGACAGACACATTTTAGTGTTATTGTTCACGCACTTCAGTCCGTATGTAGTTTATATTAAAATATTCAAACGTCTTATATTTACGAACGAAGGGAGTATATTTTTGATGTGGCTACCAACTATCAGAAAATATTTTTTTTTCGGATATGCAATTCATCACAAAGAAGGTCACTATTACTATATGTAGATTGTCAAACAATTATCTGAAAAAATGACATTAAAATACAAAAGCAAAAATTTACCTATGTTCATTATTTTTGCTAGCCCTTTTCCTTTACTGTTCATGGTCTCCTACTAGCCACCGGCCTTACGCGCGCAGTGCGCTGCTGGCCGCTGGAAACGTGAGTACGTGACCATGTCCGCGTGGGCGCTCCGCTCCTGCTGGCCGTTGGCCTCACGTGCGTTAGCTGGCCGCCGCGAACGTGCGAGCTCGCCCCTTCGTACTAGGGTTTGTGTGTCGACTCTCGACTGCAAGCGGGGTCGCTCGACTTTGGATTCTGGAGCTTGCCTGGGACGACTGGATCGACCAGCGTGTGAGACGTCGGGACCTGCTACTTGCTACGGCCCAGTTGGTTGGGTAATCACGGCCCAACAAAACGCTTCGCGCTGATTTTTTAAGCCGTTCTATTTTTTCAGGACCAATCACGTTGTATATACGTCTTTACCCCTATATTATATATAATAATAATTATAATAATCTTTACCTCTTTATCTAAACTCCTAATGGAGCAGTTGGTAGTCTCCGTTCCGGGTTTATTTTCGTCCCACCTACCATGGCTTTTTTTGGTACCTGATCCCACCAAACGCTGTGCATCTAAGAACCAAGAAAACCGTCGGCCGAGCCCCCCACGGCGCCTTCCACTATCGAACAAACTGAAAAAATCTACGAAATTTAACCAGCGAAAAAAAAAACGACGAAAATTAACCAACGAAGATTGATCCCGCAACTTCGCCCGAGTCAGACCGCTGTCTGGCGAGCAATAGTCACGCATACGATCTTGCCTCTCGCCCATCCTTCCTCCCTTCGCCGCCACAGCACGAACGCTCCACCGTTCCGCTGCTTTCGTCTTGCCTATTCCCTTGCAGGATCCATCTTCCCTTCGCGGCCACCGCGCCATCGATCTCGCCGTCGGAGACCACGCGCTGTTCCGGGGCAAGACCAGGCGCTGTTCCGGGTTCGGCCGTCGGAGACCACGCGCTGTTCCGGGACAAGTCCAGGCGCTGATCCGGGACAAGTCCAGGCGCTGATCCAGGCGCTGATCCAGGCGCTGTTCGAGGTCCGGCCAGATCTATACAGCCAGGTTACATTTGGATCTATACAGCCAGATCTATGCAAGACAAATCAGGTTTCGTCGCATCACCTGATCCAGATCTATACATCCATCATAATCAAGTTTGTTCTCCTTATCTAGATCAAACATAATTCAAAACTGGTATCTTCACATGATGTACACTCACTTTTTGCAGTTTGTTCTTGTGATCCTGATTCCGCCTGTTAAATACAGCCTTGTTGCAGTTTGTTCTTCTGATCCTGGATCCAGACTGGTATGTACCTATAGAGTTAGAAAAATATGTCTCAGATATAAATGATATGACACTTTTCTATGTGATCATATGCCACTATGTGCAGATGGGTAATTCAAAAAGCAACCCGAGTGAACATCAAAAAGAAGAGGACGTATCGACATGTAAGAATCATTCTACGAGTTTGATGAGTTCCCAGTCATTTAATTTTGACACCGTAACAATATTATGCAGTCCCTAGGATTGGTACAAATGTTCAGCAGTACGATGCAAGCATTGAAACCATAGCTGAAAGTGTTGTAAGCATTGAAACTATAGGTACAAGTATTGAAAATGTTAATGGTAATAACACAACGTCAGCAGGTATGTACCTCATTTGCTGCATGCTTTGTTACTATTAACACAAACCATTTTTATCACCTCCATTCCTATTGTCGCATTTTAACGGTGCATGTTCATGTGCAGACGTATCCAAATTGATAAGCCCGGCAGAGCATCATGCCTATTCGTGCCAGTTTTCTGCTGAAACAAGGGAGCAGTTTAACACAATGAGGCGAGCAGCTTATCGCAAGAAAAAAGATGATGATAATGTCAGTTTACAAAAGGAGAATCATCCTTCATTTCCAAAATCTGGTTAGTAGGCGAAGTACAGGTTGTTGGCTACTGTAAAATTAGTTGTAGTATAGGTTTTTGCTGTTTAGTTTTTTAACATATGTTTGCTCGGTGCTGTTACGTGTAGCCTTCATCTAATTTATCATGCGAAGTACTGGTAGTTTAGTTATTCACTATTTGGCATGTTTTTTTTAATATATTGTAGACCATAAGGATCTAATCAACGCTCGAAGGCGGGCGTCTTATCTCAAAAACAAAAACATGTCCGATGGATCGAATATCCAAGAAGACGATGAGCATTGTGTTTCCCGTCGAGCTCTATGTGATGTCACGAATCTAACTAAAGCTGGTCAAATAAACAGACCAGCCCGAGAGTATGGTCAATTGAATATTGATCTTGTACCCCTACATATTTCAGGTAATAAAGAAACCAACGCAATTCGTTTGATTTTAATTTTTATTTATTTCATTTGGCATTTAAGACAACGACATCAATGGCACCATTAGATGAGTTGAATGACACCAAACGAATCACCGAGGAGGATCGCATAAGAGACCATAGAAACGCCTTGAGGCGGGAAGCCTATCGGCGGAAAAAAAACAAAAATGTCCAAGATAAATCTGCACAGGCCCATAATTTAACAGGTACATTTTTTATCTTTCAAACATTAAAATCTTAACCAGGTTTCATTATTAATATGATTGGACAATTTGGTTGACCAGACAGCACAAACAATTCTAACTATGCATCATTCGATCACGATGCATCGATATTTGGTACCACAACTGGTATGAATGATGCGGATGAGCTACAAGGTAATCATATTGGGCATGCACATACTTTATCAGGTTAGCATATTATCTTTTAAACATTATTTTTTAGATTAAGTGTGGACTTTTTTGGTCACCAGACAGCCCTAATATTTCTAACTATACGTTATTATGCGAAGAGGCATCAATATTTGCTGCCACAACTACGGACATATCTGATATTCATATTGAGAAGGAGGTACCAGGTAATCATATTAGGGCTGCTCATACCACTATTTCTGTAATGTTTATAATTTATTCTATAAGTTTTTACAATACGCTGCATCACATACAGTTTTATTAATGAATGGCACACAAGAAACACATGAACAAACAGTCGAAGAACAGAAGAGAGATCGTAGAAACGCATTGAGGCGAGCTGCCTATCGGAGGAAAAAGGAGAAGCTTATAGAAAAAGAAAACGCAGCTCCACTTTCGACATCAGGTATAAGCTAACCTTTAGTATCAATTTATACATCACAGAAAAGCATGCAGCATTCGTCTACCTTCGAGACCTCAAAATATAATTAGTCATACTATGGATTAAAAACATGTTTCATGCAGACAACCCGAATATCCCAAACGTTACAGAAAGAGTGCATGAGGAGGCTCATAGAGGTGAGTGTTTAATACATAATTGATGTTAGTTTATTAATATTTAATCTCTGTATCATCTTATCCATTAATCATTAATATGTTTTGAGGTCTTTGGTTCACCAGAAAACCCGAATATGACTACGTATACATGTCCTGCCATAAGTACAAGCACGTCGAGTCTCGTAGATGACAATGTGTTACAAGGTAGACATATATTTATGACTCATGTGTGTATTACATGTGCTGTGTGTTACAGTTGTGTTCTCTGAGTATCTGACATGTCCTCAACGTATCCAGTTGTAACCTTGAATGAGACACAACAAACAGAGCAAAAAACGGAGGATGAACTCAGGAGAGATCATAGGAACGCCCTGCGGCGAGCTTCTTATTGGAGGAAAAAGGAAAAGCTCATCGAAGATGAAAACATAACTGAAGGTATCTGCTTTCCTTTTTTTTCAGTTTCGTTTTTTATGCCCCTAATGTGCATGCTGACACTGGCCCCAACGCCGTATAATTTAATTGTTCTAACAGCCATCCTATATGACTCAGATGTTTCACAGTTATTGCAAGAGGAGGCAACCAATCCCCCTATAACCTTACACGATTCTGATGTTAACGAAAGCGCTGTTGTAGATAGGAGGCAACGTGACAAAGAGAGAAAAAGTAATTTAACCATCCAGCAGAGGGACCAGAAAAACGCTGGCAGCAGAGCATGTTATCAGAAGAAAAAGAACGAATTAACGGTGGATGTCAAAGAAACGCGCAATGAAAAAATACGTGAGAAGCGCGTTCAACGCCGCAGAAGCATGTCTGTTATTGAGAAGGGGGAGTCAAGTGCCCAAAGGAAGGCCAATTATGAGAAGAGGAAAAATACCCCCTGTAATGAATGCATAGCAATCCCACTTACAGACCTAGGAAACTTGACCTCCGAATGTCCCGCTTCACCAACCCGCGCATCACCAGTTTATCCGGGCGCAGAAGATGATTCCTCTGATGGCGATCCGAGGACGAACATTCCCATATACACTGCAGGTGCTGATGGTATGAATTTCGTATTGTCATATTCTTCCGCTCATTCACATCGAGCACATGCTGAAATTATGTTGTGTACCGTCGCTTTGTGCATGACGACAATGCAGATGACATAAATGTCTTCCTGAACGGCACCATGGGCGATGAGCCAGCAGCTTCTGAATTGATGGATGAGGAGTACTACATGTTTCGCAACGGTAGGTATCGGCAACTCTATATTATGTAGCTGTGTTGTCGATAAAATTAATAGTTATAGATGGTTTAAACGTGTACTTTGAACAAATGCGTGTAGGATCCGATGAAGACAGATTTGATGACGACGATGAAGCTAGCATGTATAGCGCTACGCCATCCGAGGTTGATCCATTTGACAGTGTCTACTCAAACATCCCAGACAGCACTCACATCCTCAAACTCGCTGAAAACTGCAAGCACTGCAAAGCCAGGAAGTTTGTGTCTGAGACTGACGGGTTCTGTTGTCGCAATGGACAGATCGAGCTTAAGCAACCAGAACCAATACCAGAGCTGATGAGGCTATGGTCCAGCATGGATGCAGATTCTAGACATTTTCGGGAAAACATACGGTTCTTCAACGGCCATTTTGCCTTCACAACACTTGGCGTCAGTCTTGATGATACCTACACAAACATGAGGTCTGGTGTGTACACATTCCGGGCACACGGCAGCATCTACCACAATGTGCATTCATTCGGGCCTAGCTCCCGTCCAGAACATCTGCAGTTGTACTTCTATGATGACGACCCAAACCTTGTTCATCGTAAGGTGGCCACCCAGCAGTTGGACCAGGATGTCGTGAAGAGGTTAGTTGACATACTGAAAGAAAATCCATACTCCCAACAATTTAGAAGTTTGGGCGCTCACAAGGACAACCTAGATGATTATAGGATAGACCTAAACACAGATAAAAGGCTTGACCAACGTAGATATAATAGACCTGTGTCATCTGAGGTCGCTGCAATTTGGGTTGAGGGAAATGACCTAGGAAAGAGGTTTGACCGGAGTATAACACTTTGTGGTAACAACAACGAAAGGCATAGTATACGTGTGACTTCCGGAGCATATGACCCGCTGTCTTATCCCTTATTCTATCCAATGGGAGAGCTGGGTTGGCATCCTAGACTACCAAAACGGAATGTATCTTGGGATGTTCTACAACATCCTCGACTGGACCTGAATGATGAGGAGGATGCAGGTATGTCGTATATGTCCCAATTTATTAAACTTAATATGTTATTGCTCGAAAGAATGTTCATGTGATCGTAATCGTACTCTTGCAGAGGGGAATAGCAGGTTATGCGTGTCCGTGAGAGACTACTACTGTTACATGCTACAAACACGCCCAGCGATTTTCAATCCCATACTATGCGGAGCACGCCTCCTGCAGCAATGGTCTGTTGACATGTACATCAAAATTGAGAGTTGTCGGTTAAGGTGGTACAGGAAGAACCAGACGCAGATACGTGCTGACTTGTATAAAGGAGTTGTTGATGCGATCACATCGGGGGAGACGCGAGCAAGCGCCGTTGGGGTAAGAATAGTTCTCCCTGCAACTTACCCTGGTGGCGACCGCGACATGAAGAAGAGGCATATGGATGCCATGTCAATTGTTCATACATACGGGAAGCCTGACATCTTTTTAACAATGACTTGCAACCCTAAATGGGAGGAGATAACAGATGAGTTGCTTCCTGGTCAGTCGGCGCAAGACCGCGTCCTGATATTGTTGCTCGTGTGTTCTACGGCAAGCTAGAGGCTATGAAAGACATGTTGTTTAAGAAGATGATCCTGGGTGTTGTTGTTGCTTATGTATACGTAGTCGAGTTCCAAAAGAGAGGCCTCCCCCACGCTCATTTTTTATTGATCATGGATTCAAGTTATAAACTTCTCGTCCCCGAGCAATATGACCAGCTCATATCCGCAGAGCTACCCGACAAGCAGAAGTATCCAGAATTGTATGCACTGGTGGTAAAACATATGATGCACGGACCATGCGGTGCTCTCAACCCGAAGAATGTTTGCATGCAAGAAAATGAATGCAAGTGCAGGTACCCACGGCCATTCAATGCGAACACAGTACAAGGCAAGGACTCCTACCCTGTTTACCGGCGTAGAGACGATGGAAGACGTGCTAAGGTCCGAGGGAAAATGTTGGACAACCGATGGGTTGTCCCATATAACCCTTATCTTCTGCGGATGTTTAATTGCCACATCAATGTTGAGGTATGCTCTAGCATAAAGGCCGTGAAATACATCTATAAGTACATTTACAAGGGGCATGATAAGGCTTCTTTCAGCATTGACCAACCCGACTCCGATGGTAACATTGATGAGATCAAGAGATACGTTGAAGCAAGATGGGTCACCCCTCCGGAGGCTATGTGGAGGATTTTTGGCTTTCCACTGTGCGCCAATCACCCGCCTGTCTTGCAGATGCCTCTTCATCTGCCGAATATGCACAGGGTTGTGTTCAATGCTCAGTCTGACTTGAATAATGTTGTTTCTTCCGAAAATGCTTCAAAATCCATGTTAACGGAGTACTTCAAGGCTAACGAAAAACACCCTTGGGCAAGGAATATATTGTACAAGGATTTTCCCGGAAGCTTCACGTGGGAGAAGAAGAAAAAATGCTGGAAGCCAAGGGAGGAGCGTTTTCAAATAGGCCGTATCGTGTCTGCCAATCCTGCTGAGGGGGAGCGCTACTACCTGCGCGTTATGTTGAACCATGTCACTGGCAAAACAGGCTTCGAGGACTTGCTCACCGTGGAGGGCGTGTTATGTGGTAGCTTTAGGGAAGCTGCAGAAAGATTAGGACTCATCGAGGCTGACAACACGCTCGACGAGTGTCTTACTGAAGCGGAGCAGTGGGCTATGCCATGTTCTCTTAGGAGGCTGTTCGCAACCATCTTGGTGCACTGCGAGCCTGGCGATGTCAGAGGTTTATGGGATAGGCATCTCGAGAACATGTCTGATGACTACCGTCAAACACGCAGATCCCCTATCGAGGTGGAGCAGATGGTCTTGCTTGACATTAGCGGTATGTTGCAGTCCATGGGTAAAGACATTCTTGATTTCGCTCTACCAACCATCGATGATGCGTTTGACCCGACCGAGGGCGAGGCCAGAGAGGTCATTGAGGAATCAACTGTTGAGTTCGACGATAATGACACTAAATTGTCATATTCCCTGAACTATGAGCAAAGGGCCGCATACGACCAGATACTATTGGCTGTTGAACGCGGCGATGGAGGTGTATTCTTTGTTGATGGCCCTGGAGGTACAGGGAAGACCTTCCTCTACAGGGCGATGCTTGCCAAGGTGAGGGGCTAGGGCAAGATTGCTATCGCTACCGCGACGTCTGGCGTCGCTGCGTCTATAATGCCTGGTGGCAGGACTGCCCACTCGAGGTTCAAAATCCCACTAAGTTGCGATGATGGAGCCTCATGCAGCTTCACCAAGCAGAGTGGTACAGCCAAGCTGTTAAGGATGGCCTCATTGATCTTATGGGACGAGGCCAGCATGACTAAGCGACAAGCGGTTGAGGCATTGGACAATAGCTTGCGCGATGTCATGGGAATACGTGACCGACCTTTTGGAGGAAAGACTGTTGTTTTTGGCGGAGATTTTAGGCAGGTGCTTCCGGTCGTCAGAAGGGGGTCGCGGGGCCAGATAATTGATGCAAGCCTCCGAAGTTCACATCTATGGAAGTCTATGCGCCAGCTTCGGCTGATCATCAACATGAGGGCTCATAATGACAGTTGGTTTGCAGATTACTTGCTCAGGGTCGGTAATGGCACTGAGGAAACTGATAACCAAGGCAACATACTACTCCCTGCTGACATTTGTCTGCCATCTACAGGTGAGGTTGACGACCTGGAGAAGCTGATTGACCACGTGTTTCCCAGTCTAGATGACAACATGTCTGATTCAGATTACATGACATCTCGCGCAATCCTTTCAACGACAAACGACAACGTCGATAAGATAAACATCCGCATGATAGAGCGTTTTCAGGGAGATGAAGTAACCTACCATAGCTTTGACAGTGCGGAGGATGACCCATATGGCTATTACGCTCCTGAGTTTCTTAATGGATTGACTCCCAACGGTCTTCCTCCGCATGCACTCAAACTAAAGTTGAACTGCCCAGTCATACTTCTAAGGAACATTGATCCAGCTAATGGACTTTGTAACGGGACTAGGCTTGTCGTTAGAGGTTTTGAGAGGAACACCATTGATGCGGAAATCGTGGTTGGACAACACGCTAGTAGGAGGGTCTTCCTTCCTCGAATACCTCTGTGCCCATCTGACAACGACATGTTTCCATTCAAGTTTAAAAGGAAGCAGTTTCCTATAAGGCTTAGCTTTGCTATGACGATTAACAAAGCTCAAGGGCAGACCATCCCGATTGTTGGTGTCTACCTACCTAATCCTGTGTTCTCTCATGGTCAACTCTATGTTGCTTTGTCTCGAGCCACTGCGAAGAGAAACATAAAGATACTCATTCAGAAGGAGAAGCCTAAGGAGAAGGCCAAGAAGCAAAATAGCAATTCAAAGAAGCGGAAACGACCAACTCTTTCCTTGCTCACCTCCACGAAAAACATCGTCTACAAGGAAGTACTTACAGGCTGAAGTGCGGTCGTAGCTGCCGGAATTATAAATATGAATTTAATTTTTCAGATTGACAAGAGTTGCTGTAATTTAGTTTTTATACTTATCGTTACAATGTTTGTGAAATTCTTGTACTCCCTTGAGCTGTACGAGTGTTTCTGGTAATGCACATGTGACACAGCATATTTTTTTATGTGTAATCGAAGATTCAAAAAGAATCGTCGGGTTCAGAAAGACTGTCAAGCTGTTAAGTTTACTTTTTAAGGATTGAATTCTAAAGACTGTCATGCATATCTTGCCAACGTTTATCATGCAGGTTATCATGAGGAAATATGCCTGGAATGGCTTGTTTTTACTTTTCATGAGGAAATACTGTCCACTGTCCAATATTAATGTATTTGAAGTTCTTTTACTGCCTTCAGGTGTATCAGTGTGTACGACTGTCTTATATTTTGTTTGCACCACTCCTTATTAAACGTTGTTCAGTTTGGATTAGCTATCATGGTTTGCTGTGAGTATTTAACGGCTTATTATTTATTAGGACTGGTATTATAATATTTAACGACTATTTCTTTTATATTGTTAGTATCATTAAAAATCCATAAGAAAACAATCCAAAATCAGTGTCTAATATCCGGAAACATATTCTATATTACGGAAAATGATCATGGCAATCAGACTTAAATTAATTTCCTTTATATCTACTAATTGGTGGTTGACATAAAAATTGGAAGTGTTAGTTTATGGAATGGCATGTTAACAGTTTTTTATTGTAAATGACTGCTCGGTTGATCCCGACGAATCATCCTTTCTGATTCCAAAAGATTTATTTTCTGATTGGCATCATCTCTGTCGATTCATAGACACATTTTGTAATCAATATTACCTTATAAACATCTATAAATTAATCCTTCTTTGCATCACCAAAACCAGAAATCGGCACCCTTTCCTCTCCAGTTAGTTTGACATGTCGTCATCAGATAGTTCGGATGATAGCCATCAAGATCAGAAAGACACGACCCAACTTCACCATGATGATGTACGTCAACCGGAAGATTATGAAGAACCGTGCCGAGATCTTGATGTCGCTGAGGGTTCTGCACCAAAGTGTAAGAAACTAAAGAAGGATGTTTACAACCTTCCTATTCAGTTTCCCACCATGCTTTCCAGAAACCATTTTGATAACCTAATCCGACGTCGTGAGGTCGAACACATCCCTCGTGCACATGTCCCCTCAGGCTGGGATGTCCAGCGCGACATGGGGTCAAATGCAGGGAGGAAAGATACTTGGGGTACCAGCAACTATGATATTCTGCAGGCACAACAGCATACTACCATGTTGGTGCAAAATTTGATCAACCTAATAAATCAATTGACGGAGATGGTCGCGCAGCATATCGAAGCATGCGACAAGAAGCCACCATCACCTTCAAGGGACCAAGCATTATGAGGTCTACATTTATATTTATATATCTTAAACTATTTGATGTTGCTTTGCTCCTTATGAGCATTTATCAATGTAATCGGGACGAGTGAAAATATAAAGGTTGGATGAAGCTTCTTTCCTCTTAAAAAATGCTCGACGACGGTGCAATGAATAGCTTTATATTATTTATCCGAGCAAACATGCTATTGTCATTTTCTTTTCTATCACTACATGTTTAAAAGAAAAGAAGATTTGCGTAAGTTGCAATTTTTTATTTCCCACAGGACCATCTCATGGATCCGTAAGGAGCTGAAATTTCGTCTACCCCTCACACAGCGTCTAGGAAATAACAGTGATAGTTTAGGCCAATCACAGGAATGGATTAAAGGAAATTAGGACGCATGAATTAATGGAAATAAGTAAGAATTGACCCGTCGAAAAGATAATTGCGGGATCAGAAGCACATTGAAAATATATTGGAATTAGAAGTTCTATGGTTACCATCGTTTTTGGAGCGTTATTTTCATATTTGTATTAAGGACATCATCATTGCTCCAAATCAAATCAGCAGTTGGTACTCTATATAAGTGTTGTTACCATGATCATAACTGATTAATTAAATGGCTGTGATCAAACTTTGCTCCAGCAATTATAGTAGAACACCCTATGAGTGGATCTGTATCTTTTTTGCATTATCAAAGTATTTGTGCATCTAATATATTTTGTGAGCCACTCTCTCAAATACTCGCTTTTCTCCAATGATTAACTTTGTTGAGCATGTTGAATATTCTATTTAGCATAACGATGAATATATATTTGGCCAGCTCACCTATCAGTGAAGTGAGAGAGAGAGGAATCAACGAGAAGAAGAGAGCATGACCAGTCATGTTCTATCGATTTAATAGTCGTAGCCAATGCACATGCTTCTAACTATGTATTTTATTTGTTTGGTCACAACAATGTGTATCCATAGTAGCAATTACTATAATTTATTTACGAAGCCCGTGCGTTGTTTAGAATAAATCACTTACCTGTTTTATAGAACTGAACGATAAACTATAATAGCTTTTATTTGGTCCAATACTTCAAATGTCTTTCTACATGATCGTAATAACAGAATCTAACTGCTTTGCTGAAAAGCCTACGCCATTGTCTGGTTAGCAAGGAATTTATAGAGAACTGTTCACGGTTATATGAAAATATTTTGTTCGTGATGTTGACGCTTCATTAAGTATTTTAATATGTAAAACATGTTGTTTCCTCCCCAATCACTGCCAAACAAATATTTTTCTGGACATGAACCCATCAATGGCAGCAAGCTGACACAATAAGAATTTTGTACTAATGTTGACATCTCCATTTCTTTTTATTACAATTAGTAAAAAACCCTTAAAAAATTCTGGGTTGCACGCAATCATCAGCACAAATTATTTGCAAAATTAGTAAGCATTATACTTAATATTGCACGCAATCAAGGCAAAGTATATTTTGTCGAAAATTAAACTTATCTTCTTCAAGCAAGAGACATATTATACGTGAGTACCCTTATGGTACAGGGTATCGAGATTCATTATTATGGGATCCACAATTATTGTGTTTCTAAATATAAATAAACATTAATTATTTTGATACTTGCCGCGATTGCCATCAGATATTGATTCCTTTGTTTGCTGCAAATAATAAATTCTGTTTATTAAGATGTCAAATATTGATCAATATTTATTTGGTTTCCAAATATTGTTCAACTTCCTAAGGGACACAGCCCCAAAAGTAAATTTGAAAATTATTGCTTTTCCCGCCGCCCACTATGGTAATATATAAATGTCACGCAGCACCATACATGAGCCTCCATATATCTACACAGGTTCATCAATTCAGCAATATCCTCTACATCCTCTACGACCATGGTGATCTCTTACAACTTGACAAGAACTAGGAGGGTGATGGCAAATCCGTTTGTTCCTATCATCGCTCGTGTAGAAATACCTCCGATTAACAGGAAAGATATATCTTCCTTTACGTTTATCTGCCATCTCGCTCGTTTATTTACCACATAACTTCATTCTATGTTATTCAGAAACTTGACATTTGAGAACGTCGATATGGAACATATATATCATAATTGTTGGATCATTCGGGCTAAGGTGTTATGGAAGTCCCTGATTAAGGAGAATGCTATGGGAAACCAATACCTTCGTTGTATACTACTTGATCAGGACGTAAGTCATTACTCGTCATCACATATAGCACTATTTTTAGAATACAGAAGTGATAAAGAGTTCCTCAACCAGATTTTTTAAAGTGTTTATAAAATATTATTAGGGAACAAAGATGGAAGCAATTGCCTACAGCAGCCAAGCATTACGCTTCAATATCATGCTGCAGACCGGGATGACTTATGACTTCACTTCCGTCGGGTTCAACCCCACGGATATGCTAGATGGTCATTTTTGGTACATACGCATGGATTTTGTCATTGCCCTACATTCTAGGACCGAGGTTACCGCGTCGGCCCACAGGATATCATCGACAATTTGTCCACCGTGCTTCCCACAGTTCGGGGCCATATTGTCGCTACGTGACAAAACCATTACTGGTGCATCACCTGAAGCTTTGTTATTGCACATTATGCTTCGAGCATAGTCTCGTCTCATTGTGATTACATTTTTTCAGATGTTGTTGCTATTGTTGTCTATGCTGGTAAGATACAACATAAGTGGGATTCGATATATAGAAGGCATGTGCCTTTCGTTGAGATTGGCCTAATGAATTTTCGGTTAGCGCTCCCTCATAGTATAAGAGATTTTTCTATGGTTATTTTAATGTTATTCTTGTTCCCTATTCCTAACATTTGTTAGTATATGCAGACGGGAGATACTTTTTCTACGCCTAAGTCAAGAGCATGCTGGTCGTCACTTGTACCATTTGCAATGCAGAGAGAATCTCTTTGAGAAGATTGCTGTTACTTACGTACAGTTAAATCGTAGGGATCAATGCCTGCAAACTATGAGGGAGAGCACATTCTTCTTCTCTCCTGTCATTAATGAGGATGGTCATTATCTACAAGGTAGGGTTTCTAAAGTATATTTTGCCTCGTTTTATTATTTTATAAAATTCTGTAATAAATCTGTGATTATTTCTAACACTTATTTTTATCAAAGATTTGCACGAAGCCAGCCTGATGACTTACGACGAAACACTTTCTTACGTCAAAGATTGCGTTCAAGCCAGGAAAAACGGACGCTAGAGTAATTTTTGTATCAACACGGTGCATGCAAAATTTCGTGGCCAAAAGTCGTTATAATTTTTTTTGGTGTAATAGTCCATTATAATGAATAAAATAGTACGAGCAAGTGTCAGCATATTTTGCTCGTCAACTTACAGTGAACCCCTTTGGACATTATGGTTGAATGTATGATACATATACTCCTATTCAAATTTTTTGTTTTATACAAATGTCCATTTTTTCTTTTCGCTAGGAATGATAAAATATATATTATGCAATTAGAAAATATTATTCACTCATAAATCCTGAGAATGGTGTGATACGTTTCCAATATCAATTACAATCACAAGATTTCCTAATTAGAAACAAATGGCATTAATTTGATCGATTTTGATATTTGGAAGGTAATATTTAGTATCCATATATATGGCACATATATTTATATACGCGCCCTTGACCTGCTAATTCCCTTCCCACCCCAGTTCGCATATATTTCATCAGCATTAACCGATCAATCACTACGCGCATATATTCCCTACCCTACCCACCCCACCTCTTGAATCGTCGATGGACGGGATCACTGGAAACACTGCGCCGCTAGAGGTTTCTGTGCCCACTCCCTTGGAGGGTGCTGTCCCTGAGACGCAAGAGGTTGTGCCTCAGCCGCACGAGGCTGGGCCCGCTCCCATGCAACTTCTTCCATCACGAATGCATGTCGTGGAAGATGCACTCGAATACATCTTTCACTTTATCAATGGCGTTCATGACGAGCAGACATTGGAGTAAGATATATTAAGTTTAAATTACAAGCAATTCTGGAATGTGTGTATGTACATACATAATTGTGCGAGTACACTTTTTTATTTCATGCATTAGCCATGTAGTTAGAAATATCTCGTACACTATAATGTATGAATATATTATTCTTATATGATCTGCTCTACAAATATTGTACTGTAGATTTATTCCATCACTATGTTATACCTATGGCCATATTGTGTTAGACAGCTAACATATTATTGAAAAGAAACATTTTCTTATTTCATTTACGATGTAACTGAGTGACAATATGTTAAAGTTGTGTACCAAATTTTTGCTGCCCTTAATTTGCCGTAAATAAGATTGCTTGGTCACAGTAATCAATATATTTTAGAAATTTGTTTTTTTAACATAATTTTCGGCCAATTTAACACACTCGTTGATAGTTGTTGTTGCACATTTTTTGTGTTGCAGCGCAATCTGGATAAGAAGCGATACACCATACCTGATAGAAATCAGCCTCCGGATGCTACAGGACACCCTCTTTTTAACAAACATAAGTCTTCATCCAGCATGCTTCAATCTTGTTGTTCGTAAGCTTGTGAGCGCGGAAGTAGAAAGACATGCAGGCACAAACTTGGTTGGAAGCAAACATTTTTTTGACTTGCAGTTTCATGCTCAGTCAAAGGCTGTTAGGTATTCCTGGATGCCTCAAGGAGAGCGCACCATGTTGCTAATTAACAATGCTGTTGTCCAGCCCTTCCCTAAATATGATGTATTCAGCTCTATAGTTGTAAGAGACCCTCATTTTTAAAGTTTTTTTCTTTATGACAATTAATTATTAACATGCGTCCTCCTGCTGCAGTATCTACTACCGTTGACTATCCCGGATTCATCATACGGTCTACTGGTAGTAAACCGTATGAGAAGGCGGGTTATCCTACTGGATCCATCACGAGATGTCGGGCAAGTTCGAGAGAGCACTCATAACAAAGAGATGCTGAATGAAATCACATTGTTGAAGCAAGAGTTCAACGATGTGTTGCAAGCTAGGATACCGGGTTGGAATACCCCACTCATGGATTGGCGACAAGATAGCATGTCTTCTAATGCTCGCCGGTAAAGTTGTAAAATTGATCTTATACAGCATATGCATATCTTTTTAATGCTCACCGGTAAAGTACTAATATCTGACACTTTTTCTCGTGTCACAGTTTAGACTCTGGTTTTTTTGTCCTACAGGAGATGGCCCACCAGATTGGTTGTTTACGTAGCATGACCTGGATGAACACTACGGTATTTGCATATACAATGTGTTTCTGTGTGTAGTTAATTAAAAAGAACACTTCATCATATAGTTGTTTATGTGTTGTATATATTTTCTAGGATCCAAGACTGCTCAGGAGCCAATTGACGGTCCAGATGCTGATGGTGAAAAACAATAGTGCAGCTGGAAACATCCCACAAGAAATCAGGTCGGCCTTGAGGGTTTTAAGCAACTGAAGGGCATGCAGAAACGACAATAAAAAATTTCGTTACATCAGCTATTTAGGGCTGGAAACAATAATTATTTCACTTCTATGTATGTTCATTTGAAAACTTTATTTTGATTCTGTAACATTAATGTTTTGTATGCTACCATAGTGTTGGATTATGTAGCGAGTTGGTTGCAACGTTTTGAGTATTTTTAATGTTTTTTGTCATTCTATCATTAATGATCATTCAGCCCCTGTTTGTTTACGGTTTGCGATGCAAGATGATGTTAATTTTCCACGGTACTGTCCTTGTAAAATCCAAATAATTATAATGCAAAGAATGGTCAGAGACATACAACCGCATCCACAAGCATGTTCAAACAGCCCTGTCCTGGGAGCATGAGAGAGCCAGGACAATGCCCTTGCAGTGTAATTTTGTGTAAGGATGTTAATCAGATAAATATGGATGGAAGCATGAGGGCGAACCCTTTCCAAGGTTCTATCAGAATCCCTTTTTATTTGAAAGGATGTCCTAACAGGAAGCATGGGGGAGAGAGATCTTACCAGCCCACGTTGAAAGCATGTGGACTCTTTTTAGGCCAACCTGTAAATCAGGGTGGCAAAAATATAATAACTAAAACACTAGGGCCCACATCACACGCAACTATCAACGCTTTCCGTTTGCGGGCCGAGCGTTCCAGCGATCTCTAGGAGTAAACACATATTCTTTCCATTATTTGATTGGTAAAGTTATGGGGAAAGGGATACTTATTTTGGGTAACATATAATATGTCGCTGATATATTTGAATATTGCAATAAACTAAATATCTTGCTTTAATTATCGATAGTTTGTTTGTTATGGAATCATGCAAATAAGGAACGTCAGGGGCACCTTCCTAAACGTTGTCGCTTAATTCCCTACGGCCCCCATCTCTACTCAATAAATTCCTACAGGCTTGTACATACATAGCAGAACCATAGCTACGATATACGTTTTGCCCTAATGGAAGCAATGGCGAATTTTGGGGGAGTTCGTCACGCCGTCGACTACTTGTACGATTTCATAACGCTTGCCTCAGATGAAGAACAACTAGAGTAAGTACATCTAAATTTTTTTGCACTTCATCGTCAAAGTACACTGCGCTGTACATGTGTACCTTTTTGCAAATTTATCTTCCTAGATGATACCCTGTTTGTTGATGACGGTATATTTTGCCATATATCAGTGTTTTTTCATTGTATGATACTATAAGACTTGTAGTACCAATATAAAAATCTCACCCAGAAAATACATTTATTTTTTTACGTTATGAGTGTTTGATTACTATATAGTGGTAATTCTGTTACTAATATAAAAACAGCAAAATATAAAGATATTTCTTATGATAGTGGTGTTTGTGGTCATTTTCTCATCCGTGTTGATGGATGATGTGGCGTTCTTGCATGTTTAGAGAAATAGTTAGTGGGTGCTACTTTTTTAGTAACAGATTTAGGAAATATGTTTTGCATATTAGTATTAAGCACTGGAGGGCATTGTGTGTTCCTGTCTAAGGTCATACTGCTGTTACAAAATATGATTGTGTACTTATTTTACTAAAACCAGTATATCAATACATATTCAATGGGTGGTAACATATATTATATTGTCTTGGTAAACTGTGTCTAGAAGAACTTTGTTTTACGGGTAACATAAAAACAACCGAGGACTTCTTTTTTTCATAAACCATGGGCTCCTCTCTTAACTTTTCTGTCTATCCAATTGAAGTACTTAAAGTTTGGACTAAAACTATGGGGTCTAACACCTTCTTCAACAATGTTGTATAAGTGATAAACCACTATGCTGCCACAACCATAAAAGATCTACAACATTTTTAGTGCAGGTCCATTTACTACTATGAAACACTGCAATCTGTTAAGTTCTTACCCGTGCATAATATAAAAATAATTAACTTTGTATAGCTTACAAACTCTTTTAGGTCTTTTGATGTGAGATATACTATTGTTAAATTATTCATATGTTATAGTCACCATCACACTTTTATCGTTTTAGATTACATTTACTAACAGTCATAATTCTTCAGAACCTTGTTCTTACTTTTTATAGCTCAATATGGATTAGGAGCTCCCGCCCATTCCCTATCGATATTAGCCTACGGATCATCCGAGACACCATCCTTGGAGATGGACTTGTCCATCCGTTATGCTTCAATATTGCTGTGCGTAAAATAACTACCGACGCAGCAGAGCGGAGCGCTGGCACTAGCTCTGTTGGAAAGACACATTTTTTCAATCTGGGATTCCATGAGCAAGCACGGGCGCTCAGGCAGTCTTGGTTAAGCCAAGAACATCGCACCTCTCTGTTGATTAACAATGTTGTGCTCGAGCCTTTTCCAAGATATGACGTGTTTCACACCCCTACAATTGTAAGTGTTCTCATTCTTCTAAATTAATTTGGCTGCCTTGTTTGCCATTTACCGTTGTCTACCAAATGCAGTATCTTCTCCCACTGTCGCTCGTGGATTCGTCCTACGGTCTTTTAGCAGTCAACATGGAAATGGAGAGGACTATCGTTATAGATTATTCGAACCAGGCTGTATTCCATTTTGATGAGGACTTCCATGACACTGAACTTAATAGGCAAGCCCTTTTAGTGAAGCAAGAATTCAGCTTTGTCTTGCAACGAGAGGCCCCTGATAGGAACAGCCAATTTTTGGAATGGCCTGAACAACAAAACTTTCATGTATCACCTCGGCGGTACCATTCTAACTTTGGCTTCCATATTATTGTGGGCGCTACTATAGCTATTACAATATGGTGTATTTTTGTGACAGCATGGACTCCGGATTTAAAGTCCTACAGGAGATGGCCCATCTGTATGAAACCATCGGTAATGACATGGTTCATAACATGTCTAGGACTGACGTAAGTGCATTTTTTATGATGTTATATCTTTCATTTATTTGCTAAATATATCTTCTCACTTTTTAATGCATAATTTGAAGGACCCACAAAGTCTCAGGAAGCGACTAATGGTCCAGATGCTGATGGTGAGGGAGAATGAAGCAAAGGATAACATTCCAGAGCAAGTTAGAGCTGCGTTGAAATTTATTGGTGGCTAAGGAGGACTCACGCATCGATAAATACCTAAAGACAAAGTGTTATTTAGTTGCTTGCTATGCCATATTGTGTTTTAATGCGAGTGCAAATCATGATCAGATGACGTTATCTCTTTTATTTTTGAAGTTTAAATAGAAATTGATGTTGGTATCCACTAGCTATGTTGGTTCGATATTTATCTTTCCTTCTATCCAAAATTTACTAGCAGAAGGCCAGACCAGTTTGGAACAGGTATGTTGCTCCATGTGAAGTGGAGTACTTGTGTGCTAGAACATGGCAGGTTCACAACGTACTAAAAAATCGACATGTGATGTTTTCAGACATTCCATGCCTGCGCATATTATAGTACCTTGTATAGTATAACTACATCCATGCACGCACTGCTATACTATACAAGGTTTTCGTCGTCGTAAATAATCACATTCCAGCTATGTAGTAGTCAATAAAAACAAGACGGTCATACGGCACGTACCTTGCGTATTATAAAATAATTTTCAAGTTATCCTTTATCTTTCTCTCTCGCCATCGCCTATAATCCCAGCTTGTGAAAACGCACTCATTATATTATATTATGTGTGTCCCTGAACAGAGAAACAAATTTGTTAGTGTAATGTTTTTTCATATTGAAAAGTACCTACAGTAAAAAAAACTAAAACTACTATAATAGTATTTATGTTAGTGTGCACGCCGTTAATTTCATATTGCGATACATGCAGATTAATGATAAGTTCATTAATTAATGAGTAAAAATACAATGCGGGTACCTCAACTTGTATGACGCGCTTGTTTTGGTTCATAAACAATTGTATATTAAGAATTCAGATTTGTATTAAAAATGTGTATATGTGTTAGTGCTCATCATGCATTCAAAAAAAGATAAAGAATGTAACTAAAAAATTCAACAAGTATTTTAAAAATTAATGTGTCAAATTAATAGTGGTAGGAATAATTTTTTTATTAAGCTACTATATTGGAACCAAATCTTTTCCTAACATATAAGATAGTCCAGGATAACTTGTGTACGCAGCTTTAAATACTATTGTACTAGGTAATGAATAATGGAAACTTCCATATGTCCTGTCAGACTTCAATGCCAGCTGGAAATCAGGCGGAATCAAAAGTTTGCTTATTTTTTGCCTTTGAAAAATGGAAGGTGCCTTATTATTTGGAAGGCACTTAAGTCTCGAAGATGCAGCTGTCAAACAGGACGTTATCCCTTCATATAACCTTCGACGAGCTCCTCTCTCAACACCCACCCCTGTCTTCACCAATTTCCTAGCACTCACCGCTCTCATCAATGGAGGCCGTGCAAGAAGCAATGGATGTTCAAGTCGCACCACAAGAGGCTTTGCCCTTCCCTCAGGAGGCTGCGGCCAACATGAATGCCCTAGCAGATGCCGTGGAATTCATTTATCAATCTATCACTAATGTCCAAGACGATGAGGCACTAAAGTAAGTTTTATTGGTTTGCCAATTACTTGGTTACAATATTCATTGCTTCTGAATCCCCTAGCAGATGTCGTGCAATTTTGTATTACTGACTATTAGAAAAATGCTGATGAACGCTAAAATTTCGTTTGTTCCTTTTCCTAACTGATTTCTTCTAATTAGAAGCTCACGTGCAATTGATGAATAATAATATATCCAAACATATATGTTGGTTTATAATATGCTTTTTTTTATTTTTTATTAATCAGCCTACACTTAATTTTTTTATTGCCCTGTAGCAACCCAAATGCATTTGCCTATGTAATGAATATGTTTATTGGTTGTCATAGCCCTACACTGTTACATACTCCCTCCGTCCCAAAATAAGCGTTTAAAAAATGATCCAACTTTGTACAAACTTTAGTACAATATTGGGTCACTTTTGAGACAATTATTTTGGGGTGGAGGGAGTAACTATTATTGGTAATTGTTAATTGTCTGCTACAATTTTTTACCTATGGTACATGTGGCCATGTTTAATTGGTACAGAAAAAATAGGTACCAGATTATCACACAGGAGTTAGGTTGTTATTATTTAATTAATGTTTTTCATTGATCTTTTCTATACAAAAGTATTATACTATATGTGATGTGTTTTTGTTAACTAATGGTCTGCATTATTTGGGCAGCACAATCTGGATTAGAAGCGAACGACCGTATCGGATTGAAATCAGCCTACGGATGCTCCAGCAATCAATTTTCCTTTTTGGACAAATTCATCCTGAATGCTTCAATCTTGCAGTCCGTAAGCTTGCGAGTGCTGAAGTAGAGAGCACCGCGGGTACAAGAATGCTTGGAAACAAACATTTTTTCGACTTGCAATTTCATTCTCAGGCACAGGCCCTCAGGCGCTCTTGGATGGATCAACAAACACGCACCGCAGTGCTGATTGACAATGTCGTAGTTCGACCGTTTCCTAAATATGATGTGTTCAACTCTAACATTGTAAGAGACTCGTTTTTGTCATTTATTTTGCTTATTATATTAGTTACTAACATGTGTCTATTTACCATAGTATCTACTACCATTTGTTTCTGTGGATTCTTCCTACGGACTACTTGTAGTCAACATGGAAACTAGGATGGTTCTACCAATTGATCCATGTATTGACGCCTACGGTGGACCATACAGCTTTCATAGCACTGAAACGATTAAGGAAATCACAATGTTGAAGCAAGAGTTCAACAATGTGTTGCAGATGAGAATCCCTGGTTGGGATACAAATCTCATGAACTGGTCAACCTACGGCAAATCTTCTGCAGGCAGGCGGTAATATACTAATTTAAGCACATACATTAGGAAATTAGCGTTACAGTATTAATATAGTTACTTTGTTTGTAACAGCAAAGACTCAGCTTTGCTTGTCCTACAGGAGATGTCCCACCAGAATGGTACTACTTGTTATGATAGGATGACCACTCACGTAAGTACACAATAACAACATTTGCCATGCAATTAATTTGTAGAGCAAATTATTAAATTATTTTTTCCTTCTTTTATAGGATTCAGTACAGCTCAGAAAAAACCTGATGGTCCAGATACTGACGATCAAAAACAATGAATCAGCTGGAAACATACCGGCTGAAATTAGAGCTGCTTTGAGGGTTTTAAAGGACTGAATATGGTCCCATGCATATTCATATGTCCTTAATAAATTTATATTACAGTTTTGTTAGATATCGAATTGATAATTATATATTTGTCAATACGAACAACTATATAATGCATTGTGTTATATCTTTCTGTTGATCAACATCAGCGCTAAAATAAAAGCAGTTGTTGTATATCATATGCTGATGGAAAGTATGTACCTCATTATTTTCAAGTCTTCTTAGTTTGTACAACGATCATTTACTGCATGCTTTGCCTGCAATTTTAATTTGAACTTGACCCTCTTAGAATGTTGTAATGTACTCACTTATCAAAGTTTAGTTGATCATGCACTTACATGAGAAGGCTTCAATTGTCACCCTGATTGTACATTCACCAAGGTTTATTTGATAAAGAAACACATGTACACTGAAAACATACATGTGTGATACTATACATTAGGCCCAAGGAAATCCCATCTTACCAGGAGCATGACGCTTACAAGAAAGAGGAAAAAATGGCATACCAGTCATATGGGGTGTATTCTAAAAGCTTTATGGGGAATCTCTTGAGGACTCATACAAATAGCTACCAGATCAGATGTGTGTATACAAGCGTTACTTCATAGTAAAAGCTGCCAAATCAACACATCAAAAGATTTCTACACTTAGTTAATATACAGTCAACCAAACAACTGACAAAAAAGGCCAAAGCATTATTTTACAGTGAGAAACTATGTGAACAAAAAATTATGTATACTGTATTATATACACCACTCGTTGCCACGGGCATCCAAAGCATTTTTTATATGCAGATCAATGATAAGTTCATTATTTAATGAGTCACATACACCGCTGGTGCCTCAACTTGTACGGCGCGGTTGTTTTGGTGCCTAAACTTTTGTATTAACAAATTACACTTGCGAGTACAGGAACCTACTAATACTAAGGTACTATACCAATGAAGGATAATGTTGTTCGAGTTGCTACCTTGTAGTCGTGTAGAGGATGTACCTGGCTGGGCAAAGTCGATGGAGTCTGCTGTGTCTCACCACATGTTGCACCACCTTGATTGTGTATTGGCGTGCAAACAACAAAATCAGTATAGGTTGTTAATTGCTGTATTTCAGAAACAAAATATTGTATTGTAATTGTTTGTTAATTTAACTTTATTTATAATACACGTTTAACTGATTTAATACACATAAATTAAATAGAACGACCGTGTTGACCTCTTCAAACTGAACAGTAACAGAATTAGAGAAGAGCATTGCAATTAACAAAAAATATAGTTTGTTTTAATATGGGAAATTTTTATACCTCATATGGAATATGTAGGTATGTTAGTGGCATGCAATCAATGTTAAGTTGTACCTTTAACTAATATACAACACTTTTATTATTTAGTAAGTTATGATTTCTGACATCTTTTTTAATTTATTAGGAGGTGTCCGTTTGATGAAAAAAGGAAAGATATCTGCAGATTAAAGATATATGGTAGAACTAGGATATGCCATTATATGCTACCCTGCCTTCCTCTTCATGGCCTACCTACATATGTAACCTCCTCTGCCATCCATAACCTCCCTCCTTACTCTCCCTTCGCCCCTCAGAGATATCAAAGGAGAAAAATACTGAGACTTGGAGGACAAATTCTCGAGGAGTACCTTCTGTAAGCAAGGAGCACCAAATAGCCGAGTTCCTCTAGGTATGATAAGTTATTCATCTTTCACGTCTGTAAAGCTAATAGTAGCAGTACATGCTCACGTTGCCTGCAATTTTACCAAAAGAAATATTTTCATTAGATGACTCTAAGATATGGTCACCTGATGGACCTCTGTTATTAGATGACTCTAATGTACAACTGAAGATCAAAAAAAAATTGTCCATACCAACGCATCAACGTACATATCCCTTTCTTTCTAAGTTGTTTTGTTGAATCAAATTGTCCTATAATCTGCTTTAGAAGAACTCTCGTAGGTTCCATAAGTATTCTCCATCCAGCTTCGACCTTTGAGATACGAGGATGACTCCTCAAGCAGGACAAATATTCCAAAGGCATCAGAAAGATAATAAACAGATCAATTAGCGAAAAAATTTAGATATATCTTTGACATTAAAAACTGAGCCCAATAACATGTCAAAATACCATATTTTTAGGAATATCAGACCATTCCATCTAAAGGGCACAAGACACAAGGTATGCACCTTTCTATGGATGGCTGATTAGTAGTAGAAAGATTGCATTGCTATCATTTGATTGTGTCAAGACTACATTAGTTATTAGATATTATTGTTATAGAGAGGAACTGTATGATAAGGCCAAACAGTACTTTCTCAACATTTTGTCAAGCCATATATGCCCATGCAAATACTCCAGTCCTTCTAATCCACCTACTGTAAATTAAAATTTCAAATGCAGGCATGTTGGCAAACTGGAAGTTTTATTTGAATTGTTAAGGATGAACTATGCAGACTACACATATGCAGAATTATGTAGATGGACAATAGTAAGATAAAAGTGCAATTTTTAACATATAACAGAAATAACCTGAACATGAACAAAGAAATTAAGAAACACAATAATAGAGCACATTCAAATGCAGAGTCATGCATGACTTGCAGAATAAGGGCACAAGCTTTGCAAGAAACAACCTTTGCATCTTTGATTCATTTATAGTTGGTTCTTCTCCCCGAGAGAAATGCAACTTCTTTTTCTAATTGTATCAAAATGATTTTTTTTACAAAAAAAAACCGTTGTGTTAGTTTCACTTTTTTTTATATTTTAGTATATATGTTCATTTTAATGATGCACTATAAAATGTCGTTTAAATTTCATCAGAGATAAAAAGTGATGGGTTCCGACTTACGCACGGATGTATCGATGACAGACCGCACTGAAACACCACGAGAAGAGGTGCATATAGTTAATAGTTTTTTGTTTGTATATTATACATAATAATACATAAATGAACATTTTATTTGTAATTTTTTTTTTCAGAATATAGGAGACATGGACATGGATTTTGGAGATGCACAAAAAGTGTCCATTGATTGTTCCGAAGCGACATCGCAAAAAGGGGCCGAAAATTCACCGTGTTTCTTAGAACATAATGATGTCGAAGCCGTGACATCTCATAACAAACCAAAAAAGGATGCCAATTTTTGTGTTATTGCACAAGGTTTTTTTTTATATTGCCTTATTTATTCAACTAATTTAGCTCATTTTGTTTACTAAGTTGGCTCACTTTTTTTATGATATCTACAGACTATGTTTGTACCCCTAGAGATATTACAGTCATTGAATCAATCATGACTGCCCCCAAGAAAACCATATTTGTGGACATTGAAGATGCCTTGTTATCAACAGATGATTTGGAATGCCTTATGAAAGATATGTTCTTACATGACGGTGTAAGACCAATTGCATAAACTTTGTTAATAATAATATTAATATTATATAATATCGTAAATTATACTTGTTGATTACAGGTGATAAATGCTTACATATATTGCATGCTTGCTCACGACCATCTACGAGACAGGGCGGGTAAAAAAGTACACATTATTAGCACATTTATATCTGGACAGTTAAAAGAAGACGGCCAAAAAGACATAGACCCATCAAAATATCGTCACATCATAAATCATGTTAATACTTATCTACAGCAAGATATGGTTAGTATTCTCTCGTAATCCAGTCATAAAATTATGTGTTATTTTAATTTAATTAATAAATATAGTTGATTGTTATTGTTTATTAGATCTAATTATGACTGTGACTTGTATGTTATTTACACCAGTTATTCATTCCGATTAACATTCCGGGCTGCCATTAGTATCTAGCAGTCGCCAATGCCGAAAAACGTGAGATTCAAGTATTGGACTCACTTGGTTCTCGGGTACAACGCAATGATCTTGCTATTACGGTAAATATCTTATGATTTTGCTCATCTTAACATATGTTCTGTTTGCCTTAATCCCTAATTCTTTTCATATATAAAATAGTTATTAGGACTTGAGAAGCGTCTGAAACTTTTAGAGCATAGTCCGGAGTTTAACAGAGATCATAAGTGGCCTGATCTCAATGTTACAAAATGGACGGTCGTAGAGCAGTTTCATGAGGCAAAACAAACCGATGGGTAAGCACTTGTTACTATTTGTTTGTCTATTTTTTTCATTAGCGTGATATTCTAAAGCTTTATTTTATAATATTATAGCGTATCATGTGGACTATTTATGCTAAATTTTATGGAATATTGGACATCAGATGCACTGTCAGATGAGTTCACCCAGGTATTTCATTTTTACACATTATCTCATTATTCTATCTCAAATTTTCATATCAATAAAATTTATATATTTCATAGGAGGATATGAAACAATTTCGTCGAAAATTAGCTGTCATTTTGCTCGACTCAGAGCTTAATAAGCTAAAAGGAGGTCCCATATACCATCATCAATCAGACGATGAAGAAATTTTAGCTAATTCTGATCTCGAGATCCTGGACAATCCACCTAATGTAGTCAAAGACAAACTTCCTGCCCTAATCACTATCATGCCTACAGACCAACGTGAATTAGTTGCCGGCCTATGCAAGTACATCATGTCGATCGAAAATGCCGGGTGTTTGGAGTAAGTATGATGTATCAATATTTAAAATACGGTTGTACATTTTTATTGTTCTTACCATCAAACTTTTAGGAAGGAATGGGTCCGGAGCTCGACACCAGATCCAATGAGTTTAAGTCTTAAGAAACTTCAGTGCATACTTAACATGGAGCAGCCTATGCACAGTGACTGCTTCAACACCGCCGTCCGTATACTGGCATGTGACGAGGGAGTATTGTTCACAGACCCTCCTATACACTTTATGGATCTAAGATTTTGTGTAAGTTATCGTAATCTTCCTTATATGCATCATTAGTATAAACATACTGAAACAAATATTTTTTTTTACTTAGTCCATGATGTTAGAGTCAACACGAGGTCAGAAATTTTGTGAAAAGGAAACTATCCAGACGTTGGCATCATTATTCGATAGCTGGCCTACGATGGACAATGACATCTCATTGTGCAACATGGTAAGTAAAGTATTTTATAGATTGTTATCATGGTTTATTGTTGTTTCTAATAAATCCACTCTTAGATTTATCTTCCCTATGCATCCATCGGCCGATACATCTTGTATGTCATCGACAAAGAGGCACGTCGTCTACATGTTATGGATCCTATTGAAACATCACAATCGCCAGAGGATAAAAATTTGAGGCATGCACTAAAATTAAAAAGTTTTGCAAGGGATTTCAAAGAAGCACTCGAAATAAAGCTGTCAGGTTGGAATTCTGATATATCTAAATGGCAACGTTTATTTCCGGTTGATATTCCAACGAGTATAGACGGGTAATGAATTCATAACAAAAACATTTATTTTTATTATTACTATATTCTTTATATTATTAATTTAAAGTTTTGCAGGAATCTGTCTGGATATTTTGTTTTCCATTATATGCTCCGATGGAACGGCAAAGAATTTGTCAAGCCAGTTTGCGCGGTGAGTACTGTCCGTTACATGTTTAAAGACCTTCGACATGAAATGTTCATACTAACTAGATGCATTGTTTGTACAGGATGGGTATGAGTTGAGGAAGCAGTTTTTATTATTCTTACTAAAACATCATGGGAATGAAGCTACAGGAAACTTTCCTCAGATTGTGAAAGAATTTCTTAAGCGCATCATCTAATCTGTAATAGTTTTGTAATTGATGTTTAGTTGGAACATCGCTCAGTTTGTTACTGTTCCGGTGGTCGTTGATTTTTCTTTATGATATAGATTTACATTGCTAAAATGGACTTAAATTAATAAATTATTGTGTCTGTGTTATATTGTTTGTATGTGTGGAATTTAACATGTAACTCTTGCAACCTAATTCAAGAGCCCGTGGCAACGCACGGGCAGTCTACTGATCAGTAACACCAGATCCAATTTAACATGTAACTCTTGCAACCTATTTCAAGAGCCCGTGGCAACGCACGGTCAAGAAAATAACAGATGGCATGCTGATCAGTAGCTCCACAGATGACTCTAAACTTAATAAACAGACAGTTCATGCCATTGTTCAAGACAAATTCTAATGCATGTTTCAAGTTAAGATTTCATAGCATGAACCAAACATTGCAGAACAAGAATTACCTTTAGGTACTCCTTGACCTTATCACCATGGTCAGGCAAGTAGTCTGTCTCCAGAGCAACCGCAAGAACATTCTTGTATGCGTTGAGGAACATGTGCGCCGCAGCAGCCATGGTGGGGTATGAGATCGCCAGGGACAGTGAGCCAACCATGTAAACACCTGAAGCAAACTTGTCCATCAGGTCTTCCTCGGTGAGGTCAAGAACCTCAGGGCTGAACACTGACCCGCTGTCATAGACATTGCAGATGACCAGCCCATGTGAGAAGGGGCGGATACCAAGCTTGCCAAGCAGGGCAGACTCGGAGGAGCCCACCTTGTCACCCTTCTTGATCAGCTCCACTGCGATAGTGATTTCCACAGTACCCTTGTTAATCTCGGTGGGAATGTTAAGCACCTAAACAACACATCACAGTTAGAACTTGTGATAAAATGTGAGTGAAACGAAAGCATCCACTGAAAAGTGTCATCAGCAAATACTAACCTGGAAGAAGGACGTCTGGTAGGGTTCCAGACCAGTGTTGCCAGGGGAACTACCACATCAACAGGGGCAACTAGCCCAACACGAGTAGGAGCAGAAACCCGTGTGTAAAAAAACGTTACAAAGAATTAACCTCAGATGTTCTAAAGTTTAGGGCAAAATAAATTACATAGAAATTAATAGATTGAATTAAAAAGATAGCTTAAACTAAGAATATAACGCATCAACTATACAATTTTATAAAATTTGCCATTTAATAGTTGCCCATTTGACAGAAAGAATGTAACTTTGACATATATAATTGCTAAACAGCTAACTAGCTAGAATTTGTGCGACACTAATTCATTGGGATAATAAATCTTTACTAGCTAATTTACAAACATTCTAAACCTAGGCATGGGTATCATCAAATAATGATCGAGGTTTAGGTCTAGCAGGATACTCATCGATGTTTACAAACTATCGGTGTTTAGATACAACTACCCCTACTGCAAAAAACATTCAGAAATATTCAGTGCTCTACTGTGAAGAGACACCATCCTTGTACTCCATGTAATCCTTGAGTACCCTTTCCTTGAAATCCAGTCCAACATCTGGAAACAAAGGGCATGTCTGGATGCTGCCGGTGCCAGCCCTGCCAATCACGGGCGCACCAAAATTTTGGCGGAGCAATTGGCCGCCTGCTTCTCGCCAAATAATTGGCGTGGAACTGAACTGAGATGTGGAGCTAGCCTTGGCACGCCAAATAATCGGCGTCCATCCAAACGCATGGCTACCACTCAGTCAATGACCAATTTTTTGGCACGGCGGCTCTGGGATCCAGGGTAGATGCTCCCAAAAATTGGTCAAAGTTCTAGCAACTACTCCTACTGCAAAAACCCTAAAAAATATAGCTAAGGATGCAGAGATGCTGCCACAGCTTAAGGATTGCGTTGCTTACCAGCGGCGCGGGGCGTTCTGGTATCTTGGCCGGGTGCAGCAGTAGGATGCGGGCACGACATCGCTTGCTTCTAGCTGGACGGGAGCGACGTCCTGTGGCCGGCTGGCTGGAGCGGTGGGGATGTGGACGAGTGGTCGCCGGCGTTGTTGGTTGAGGCGTCTGTGTCACCGCGGTGCGTCGGTCGGTGCACTTCGTGCCGAGGGCAGCGGCGTCGGGAAGTAGTCGTCGTCCTCGCCGTCCATGTGAGGTTTTGTCACGGCGCCGCGCCACAGAAAGAACAGATGAACCAGATCAGGGACGCAAAGATTCGAAGAAGACGAGGAGGGTGCGTATCGGAGCAGCGTTCGTTCAATGGATTTGTCAGGCATGGGGAGTGGTTTACCGGAGATGTGGCATTGCAGATCGGGACGCCTCGCTTCGGATCCAGCTGCGACGTCGCCGGAGAGGAGCGCCGCCGCGGATCCGACGGATCGGATCCAGCACCCGCAGATTCTCCAAGAAGCGCGTCATGTCCGTCCCGCTCGGTCGCGCAGCACACAGCACGCAGACCCAAGGTCCGTCGATGCAGGAGACCGATGCGGTGGTCGGCGGGCGGAAGGATCCGCCTGCGTGCTCGTCTTCGCGGGCGGCGATGCGGCGGGGGGAGGGGAAAGGGCGAGAGGGTTTGAGTGAGTGAGAGAGGAGCGGAGAGAGTGATGTGAGTGGGGATGCGGCGGGGGGAGGATATGGCTAGGGTTCCAGTGAACCCAGACGCCAGCGTGCCTGGTGGGCCGTTGGGCCTGGGCCGGGTATGCCAGCACGCGTGTCGGGCCGGTAAGTGCCGGCCCATTTTTCTAGGAATAGTTTTGATGAAGAAAAAAATATTAAAAGTATTCATAACAAAATCTTAAAAATATGTTTGTTTTAGACTTATTTTTAAATATGGTTCATAAAAATAAATAAAACTTGGTTGATGTACACAAGTAAATATACTTGGTTGCAGAAGGTTTGTTTGCATTTTTTTTTCTTTTGTTGGAAAAATTTCCATGTCCTATATAAATAATTTAAATAAATTTCATATGAATAATAATTAAATATGAATATCACATTTTGTGTTAGTACAATTATTTAAATTATGTAATCAACATATTTTTCTAATAATGTCAACTATGTTTTTTATAGACCAAAAAGTGTGTTATTTTCACTAATGTTTTTTCAGATATTATATATGATTGTATTATGCAGTATAAAACATCATTTATATTTCATCATATATACAGTTTGATGGGTTCCGACATATGCATTGATGTAAGGATGACATACCACACTGAAACACCACGAGAAGAGGTGCATATAGATAACCTTTGTATGTATATTATAAATGAAAACAAGAAAGTTATATTTTTTATATATTATTGTTTTTTCAGAATATAGGAGACATGGATATGAACTTTGGAGATGTAAAAAAAGAATCCACTGAGGGTTTCGATGCGAAGTAGCTGAAAGGGACCGTAAATTCATCGACTTTTTTACAACATTATGTTGTCAAAGTGGTGATATCTCATAACAAACCAAAAATGGTGCGCTCTTTTAAATGTTATCGCACAAGGTGTTGTTTCAATGTTATTATCAATATTTACTTAGTGAAATTGCCTTCTTTATTCAACTGTGCTGGCTTATTTTATTGTCTAAGTTGTCTAACTTTTTGTAATGTCGACAGATTATGTTTGTACCCCTAGAGATGTTTCAGTTATCGAATCAATCATGTGTGCCCTCAAGAAAACTTTGTTCGTGGACATTGAAGATGCCTTGTTATCAACCGACGATATGGAATGCATTTTGAATTGTGTTATATTGTTTGTGCATGTGATCATGTAACCCTTGCAAACTTTTTCAAGAGCCCGTGGCAACGCACGGGCAGTCTACTAGTACCTACTAATAAACCAGCGATTGTCACTGGTCGTACGTCATCGGAGTTTTTGCAGAAAAGTCCCTCCAATTTTTAGAATTCAACCCGCAGTCCTCCTAATATGTAAAAACAAATCGGTACGGGGAGGAAAAAAAACAAGGCACGCCCCGTCTCGACCTCCAGCGCGCCGCCACCCCCTTCCACTCTGTCGCGCGCCGCCGGCCGCCTCCACCTCCAGCGCGCCACCACCCCCTGCCACGATGCTGCACACCGTCGGCCCCCGACACGCCGCCGCACATCTCCACCGCCCCTCCGTCGTTCGCCGCCCCCACTGCTGTGGCTTTCCACCGCCGGAGAGGCGGAGACACACGATGCCGGCGCCGCACCATCCCCCAACTCGTCTTCCCCCTCCTCCTCTGCCTCCACTGCTCTTCAGCCGGCCAAGTCCCTACTGAGGGGGCCATGGAACTGATCGGCCACGCCCTCGAGGTGTTCCCACATCATCCGGTAGCCGGCTGCTGCTCCGGGCCTGCCTCCTCTCAGCTCCCATCGCTGGAAATTGGCGGCACCACCAGCTCTCCCATCTCAAAGTCCCCAAGTACCAGGTGCTTGCTCCCAGATCCACACTATATACCCAATTTTTGCTTGATTGTGCAGTTTTGTAATAATTTTGATTTGGAGACGAGTTAGAATAACCTTGTGAATTATTGCTAACCTTGCAAGATGGAGGCAAGGAAGGCCTGGTTGTTGCTGAAGCCGAGCTCATAAACGTCTCACGTCATGTGGTTTTGTGCTATTCTGAATCTTCATCTCTGAAGTGTGTAGTTTCAGTTTCACACAAAAATGTGTTGCGCTTGCAGTGCGTACCAATTTACAGTTTACTGATGTGTATACGTGTTCCTTTGATTTCACTCCAGTTTACCGATGTGCTTACATGTTCATTTGATTGCACTTCAGTTTACCAATTCTTTTTGCTGATCCAATTTCAACATAATGTATGTATTGTGCCCTCTAAACCTAAAAATTCCTACTTTTGGTTAATAAATCATGTTGTTCTCAATACTCAACTATGGCTGATCAGAACATTAGCAACCTTGAAGTAGCAGTTCTGTTATGTTTCAGAATTTACTTAGAATTGAAATTTGAAAAGAGCATGAGTTTTGGGCTTTATTCTTCACCATGATCTTTTAGTATGTGCGCGCAACCATAGCTTCCATCATCATTACCTTAGGTTTTTATAATATATTTATTAGTGATTACTGGAACTCTTTCTTATTATTACTATTGATTTTCACATTATCTGATTACTCCATCAATGAGTCACCCTTTAGTCGTATCTTTACGTAAGGTTAAACTTCTATTTTTGTTTCCCTCAAGCATACCAGGTCAAGCATGGTAGAAAAGTTGAATGTTTAATACATGCTAGATAAGCTCAGGTTCAGCAGTTTCAGAACATTTTCGTTATACACGTGCTTCAGTTCAAGAAGATGTATTAGTTTTGAATTCTCCTTGTGAACACTCTTTACTTCGGAGCACCTAAATAGTGATGTACCCACTGTAGTTAGGACTTAGGATGTATCAGAACTTTTAAAGACATTTTTCTATAGTTAGGTTAAGAGATACTCCCTCCGTCCTAAAATACTTGTCATCAAAATTGATAAAAAGTGGTGTATCTAGGACTAAAATACATCTAGATACATCCCCTTTTATTCATTTGATGACAAGTATTTCCGGACGGAGGGAGTATATGACAGAGATGCCTGTGGTTGTGTCTGCCTTATCCAAAAGCCATATATTTTTGCAAAATATATTATTACTTGATGAGGTATTTCGAATTTGACCTCAAAAGTAAAGTATTGGTGAATCAGGAACTTCATCTAATCCTCGCCCTAAATAGCATACGCGCCGACGGGCCAGTAGTGCTTGCCCAGCTATGCGTCCAGGCTACGGAAGGCGTGGGGCTTGCTGGTCAAGTAGGTTGCGCCCTCCCCATCATGATGTCCTCCCCCACTGTGAGTGTTAACTGATTAATCATGCACATCCATTTAAGCAAAGATTCAGAAAAATGTTTGGTTCACTAACTAATCAACCAGTAAAGGACCAATTGTTTAATCCTACTAGCTAGACACTCCATCCATCCAATCCAATGAGTTTAAATTTATTAATCTTGTACATCCTTAGATTATGAAGAGTAAAGAAAAGATTTTGGTGTTGGAGGAGTAGTCAGCAAGTGCTGTTTGCAAACCAAATCCAGTTTATGTGGAGAACATTGATTTCCGACCTCAGCTTAGCCCTATTGAACGGATTGATTACTCTATGAAATAGTAGTTAGCCCATAATAGTAACTCCACTCCAATATTGGAGGAAGTGTTGATTGAGCTGAGAAATTTACTTGACGATGAAAGGAACGGCTTGCTTCAAAATTTGCAAAAAATAACTTCTCCAAGCTCTCAGAAGAGAAGCAATAATGTGACTCCAAGGTGTCTCTCTGCGAGAAAAGCTAGAGATGCTTTGGCGGTGGCAAAATAAAGGGAAGTAATTGCTATGGACGCCAGCCAGTCTGGTGTTCATCTGCCTGTTTGATTAATGTTTTCTCCTCTTAATACTACTTCCGTTTTTCTTCTTTTAGAAACCTTCTTTTTTACTCCTACAGATAGCAAATGAAAGGAGAAGGATGAAGAAGTCAAGCTATTGGAGAGGTCAATTGAGGAGCTCGAAAGTACTTTATTTGCTCTCAAATATAGCTTTATTCAGTTTGAGTGAATTTTGTGGCCTAACTATTGTAGCTATTCATTTTTTCCATGCATTCTAAATGTTAGTACACACCTATGTTGGTACAGAAGTCTTGTTGTTATGCATGCGTTATGACAAGAACTTCCCCAGATTTTTGTGCATAAACATACATATCTGGACTAAACTCTTTCCCTTAATTTTTGTTACTTGCTCAGCCAATACATATGTATGCTAAATAGTTATTTTCATATACTTCCAATCCCTGAAAACACAATACAAATCCTGAAAGAAGTTATTTTTTGTACTCCCTCCGCCCCAAAATTCTTGTCTTACATTTGTCTAAATATGGATGTATCTAGTTATGATTTAGTGTAAGATACATCCGTATCTAAATAAATCTTAGACAAGAATTTTGGGACGGATGAAATGCTGCTGAATTATTTATTGACATCATTGTAATTGACATCATTGTAATTGACATCATTGTAATTGACATGATGAAATGCTGCTGAATTATTTGCTATTCAGTTTATGGGCAAAGTGTAACAGAGATTGCAGCATAAATAACATGGGGCCATCATGATTGGTAGACAAATGCACTTTTGGCATGTTCTATATTTGGCAGACAATGCACTTTTGGCATGTCCTACATTTGACAGACAATGCACTTTTGGCATGTTCTATATTTGGTATGTGATGCACATGGGCACATCACCTAGCAACACTACTGATTTATGCAGCAGCCCAGTTCATTGTCTTGTTGCAACATAGGAGCAACATCTAGCAGCTTACATGCAACACTGAAGCAAAGCAACGGTACATATTCAATATTCAGAAATTTAACTGAACTTGGCACTTCAGGTGAGGAGTAGATATTCAGTTCTTCAGCCACAAAGAACCCGATCAAACCGTACCGATTGCATAACTTATATGCTTACATATAAAAGCATACCTAACCAACATCAAACCCAAAGTAATGTTAACTTATATGCTGAAACATATAACAGCATACTAACTTAACATAACCAACAGCTTCCTCCTCCTTCAGCAACTGTGCCCATCTTAACTTCTTCAGAAATTTGAGGCGGCGTGAGCGGCGCACCACACACGGAGAAGCCTTCTTCTTGACCGCCGTTCTGTTCGACAGCTGCGCCACCTGATCCTGAGCCACCTCCTCTTCTTCCACCTTCACTATGTCAGGGAGGAGGGGAAGGAGCTCGACGTCGATGGGCATTGTCTTGCCACCCTCGACGGCGACCGGCGCTACCATCTACACAGCGTCCTCCTCGCCCTCCTCATGGTCATCAGGGATGACCAGTACCTCCTCCACGTCGTCCTCCACGACATCAGAGCCCAACGGCAGCACTGGCTTCGACACGTGGCGGACCTGGTAGTCCGGGCTGATGGGCGCAGGGAGAGCGAGCTCGACGTCGACGCGTGCTGAATCTAGCCGCAACGTCATGGTGGTGGAGCGGTACATCCACCACCTTGCGCGCTGAATAGGGGAGTCGCTCAGCGTGGCCTCTCGCATTGCCCACACGAGTAGGAGAGCCGGCGGGACGCCGCGGCCGTAGGGGAAGGCGCGCTTCCTCTCGGCGTCGGTGAGGACTTTGACGAGGCCACGCGCGTGGTTGACCAACATCTCCGTGCTGGGGAACCAGCCGTACACCTCCGTCATCTGCGCGCGCCACCCCTCGTCATCGCTGGCGAGCTCCATCATCGTTCTTTGCCAGTCGAGGCTTCTCTCCATGGAGGCGGCTGCACCGGTTGCCGGCGAGGGTATTCTCGATCTACTGTAGGTGGGGATAAGAGGGGAGTTCGAACCGGCGCCCGTGGGAGGTGGGTGAGTGTGTGGTGGGGAGGAGAGTGGTACAGTTACTTATTCAATGGCATTTAGGACGTGGGTAGGGGAAATGTACAATATTCTTTCTACCTCCCGCCCCGGTCATTACACAGTAAAGAATTTTTTTGATTTTTGTTTAGAGGGAAATATCTTACTTTATTTAAACAAAGACTGGGATCTCGTCTGCTAATACACTAAGGATACAATCGGGGGCGAAAGCCTCCAAACCAAAGAAACACAAGCGCCTACAGCTACCTTGTTGCAACATAGGAGCAACATCTAGCAGCTTCCATGCAACACTGAAGCAAAGCAACAGTACATATTCAATATTCAGAAATTTAACTGAACTTGGCACTTAGGGTGAGCAGTAGATATTCGGTTCTTCAGCCACAAAGAACCCGATCAAACCGTACCGATTGCATAACTTATATGCTTACATATAAAAGCATACCTAACCAACATCAAACCCAAAATAATGTTAACTTATATGCTGAAACATATAACAACATACCTAACTTAACATAACCAGCAGCTTCCTCCTCCTTCGGCAACTGTGCACATGATAAAAGACAAGCTAAGTTAATGAATGATACAAAATTTAATAATCCACAATGCATACAAACACTTAGTTCTGATTTTGTTTGCATTTCTTGCTACGTCTAGTGTGTCCTACCAATTTGCAAGCACCGCACTGATACGTCCAAAACGTATCTATAATTTCTGCTTGCTCCATGCCACTTTTGGGTGATATTGCTATGATATTCATACACTTCCATACACTTTTGATCATATTTGGACTAACTTACTAATCCAGTGCACCCCAGTGCCAGTTTCTGTTTTCGGCTGTTTTTGTATTTCAGGTTTTCACGTTTCGAGAACTGCCCAGAAAAATCCAGAAAAATTATATAAAAAATCAGCGATCCGGAAACAACACTGCGTCCGAAGGGCAGCCTGGGGGGGGCACCAGGGCTCCAGGCGCCCTGGCGGCGC
>LR738714.1:765552431-765609345 GCA_902687465.1 Secale cereale | reverse complement strand
GGGGGGCGGCGCCTGGGCCCCCCCGAGGCTCCCCCGATGCCCTACTTTGGCATATATTTAAAGGACCTTCCGAAACCCTCAGAGGAGAACTTCTTTTCGCGATCCCATCTCTGTTCCGCCGCCGCCGCCGCTTCCAAGATCGGGAGCACCAGGAGAACTCTTCTCGGCACCTTGCCGGAGGGGAGGATCACCACCGGGAGCTTCTCCACCACCATGGACGCCTCCCGGATGACTCGTGAGTAGTCTCCCTTGGACCATGAGTCCATGACCAGTAGCTATGTGATGTTCTCCTCCCGTTCTTGTGCTTCACTAATTAGTCCTCGTGAGCTGCCCTACATGATCGAGGCACCTATGTAATCCTTATGCTGTTGCTATGTTGAGTTTGCTGGGATCCGATGGATTATGAGATTATGTTCAGATTGATCTTGAGTAATATATTTGATTCACCTCTTTTATATTTTAGTTCATAAGTAATTCTTGCATGTTCTCCGTTGTTATTTATTGCTTTGGCCGAGTAGTAGGTAGTGACTCCAAGAGGGAGCGTTATGCTTGATTGTGGGTTCATGCCCCTCGATGACTAGCTTGAGTGACAGAAATATGAGTCTAGGGGATGTGCTGTTGCCACAAGGGGGAAAACAACGGTGCTTGTGCCCGCGGGTGCAAGGATTGTTTACTTTACGCAAAGTTCTTTTAATGCAGTTGTCTGTTGCATTGAGTTTACACTATGGGTGGGACTCGCAAATTAATACCAGCGAGATGTTCTGGATAGATGTCTCAAGGTGGATGATTAGTAGTAGATATTGATGGATTTCGGTCTACTTACTTTGGCATACCGCCCATGCTTTGAACCTCAACCTTTCTTGCAATGTAGTCAGCATTGTTTTGCGTTCGTGGTCCTGTCAATTGCCCAGCTGTAATTTGTTTACCTCACATAGCTGTTTTATCGTCTTTTGGGAGAGAGACATCACTAGTGAACATCATGAGACTCCGGTCCATATTACCATCATTGATCACATCCGCTATTTACTTTCGCTATTTACTTACTATTGCAAAAACTATCTATCACTACTATCATTGCTTTTAACCCTTTGTGAACTACAAGGCCGGAGGGATTGACAACCTCTCTGTACTCGTTGGGAGCAAAGTTATTTGTATCTGTGTGCAGGTCCACGTTGATTGCTACTAATCTGGCGCCGTAGCAATTGACACCTACTTGTTGAACCTAGGAGTCTCTGGGGATTCGATCCTTGGCATCTTTGCTAGGGGAAAACACTTCTACTTGCTGCATCTTACACCTTCCACTTGGGGTAACCAACGAGGGGTTCGAGGCCCATCACGCACCGGGTTTTCAACTCATCAAAAGAGAGAGGTCTACCATTTTTCGAGACAGGGCGGCTCTCATCTACCTTTGTTGCACCTTTGCTTGACACTTTCATAGGATCTTTAACCTCAATCATGTTGCCTTCACCATCGTCCACATATTCAACTGCACACTTACTGATGTCATTTGTTTGCTTCAACAAATTTTACTGTAGCAGATCATACTCATGACTCTTAGCTATCATAGCCTTCAAACTCTCCTGTAACTGATCCCACAAAGCAGGGTGTTTGCATGCCGCATGCATAGCTTCAGACGCTAACACACTGACCTGGCTATATTTCATTCTTTCCCCGGCCCCAGTCCAACAAATCCCAACAGATCGCTTGTGCGCCTCGCGGGCAGTCCCAACCTTGCTTCTTTCACGAACTGAATAAGAACTAAACTCTTTGGTATTTCAGATATGTTCAAGTGCTTCAGTACATGGAATATGTGCTTGCAAGGTAGACCCTTTCGAATCATTCTTCTGCAGCTGCACCTTATAGTTTCTGCGGAATTTACTAGTGTATACTCCACCCAAAAACGGCGCTTCCGGTTATTTTTCCAGGCCACGATGTACTATTGTGATCTGTCTCCCAGCTTAATTTTTACAATCTCCATGCCGCCAATTTTTCTAAGATCATCTTAGGCATCTTTTGACACATGGACCTCAAAAAAGTCTGCAGAAGCCACACGTATGTCTCCTCTCGGTCTCGTCCGAAACTATGGCACAACCAAAAACAGTGGTCTTCCGGTGATTGTTAAGACAAACAAAAGGTATGAATGGCATACCATAGCGGTTCATCTTGTACGTGCTGTCAAATACAAGCACGTCGCCGAAGTCCTCATAGTCATGACGAGACTGGGAGTCGCACCAGAACATCCTATTCAAATGTCCTTCCTTATCTATCATGTACTCGAAAAAGAAGCTAGGATCCCTCTGTTTCCTACTGGCTATGATGCCTATAGCTGTGGCAACATCACCTTTTGAAAGCAGCTTCCTCTTCTCCTTGGCGCAAAGGTTGCATATTTCACGCCTGGTAAAACCAACACCGCCGTACCATACATGTTTGCTAATGAAGCAATCCATCATGTCGTGAATTCTCATCCTTGCAGCTCGCGTGGACATTATCTCATGCTTCTGGTACTCTTTGATTTTTCCGTGGGACCAAAGAAAAGGCACCTCGTCTGGTCGTGCCAACATATGGCTATGCTTGTCCTCAAAACTTTCAACATACCAAACCCCACGCTTTTGGTCAAGCTTGACGGTCAGGTGCGCTTTGCAAAAGCAGCGTGTCTCGGCTCTGAGCCTACGGCTGTGTCCTTCCTCGGTTAGCAACTTGCTATCACGTTTCCCTTCTCTTGAACAAACGAACCGCCTATAACGTATATGACGTGACTCTGTTTTGCTATACCTGACCTTATTCTTTCTAATGCTGAAACCATTATCTCTAGCATAGCTGTTGTTGAAATCATACGCAGCATCGTGAGACGTAAAGGTCATTTCCATTATCTGCATGAACATATCCCTCTTATCATCTGCACAGGCAGTATCTTGGACATTCTTTGCCCCATCATCTTGTGTCACCTACACAATCAAACCACAGCCATGAAAACAGATTTCTATGGTTTAACATTACTTACTTCCATAGAACATTCATTACACACATACCTCACTCATGATGACCGACGACTCGGACTCCCCAGAACCAGGTGCATCTAATGATTCGTCGTTAAGGCCTGTCTCCGCGTCAGATTCACGGTAATAGTCGTACGCATTATCACATTCGGAAATGAACTGAAAAATAGAACACAAATACATAATTACTTATCATATAATATTCCAGAAGAAATTCATTTGCATGCCAACAAAAATTTTCACTTACGTACCTAACTAATGTAATCTTCATTCGAGAGCTCAGAGTTGTTTTCCTGATCATCATCAAGCTCATCGATCTATAAGTTTTCAACACAAAGATTTAATGCTGTCTGATGCCACCAAAAAATTACAACATGACAATGCCACTCACATTAAGATCGTCCCATTCGTTCCCATTCTCTGACCGATCTTCACGATCTGAATTGTCATCATCTGACCAATCTTCTATCCAGTCTTTCATCAGTTCTCCAAACTCCATGTCTACCATGATATCAGTTAACTCCTCGTCCGCCATTTCCTACAACCAATATATCATCACATGTGCAAACATTATCAATGATGAAATATAAAACACATAGTACACGATCACGGATGTTATGTAAACAACCGCAACCGAGGCCGTTCAGATCGGCCAAACTTAGTAAGGAAGATGGCCACGGCACCCGTCGTGATCACTTTCAATCGCGAGGAACTGCACGATCTCAAAAACTAGCTAGATCTGTGATTACCTCTGCCACCGGATACCTAGGTTAGCCGCCACATCAAATAACGATACTGGTGGTGCGCACAACCGACGGCAACCGACGCTACGTGAACCCAGATCACGAGGAGCAGCACTAGGTTACCCGCTCCGCTAGGTTAACCACTGCCACTGGCGCGGCGGCAGTTCGTTCGATGTTGCCGCGAGCGAGACTAGAGGGGGGACGCGGGATGCGGTACCTGTGCGCGATCGTTGGAGATTCATGACGTTGTCGAGCCCGCTGTCCGACGAGATCGCCGGCGACGAGATAACCGCCGGTGGAGATCTACTACGTGACTTATGGAGCTGCGTCAACGCTCGCGAGATTGATGGAGTTGCTCGCGTGAATGATTGGATTCGGCAGGTCTTACGTGGGCGTGGGGTCGTGTGATGTTTATTTTTCGGACCAGGGTACTGTACGTATACGGTCTGGGTTATACAGGGCTAGACAGGGCTTGGATCTGGGCTGCGGCGGGCCAGGAAAAAAACAAATTCGCGGGGACACAAATACCCCTCCGAAATTAGGTTAGGGGGGAGCACCGGAGCAGGCCTCGGTTAAGACATTATTTTGAGACGAAAGGAGTACAATACAAGAGCATCATGTGCGCCCCAGGGCGCATCGTCCAGAAAAGTGGCAGGGCCACCGGCACAGAGAGCGGGGCCGTCGTACGGCGCCACCACCGACACGGCCGGCCGGATAACATCGAGGTGTTGAGAGACTCAACTACGAATGAATGAGAAAGATGGCAAATGCATGGTAAGCCGATACAGCGGAACACAAGCTTATTATTTCTGCCGCTAGCTGGATGTTCATATTGGTTTGCTTGACGAGCAGTGAGCACGCCGGTGCTCGTCCAACTCACGTTCACGGGAGCACGCTGCTGCGGCGGCGCCGGCGGACATGATCTCTGCATGCAGTCTTTTCGCGGCAAGAGGCCGGCGAATGGTGGCCGGTCCGTGAACCTGAGATGCTTGGCTGCAACCGGACGCCCATGTGTGTCCTGGTTTCCAAACCAGAATCTCGTACGCTAATTTGGGATTCATTGCTGCTTGCGAGTAGGCGACCAAATAAGCAGCTCCCCTTTTGGGAGCCGCAGTCCCCAATCGAATCAGCAAGAGCAGCGGCTCTTTAGGGAGCCGCGAGCTGCAATCGGAGCGGCTCCCCTTTTTAGTTGTAAATCCGAAAATCAAACCAGTCCTTTCCGGATTACAATCAGAAGCAGATCCTGTTTTGAATTCAGTCTCCGAGTTCCCATTGGTGGCGGGAACCCAGCAGCCATTTATATATCTGGCCGGGCGGACAAATTTAAGAGGAGGCGAGCAACACCTCCGTAGTGGACATCAGTTTTTGGAGCGACCAGCAACTCGAGCGATGGCGAAGTCTAGTCGCCGGCGACGGGCTGCCAAATTTATGGACAGGCCATCCGCTTCGACCGTGGGGGTGAGTTCCTTTTCCTCCCCTTCCTCTGAATATCTTATTTTTTCCTTAGCAGCCAGGGGTCAAATTTTAGTCTTTCAGACAGCATCAAAATTGAATCTTTGAGCCTATCGAAATCTATCTACCTACCTTTTATGTTGGTACAGATAAAATATTTTTTGTGTTATCTTAAAGTAGATCAAAGCTGCATCCCTGCGACAGTACAGACAAATTGTATCTCTGAGACAATCAAACTTGCACTTTCGAGACTTATCAATATTGTGTATTTGACTGTACCGTGGTATCAACTCTGATTTGTTTGGGTGCCAAATGCAGGAAGTCAATCCAGATGATAGGATGAGCAGCTTGCCCAATGACATCCTGCTCAACATTCTCGACCGACTCGATGTCCGCGACGCTGCGAGAACCAGTGTCCTCTCGAGAAGGTGGAGTCAGCTTCCTGCAATGCTCCCACGGCTTGTAATCAGTGCTCCGGACCTCCTGCCCTCAGAAACTAAAACCAAGAAGACCAATTATAAATTGGTTCGGAGGACCAAAGCAGCTGTGGCCGAAGCTTTGGCCAATGCAGGATTGTCCAATGCTGAATTGGTTCAGAGGACCAATGCAGCTGTGGGCAAAGCCTTGTCCGATGCAGCCAAAGCTGTGGCCAATACAGCTGCGGCCAAAGCGACAAAGAGCATACTGGCACGCAGGGATATGGGTGGATGCACCATCCGCCTCTTGAGCATGACGTTCTACTTGAAAGACGATGCCCCCATATCAGTTGGGCATTCTGTTGCCAGTGCCATGGCAACATGCAAGATTGAAAAGGCCGAATTCATAGTTCTGACAGAGAAGGAACGCCTAGAGTGCGACATTGCTGATGTGGAAAACTATGGGGCACGGTTTGTGTCGTTTTTTAATCAATGTGGCAATGCATTTGCTGGTCTCACCCGCCTCTACCTGCAGAATTTGAGATTCGCCAAATCAGACTTTGTTTCCAACATCCTTGTCACTTGCAAGAAATTAAATTATTTAGGTTTTCTCAACTGCGACACAGAGGATTGGATAACGCTCCAAGTTGAACACGCACAGCTCAGTGAGCTCAGTATTGTTAATTGCCGGTTTGACATGGTCAAACTCACCTGGGTTCCGAAACTCACCTCCCTGGCGTTTGAGTTTTGGGTGTCTTTCAAAAAACCACCATTGTCATTTGGCCATGTCCCATTGCTTGAGGTTCTGCGCCTTTCAAATGTTGCTCTTAGTTGGCACAAAATGGTCAAGTTAAGTACATTTCTCCACGGGACCTCTGTCCGAGACCTGAGGTTGGGGTTTAAATCTGAAAAGGTAAGTCAGGTTGATTGCTTTGTTCTGGCTTCACTTGTTCACTACTCACCTATCACGTGCTTCTTATTGCAGATTTGGGTTCAACCAGAGTGTTTGACCAAAAGGCAGGCATATGTGTTCTGCCAACTAAGGATTCTCAATCTACTTAGCATTCCTGAAGGGTATGATCTCAGCTGGACAATGTTCTTCTTGGAAGCGGCGCCCTCCCTGGAGGAGCTCCTATTGACGGTTTGTTCTATTCTTTCTTTTTTTCCTTGAGGGGTTGCTCTACTATGGGACAGTCCTAGCATGATTGAGGGGTTGCATGATTGCACACACCTGTGCTTTCACTTGGAGTGCAAAATTAACCTGTTTCATTTACCTCTGTCCTATGGGTGTCATGTAGGTAATTGATCATCCGTGTGAAATGGAAATGGACGAGAAGGTGAGGAGGCAGAAGTCCTATAGCAAGAACAAGGGGGTCCGGTGGGAATCACCTACATCAAATTTCAAGCACCATTGTCTCACCAAGCTAACCTTCTTCTGCTTCCAATCTAAAGAGTACATGGTGAGTCATGTCAGGCGTGTCATGCAAGCAGCGGTGAATCTAGGGGATGTGTACCTGTATGACAGGCTCACATGTATCTATTGGAAAGGCGTGGAGCCTCTAGAGCCGATAGTGTTTCCGAAGACAGATACGCAGATGTCTTCTGTGGAGAAACAAATCAGGAAGGGCATTGAGTCACCTGCCATAATCCACTTCCTGTCGGTTGCTGAAATAAGCGATGATTATCGTGCAAGGATAACTGAAGACTGTTAGTGGCAGTTTATTGAATACCAAGTTGGCTTGCCTGAGTACTTGATTGGACTAGAAATAGTGGTCCAAATACGCATTTCTTTATTTGATCTGCTTTTGTAGTTGCAATGCCTTGTATAATTAAATTCAGTTGAAACCAATTGTGGCAATATTTTCTGTGAATTCAAGAATTTGGTAATCCAGTGAAATTTTAGACCAAAGTTTATAATAATATTGGATACGGTGGCGTGTAATGGCCGATGAGTGCATCAACATGGTTTTTGAGAGCATATTGCCCGGAAGGGGCAGCATTGGCAGACCATCTATATATCGAACTAAAGAAAATCTAGAGTATATGTTGCAAAAAGTATATATCGTTGGATTTGTATTTTAAAGAGGTTATTCGCGGCATAATTTTTGTGATACATAGTTTACATTTTATTACAAGTAGTGATCAAACTTGGGAGGCTGGAGCCCAAAGTTAGCTTATCATCTTTAAAGAGCTATCCAGTTATTACGGTGACCATGTATGCTGTGTTTGCATAATAATTCTCTCCTGCTTGGTGATAACACCAAGTAGAGCTGGGATGCGTAAGAGCCACTGGCCAGTTGTGGCAGTGCGGAAGAAGCAATGGGGATGTTGGCTGGTCGCGAATCGGATAATTGCTACAGTGTCATTTGAGAGAATCAGATGTGGTTTTGGCGCGAATCAACATGTGGTTGAGATGGTTGGTGTACAGTGGTATCCCCAACCCATCAGGGCTCTCGGAGGTGCTCATAGGGATAGGGTGTTGGTGAGTGTATGCGCGTGTATATGAGCGCTTGCGTCTGTACTGATGCTAAAGAAAAGCTGTGGTTTTGGCTATAAGATGAATATTTGTTTTCGAAGAAGTTCTCACTTGAATGATACGCTTTACAACTCAACGTTCAGTGACAACAATAAGAAGAGAGAATAGTAAAAATGAAACGACAAATATAGTAAATTACTTTTGGGCAACAGACGAGCGTGGCAGGCCGTAGGATATTGCCGCTCCCATCGATCTCGAGTTCTTGACCTTCCGTAAGGCCATTCCTATTCCACGCGCAGGTAGTTTTTTTTCTTTTTTTAGTTTTTCCCCTCTAGTTAGGGTTTTGTTCTCCTCCCGGCGGCGCCTCGGCATCGACGTGGAGATCGCAATCCCCTCCGCCCCTCCTCCACCGGTCGCCAGCTGGCGAACGTGGTCGAGCGGAGCTCGGCTTAGGGAACCTCCCCGCCGGTGGAATCTGTTTTCTTCCGGGCAAGAGATTCGACGATGGGCTCGACGTCTACGTCTGATGCGACGGTGAGCGAGATGGAAGCGATGATGAAGGAACTGGGTTTGGAAGAGGATGATCTGGTTGACGTTGTGGTAGAAGATGGTGACATCCTAGAAGATGCTGCCCGCTGTATGGCGATTGCTCGCGTGAACACCGAAAAACAGTATAGCCAGTACTGGTTCTATTGCAACATGCGTGTCGCCTGGGATCTAGCGAAAGAGGTAAAATTTCGACCGCTTGAAGAGAACCTATACACCTTGCAATTCTCCTGCCTCGGTGACTGGGAAAGAGTTATGGAGGATGGACCCTGGACGTTCAAGGGCAAGGCAGTCATCATAGAGCCGTATGATGGAATCGCAAGACCTTCAACGATAGAACTGAACAAACTTGAGATGTGGATCCAAATCCACGACCTCCCTGAGCTCTTCTTTGGCGTGATCAAATCCCTGGCTGCTACCGTAGGAGAATTCATCTTTGCTGAACCCAAGTTTTGAAGGAAATTTCTTCAGGGTCAGAATCAAAGTGGATGTTACAAAACCCCTAAAGAACGCCGTTTCCTTGGTGGTTAAAAGGAAGAGAGAAATTTTCACGGTGAAGTATGAGAGTCTACCCGACTGGTGCGCCGTGTTTGGCATGCTAGGGCACCTGTACAAAGAATGCGGCACTGGGATTCAAACCCCGTCGGCGCTAGTGTTTAAAAATCTACAAGCTGTCTGGTTCAGAGGCTAGGTTGTGGACCTGGAGCGGAAAGCTCGACAGGTGGAGGCAGAGATAGAGGCCGTGGGGGCCGAGGTGCAGGCCGTGTGAGAGGCCAGCGTAACGGCTCAGACTGGATGGATCGGGACGAAGCAAAACCCAAGCCAGATGATGCACTTATGAAGGATGCTGAGAATAACAGGAAACGGCGTTCAGGGCAAGTGCACATGGGAGATCCTATCGCAACAGACAATGTAGCGATGGTTAATAATACCGGACAACAACGCCTAGCTTTACCACCACCGGCAGTACCTCCCAGCCCTGACTCCAAGCAAGAACAAAAGAGAACCAAGGCCACAGTAATGATGTTTGAGCAAGGAAACATGAAGGCTTCAGCCAGGACCAACCCATCCAATGCGCGTTTGGCGGGCTCCCTAGAGGAGTCGTGCCGATCGCAATGAGTTACTTATGTTGGAACTATCGTGGGGCTGGCAAACCCGCGACAGTTCGAGAGCTTCGTGATCTAGCGAGGCAATTTGCCCCCTCGATATTATGTATTGTCGAAACTCAGATCGAGGGCTCCAGGGTGGAGAATATGGCTGTAAATTTAGGTTACAATAAAAGTTTTGCTGTTAGTAGCTCTGGTAGAAGTGGAGGTCTTGGAATATTTTGGAATGAGGAAATAAAGCTTGAAATTTTAGGGTACTCGAAGTATCATATTGATGCCATGGTGGGTGAGCTCTTTGATATACAAACTAGAGTTACTTTCGTGTATGGCGAAGCCCAAGTGAGCGAACGGCACAACACATGGAATACACTACGAGGTATTGTTGGATCTTCCAACGTGCCTTGGGTGGTACTTGGTGATTTCAACGAAGTGCTTCATGGGCATGAACATGATGGAGTGGGGATGCGGACCCAGGCACAGATGGATGGATTCAGGGATGCACTAGACACTTGTGGCCTGTCGAATATTGGCTATATAGGTACCGACTGGACTTTTGAAAAAAAAAGTGACTGGAGGCACACTCATAAGAGTTCGGCTGGATCGGGCTGTGGCGAACCCGGCGTGGAGCATTGCTTTCCCATCGGCTGTATTGGAACACAAGCTTGCGGCACCGTCTGATCACGTACCTATTCTGCTCACACTCCGCGACGTGCATGCATGCAGGAGGGCCCCACGCCCTTTTAAATACGAGCTGGCCTGGGAGAGAGCGGAATCGTTGGCGACAGTTGTGTCAGCGGGATGGGAGAAAGGTAATGCTGATTCGGTGCAATCATTGCATGATAAACTGCAAACAGTGGCGGGAGATCTAAGCACCTGGGAGAGAGTGCATTTTGGCAACATAAGACAAGAAATCTCCCGCCTAAGACTAGCCATAGTGGGTAGTAACATAGAGTAGTAACATGCCCATGTTACTACTCTATGTTACTACCTCTATAGTGGGGAGTAACATATGTGTGGTAACATGGAAGACTTCATTTATTAGGCCATAGACTCATCTTATCTTGATATGTGTGATGTTACTCATACTAGTAGTAACTAGCTATGTTACCACATGCCTCTCTTTCTTCATTTATTGCTTGCCACATCATCTTTTTTATCTAGATATGTGTGATGTTACTACCTATGTTACTCCCACTATGGGTAGTCTAAAGCAGCTGCTACAGGAGCTCCGTCAGAATCCTAGCCGAACTGGTCCAACATACGCAGAAATCAAGATATGTGACAGACTGGTCGAATTGTACCATAGAGAAGAGATTTTATGGCGGCAGAGAGCGAGATTGGAGTGGCTCACACACGGTGACAAAAACACTTATTTTTTCACTTGCGAGCTAGCAGAAGAAGGAGGAAGAACCAAATAAAACAGCTGCAGCGGCCGGACGGGCAGATTACTGATAACACAGCGGAGATGGAGGAAATGGCCACTTCCTTCTTTGAAAATCTTTACACATCAGAGGGTGTGCAAAACATGGAGCAAGTTCTCGACACGGTTCCCACCAAAGTGACTCAATCTATGAATGAGACTCTCAACGCCCCGTACACAGTGCAGAAGAAGTTAAAAGAGCTCTATTCTAGATGTTTCCGATCAAGGCACCGGGGCCCGACGGTTTTCTAGCACATTTTTTTCAGCGTTATTGGGATCTCTGTGGCAGTGATGTGACAAAGGTGGTAATTAAAATTGTGGAGGGTACCGAATCTGCGGCAAGCATCAATGAAACTGTTTTGGTTCTAATCCCAAAGGTCAAAAACCCAACATTGCTATCACAATTCGCCCTATCAATTTGTGCAATGTTTTATACAAGATAGCATCTAAGGTGATATCTAACCGTCTGAAGTTAGTATTACCTGACATAATTTCTGAGGAGCAATCTGCCTTTGTCCCTGGAAGGCTGATAACTGATAATATTATAGCTGCATACGAGTGTTTGCACTTCATGAAGAGAAATAAGGCCAATAAACACCAATCATGTGCGCTCAAACTAGATATGATGAAGGCTTACGATAGAGTTGAATGGGACTATCTTCGGGCCACTATGCTCAAGCTTGGCTTTTCTGAAAGGTGGGTAGAGATTGCCATGGGCCTGGTAAGCACAGTCTCTTTCTCAGTTATGTTCAATGGCAAAAAATTACAAGAATTTAAACCATCACGAGGAATCAGACAAGGGGACCCGATATCTCCATATTTGTTCTTGATAGCAGCAGAGGGCCTTTTGTGCCTCCTAAAATCAAAAGATGAGTCATCAAACTTGCATGGTCTACAGGTAGCACCTTCAGTGCCACCGGTAAACCACCTTCTTTTCGCAGATGACAGCCTACTGTTTTTCAAGGCAAACGGTATGGGTGCTACCGAGGTGAACCATGCTCTGGAAGGTTATTGTCAGGCTTCAGGACAGAGAATCAACTATGACAAATCTTCTATTTTTTTAGCAAAGGTGTTTCAGAAAGTAGACGTTTGGAGATAAAAACGATGCTCAATGTACCAAACGAGACTTTGAATGAGAAATACCTTGGCATGCCGTCTGACATTGGTACTTCAAAGAATGGGGCCTTCAAGTATCTAAAAGATCGACTATGGAGCAAGGTGCAAGGATGGATTGAAAGCTGCATGTCTTCGGTAGGCAAGGAGTTCCTAGTTAAAGCAGTTGCACAATCTGTCACCGTTTTTTCCATGTCATGCTTCAAATTACCACGAGGTTTGTGCGAGCATCTCAACATGCTAATTCGAAAGTTTTGGTGGGGTTCTAAGGAAGGGCAACGCAAACCTCATTGGGTTTCCTGGGAGACTATGACAAAGCCGAAGGGAATGGGTGGTCTTCGCTTCAAAGATTTTGAACTATTCAACTTGGCAATGTTGGCAAAGCAAGCATGGCGCCTACTACAGGAGCCAAACTCGTTGAGTGCCCGGTTACCGAAGAGTATATATTACCCAACTAGTGATATTCTGCAAGCTTCGCTAGGAGGGCACCTGAGCCAGATTTGGAGATCCATAATCGAAGGGCGTGACATTCTGAAGCAGGGTTTGATTCGATGGGTGGGGAACGAAGCAACCACCAATGTTTGGAGGGATAACTGGCTCCCACGAAAAGAGATGTTGCGACCCTATGGGTGTATCTCGGAAAACCCACTGCAACTAGTTTCAGAGTTGATAGACTCAACATCAGCTAGTTGGAACAAGCAAAGGGTGAATGAGGTTTTTCTGCCAATGGACGCAAAAATCATATTGAGCATCCCTCTCTGTACACGCAATATAGACGATTTCTGGTGCTGGAACTTTGAGAGTAAGGGTGTTTTCTCGGTCAAATCAGCCTACAGAATGCTATCTAAAACAAAGGAGCGCCGTGAGGCTTGGCTTGATGGGATACCTGGGACGTCAACGTTACATATAGAGGAAGGGATGTGGAAGAAACTCTGGAAAACGGACGTACCAGGCAAGGTTCGGATGTTTTTGTGGCGACTTGCAAAACATTCCCTTCCCACGGAGGATGTGCGGGCTCACCGCCATATGTCGACCTCTAGCAGTTTTGGGCTATGTGGAATGCCGGACTCATGGATACACTCGCTGATGCAGTGTACAATGTCGAGATGTGTATGGGCACTAGTGGACGAGGATCTCGCACATAAAATAACGTCTTCGCCCGAACCGAAAGCGAAGCAATGGTTGCTTTCGCTAATTGATTCGCTAACTCGAGATCAGTTTGCCCTAATATCAATAACTCTGTGGTCAATTTGGTACACGAGGCGCAAGGAGATCGATGAAGGAATTTTCCAGAGTCCTCAAGCAGTTCAGAGTTTCGTTAGCAGGTACTGCGATGAGCTCAAAATTATTCAAACAAAAGAAACACGGACTGTTGTTCTTTCTGGCCCTGCAGGCTCTCAACGCCCCAAGGGTCCTCCGGAGGGTTTTGCAAAAATACATGTTGATGCTGCAGTTAGGCCAAGGAGAGGTGGCTCAACAGCAGCGGTATGCCATGATTCTATGGGGAACTACCTTGGGAGCTCAGCTCTGGTGGTGGAAGGTGTGAATGATCCACCGTCTCTGGAAGCGTTGGCGTGTAGAGAAGCAATATGTTTGGCGGAGGATCTTCTCATTAACAGCTTCATAGTCGCCTCGGATTGTAAGCAAGTTGTCTCGGACATTAGATCGGGTAGCAAAGGGCAGTATGGGGCCATTGTGTTCGAAATCAACCTTCGATCTACACTTTTTCAATGTTCTTTTTCTTTCAAATGTCATGCTGTTAAATATGAAGCACATAGCCTAGTAAAATTCTCTCTTAGGAGGGGTCCGGGGCGCCATTTGTGGCTAGGCCATCCCCATGACCTATCTTATATCCCACTCTCTGTGGATTTTGAGTAATAAAGATTGATTACCCCTCAAAAAAAGGTAGTTTTTTAAGGTGAACTAGGTTATTTATTTAAAACTCAACAAACTCAGGAATACAAATGATGTCTGGTAAGGATAACTTTTTTTTTTGAGTAACTGGTAAGGATACCTAGACAGCGACCTAGCGCATACTGCGTGCTTGTCCACAATGTTGTTCCTTTCCAGCTTTCAAGTAGGCCCTCTGTCCCAAAATAAGTGACTCAACTTTGTACTAAATTTAGTACAAAGTTAGTGTACAAAGTTGAGTCATTTATTTTGGGACGGAGAGAGTATATATTTTTATTTTTATTTTTATTTCTTTTCATTTTTTTACTTTTTTCGAACATCTTTTTCAAATTCACGAACATTATTCAACTTTTTGCAAAAACAAATTAAAATAGTGAACATTCCTTTCAAACTCGTGAACAATGAACATTTTCTGAATCAAGGAATATATTTTTAATCGGCGAACATTTTTTGAAATTCACAAACTTTTTTTGTTTGACGAACATGTTGTTAAAACGCATGAACACTTTTAATCAGCGAACATTGTAATAATTGATAAAATTTTAATAATTTCAAGATCACTTTTTATTTTTGTGAACGTTTTTTAAAAACTTTGAGAACATTGTTTGAATTAACGAATATTTTGTGCAAAATTACGAACATTTTTTCAATACGTGAACATTCCTAAATCATGAACACTTTTTTAACCCACAATTTTTTTGTGATTTCAGAAATATTTTTCCAAAATTCACTTTTTAAAAATTTGAAACCTTTTAAATCCCGAATTATTTTATAGAAGAAAAGGTAAAAAAATAAAAAGCAAAAAAACAGGGGAGGGGCATCCCGCCCCGCTCCTGGGCGGGCCCAGTAGGGCGCGTGGGAAGGGAGGGGGTTCGCGCTGGGGATCTCTCTCTCTCTCTCTCTTGTCGCTCAAAAAAAAAAAAGGATCACTCTTCCGTTAACTGAAGAACGTGGCAGGTGCATCCGCCAAGCAGGCCGTCCCCAGCGGCCGGCCAAGCTCCTCATCCATGGAGGTGTGAGGTGCGATGCACACAAAGTATCCATGCTGTCTGTGCACAGTCCAGTGCTAGGTTGGTTGGTTTAGCCATTGATTTTATACTGGTCCGATGCGGCAAACTAACAGAAAATTAGAGGGAAGGCAAACTTTTTTTCTTTTTTGCGGCCGCGCAACGTCGACACAATTCAGAAAAGAAAGAAGAAAAGGGAGATTCGACGTTACGACCCAAGTCAATGTGGAGTTGCCGCGCCATCTTTTTTTTCCATACTGTTTGACGACGGAGCGCTTTGGTATGTTTGACATGAATCACATTCTACTAAATTTGGAATGCTTGTAACCTCACATTCAATTAAAATGAAAACGGCGAGAAAACCCAATCAACACCATAGTTCCTTCCAACCAACCCCAAAAGTTCAACATTTATCCCGCATATGCACTGGCAAAAAAAAAAAATCAACAGATAAAAGAACCATTCGATTTCAATCAGGTCTTTGATAAACAACCGGGCTCACACCCCTTTTCATTAATTTTGCAATCGCGAAAACCTGATGACACAAACAAGCCACTATCTAACCAGAAAAGTTTGGAGAAATGAAACTGCGCAACCACCCCGAGAGGAGGCATAAAGAAGCCATAGACCAACATCTGATAGATTTCTAGAACGGGCATCAAACCCCAGTGGAAGATTGTAGAACCGGCCAGGAGAGCAGGTTAGCCGATCTGAATCCCGTCTCCATCCTTCAAGAACATCCTGCCATGCGGGTAAGATCTGTCCGCCAGAGCTGTGGCTGCATACGCCAACCTTTTCACCCCAGCCTGAAGCCTCGCCCTATCATCTCCTTTCAGCAATCCTGCCCAATACAACAAAAAAGAACAAGCACTGAAAACAGCCTCCAGCGGAGTACGATCACTGTATTTGTCAAAAGTAACTTTATTTCGAAGGCACCAAATCCCCCAACAAATAGCAGCGATAATCATCATGTAAAACTTTTTTTCCACCTGGGTAGAATTTATATAACCATGCCCAACATTGCCACAGAGATCGGGGACATCAGGAAGCCCCAACCGTAACCCCCAAGACCCCCCAGACCGTGCGTGCAAGCGGACAAGCAAAGAACAAATGATTTGCATTCTCCATACTAGTGCAGAAAGAACAAACAAGATTCCCAGGCCAATTCCTTTTCCGCAAATTATCACGCGCAAGCACATCATTTTGGAATAGCTGCCATAGAAATATTTTAATTTTCAATGGGATACTAGCTTTCCAGATCCATTTATAATTAGGACCAGCCAGATTCCTCTCCAACCATTTATGTACAGATCTGGTAGTAAATCCCTTTTTCTTATTGAGATTCCAAAAAACTGTATCAGGGGAGGTGTTCAAGGCAATTTTCTTAGCCTCGGAGACCATCCAATCCCACTGATCATGTACTACTCCGAACAGCCTACGTCTGAACCCCAGTTTGTATCCCTTTGCCACAAAATCAGCAATAGTACCATCTTGATCTTGACATATACTGAATAAGATAGGAAATTTGTCTCGCAAAGGAATATCATCTAGCCATGGATCATGCCACACCCTAGCAAGGTTCCCACTGTTGATCTTGATAGCCCTTCCTGCCATATATGTTTCTTTAACCTTCATAATCGCTTTCCAGCAAGGGGAGTCTGAGAAACGACTGTGAATGTTAGCTACTATTTTGTTTCCAAAGTACCTGGCTCAAACAATACGTTGCCACAGCCCATCGCTAGTTTCAAGTTTCAACCTCCATTTAGCCAGGAGACTTATATTCTGTTTATGGAGATCCTTGATCCCCAAACCCCCTATTCGTTTGGATCAGCAAACCCTAGCCCATTTAACCATATGATAAGCACGCTTCTTATTTTTTATCCTCCAAAAGAATCTTCTACGATGTTTATCCATTTTTTCAATAAAAGTTTTGTTGAACAGAAACATTGACATAAGATATGATGGGACCCCATCCAGGCTAGAGTCTAAGAGGGTGAGTCTTGCCCCAGAGGATGCTGAATATGCAATCCAGGCATCAAGTTTTTTAATCATCTTAACATCCAAGAAATCCAACTCTATGTTTTTTTCAGAGTGGAATAAGTGATCGGAGCACCCAGGTATCTCATAGGCAAAGTGCCCACCTGGCATCCAAACATCTCAACATATATCGCATCAGTATCGTTATCCCCACCTATAACAATTACCTCACTTTTATCAAAGTTAATTTTAAGCCCAAACATGAGTTCAAACAGATATAGGAAGAGTTTGACATTGATAACCTTGTCTATGTCATGTTCAAAGCAAATGACTGTATCATTTGCATATTGCAAGATACCCACTCCATCCTCAATAAGATCAGAGGCAAGCCCTCTAATGAGGCCATTTTTTTGGGCCGAACTCATCATCTTAGTTAGGCATTTTGCCGCAAGATTGAAAAGGAAAAGAGAATGTGGATCACCCTGCCGAACTCCTTTAGCACTCTGAATATAAGGACCCAACTCATCATTGATCTTAACACTAATTGTCCCATTCTTAAGGATTTGAGAGACCCACCCGCACCATTTTTTATTGAACCCACATTTTTCAAGACATTCGAGCAAGAAGTCCCAATTGACTTTGTCATAAGCTTTCTCGAAGTCGAGCTTAAGAACAACCCCCACTTGTTTTTTAACATGGGTATAATGTAAAACCTCATGCAGGGATATGATGTCGTCCACTATATGCCTCCCCTTGATGAAAGCATTTTGTTGAATGCTAAACAGCTTATGAGCATACTTACTAACCTTAAGATCCATGACCTTGTTAATAAGCTTGTATGGGCAACGCAGTAAGCAAATTAGTCTATATTGCTGGATTTTTCTAGCATCAGACGACTTGGGCAATAGAGTAATGATGTCACGGTTCAATCTTTGCACATCCAGTTTTCCCTCATAAAACCATTCAAACAGAGAAAAAAGGTCCAGGGCTACCACCTCCCAGCAATGTTGATAGAATTCAGCAGGGATATTGTCCGGCCCAGGAGCATGATTAGACCTCATATCAAACAAAGCCCTTTTTAATTTCATCAATAGAAAAAGGCCGAGTCAAGTCTTCATTATCCTCAGGAGAGATTTTCTCCTCTTGAGACCAAAGGTTTTCGTCTATATGGCAAAGATTACCAAGGGTTGGTCCGAAGAGGGTCTTATAGTAATCAATAGCATGAGACAAAAGGTTTTTAGTCCCATCTATAATGATCGATCCGCATTCCAGAGAGACCATGGAATGTTTCCTACGACGCCCATTAGCAACTTTGTGAAAGAAGTCTGTATTGTTATGCCCTTTCAAGAGCCATCTTTCATTAGAAAAATAAGATACCGTAACAGAAATGCATTACAAATAATTCAAGTACATAAAATCTATCAGGCTTGGAAGCAAAGACAAGCATTGTAGATAATGACAGGCACATATGAACACAAGGGCAGTAGTTTTATAGCCCTATATCTAGGGAGCTCCATTTGTAGAACACAAAGCACCTGCTAATCACCAATATATGTTCACTCGGGAAAGAATGGCATCCATGCTCATACCTCGATTCATTTTGATATAATACACAAAGCACAAAAACACATGTGTCTGAGTAAGGCTTGATGACTACATGCAAATTTTCGATTATTATAACTCATAACCATAGATCCCCTGCCAATAACATGACTGGGAGGAAGGTTGCAAAGACACAAAGCATATGTAATACTTCCAGTAATACAAATCCTACTATCCATGCATACATTGGATAGCAGGATATAGCGTACATCATTCTAACTTCTAAACTGCACTCCATATGTGGTAAACTCTAGCAAGTAGATGGCTATTTTGGTGAATATTCGAACATATTAAAAGGCTACAATGTTAACTGAAGTTATGAGTAATATCAAAGATATATAATATGCAGTACGATAATAATAAGAGCAAACCAAATTATCTGAAATCTTCCTACATGTTAGTGGGAAAGTACGAATGAATTTTAATTTAGCCATCCTCAATGCTAGATGATGCTACTGTCAACCATATCACCAATAGAATCCATTTAGAGTTTCAGACCATGTCTAAGAATACCAAAACTGCCCTACAACAATAGTTTGAACAAACATTATACAGAAAGGAAGCCAATGAAACATTATGTTCCACTTTCCGTGTTCGCATTAATATTTGTGTTATTAAGCATATTATGACATGTAGTTACAAATATTCAGAATTACGAAGATCCATTTGACATCATGCTCATATTCATCTGTAGAAAATAATAATAAGGTACAGTTTTGCTTATAGCTAGGAGTGGTCAGCTTGAGAGTCCACAAACAGATGTCATAAATGGCCTCATTGTCAAGAACCATGCATGCACTTCCGCGGGTGCTCCTGTATAATATAAAACTGCAGAAAAATGCTGATTTCCAACCAAATAAAAGGCAATAGTAGTGCATAGAACCCAAAGTGCTCGGGCCAGTAGTTAGTTTTTCGTGAGATGAATACTGCAAGTATACATTTCTTCCCCTGAAATGTGTAACATCCCAAATTTTCAATTTGGAATGTTATACATAGATCATAGTGCATTCATATTTCTTTGCATTTTTGTGTGTGACGATCCTCGAAAATTCTAAGCAACTCAAGGACCTACGCAGAGAGTTGGGAATTCTACCGTTTTTGTATTTGAGTTTACTCGAATAACGGTACGAGGGTAGTGTTGGTTTTAATTATTTTTCTCCTAAAAATATTTCAAAATAAAATATATGAGCGGAGATAATATGACTTCTCCAAAATAACAGAAATATTGGAGGAAAAATATTAAAATCACTCTTGGTATTTATTCGGATTTATTTGCGATTTTATTTGCATAGGAAAAATGCGCGTTTTTCAAAATTGCATTTAGGTCCGGGAAAAATGTTCACTTTGTCCTAAATATTATTAGAGAACAGTGAAAATTTATTTCGGAATTTTTGAAGTCCGTTTAGTATTTCTTTCATTAGTTTTCGTACGTCATGACTCGTTAAAAAAAAGTGTGAACCGACTCTGGGCCATGTTCGGCTAGGACTCCCTAGCCGAGGCCTTTATAAGCCGCCGAGGCCCAGCCGCCAGCCCGCCCCGCCTCGCCTCGCCCGCCCCGCCAACCCTAGCCGCCGCCGCAGCTGTGCTGCCGGACCCGTCGCCCGCCGCTGCCGTCGCCGGACCCGCCGCACCGCCGCCGCCGGAGTTCGTCCTTTTCGAGGTAGCCGCCGGTTTTCCGTAAAACCGTTCGGTTTTCTTTGTAAACCCTAGATTCGTTTTTTTCTCTAGACCGGTTCGGTTTTTCTTTTCGGTTTAGTTATTTAGCGGACGTTCGTCCGTTCGTTCGTTTTAACGAACATTGTTCGCCCGTTAGCCACAGACAGCGAACGTTCGTTCGTTAGCCTGTTCGTCAGTTTTCTTTTTCAGGGTATTTATCCGTGATTATTTTCGATCGCGATTTCTGCCCTGATCTTGTTTTTCGTTTTTCTTTTCGCTCGAGAGTCAGAATCAGGTGATTCAAAATCCCAGATCTTCGTCTCGACGCCCTCTTTCCGTTTAACCAACTTGAACAAAGTTTTGCTACTGTAAAATTTGAACATTGATCAATCTAGTAGACGGATCTCGTTTCTTTTGCAGTTTTGAGTTGCGTTGCTTCGTTCGATTTGATTCTTTTTGCAAACCGGAGTTCTTAAATTGAACTTTCTGGTTAGATCTTCTCTTTTGGAGTTTTGTTTGTGCATATTTGCTTGATTGCTTATGTGTGCTATTGTTTGCTTGTGATAGAATACCCAGACTGTGAAACGTGCTACTACGAGTCTGAAGGTTTTGCGGATCATCAACAAGGAAAGTAACACTTTGATCATACCCTTTATTACCCAGTTTTTATGCATTAGATCAAATCCTCACACATTGCATGAGTAGGATATCTTAACATGTGGGTCTGGGAAGTAGATTGAGGTAGAACCTATTACCTGCATTATTTTCAAACCCTTGGGAGTTACTTCTACGTTATGCTTAGGTTGCTATGCTATGCTCGTAGACGTGGTTTGGGTTTGAGTGAAATCGATGACAGATGTGAGTTGTTAATTAATGGTTCAACTTAAGGTGGCTACTTGAATACACATCTGGGTGGATTGGTTGCAAGGCACCTGAAGAATCCAGTGTTGTCCTAGGAAATCTCGGGGTTCCATGTGATTGTCCTATGGAAGGCCATCCAGGCTCAAAGGGATCATAAAACTTTTCATGCTAGAAACTTCCGTGTGCAGCCACAATGCCATTATGGGCTCTGTCATAGTATGAGTAAGTTGTGTGAGCTCTTTCAGTGGTGGACTAGCAGATGTAGGGGAAAGTAGGTGTACCAGTCCACCCGGGGTAAAGAGTAAATGCTTCTGAAAGGCTGTGTCTCGGTCATCCATTTCTCAAACACCATGCAGTGCGAGAAATCCAACGGAGGAGATCGAGTCTTGTGGGAAAAGTGCGCAAACCTCTGCAGAGTGTACAAGCTGATCATGATTAGCCATGTCCCCGGTTATGGACAATCTTAAGTATCTGGTACTTGAATTATTGGTTGATCTCATCACTCTAAAATTAATTTTGTTGGGTTAATGATTACTTTAATTGGGATTGAGTTGGAGGTACCTTCTCAATGATGTTTCAACTACCATGATAGTTAAAATAAAATTTAATCCTTTGCTGTAGGGAAAAATTGGCTTTATGCAAAATATTTAACCTTAGAGCCTCCACCAGCCAAATATGCATATAGTGTTAGCCTTATTTCTGTTACTTGCATCTTCTGTGTTATCTTGCCAACATATTCCATGTGCTGGCCCGTTTCGGGCTGCAACATGTTACGTTGCAGATTTTTCAGACGAGGAGTAAGACGTTCTAGGTCGTTTGTCATGCACTCAGGCATGCCGTTGGAGTTGATGGACTCACTTATCTTCCAAACCTTCCGCTGTTATTTTGTTAGATGGCATTAAGCCATAGACTTTTGTAATAAGTTCTCTTTGGAGACATTCGATGTAATAAGTGTGTGATTGCCACTCTGTTATAAATTCTTCAAGTACTGTGTGTGTCAGCATTACCGATCCAGGGATGACACTGAAACACAGAGACTTCGGTCCATTCGGATCATGATCGCTACAAGATGGCAGGAGCATGGTGAATGTCAAATAATGGCATGAAAATCATTATCACTAGCAGTGATGCTTAATTTTATAAATTCAATGGAAGCATAATAACATTAAGTAATACAATGCAACTTTAACCTCTCGCAATCCAAATCACAAATGATATATAACTCTGCCATTGTGTGAATCACAACACGTAGAAATATAATGTAAAAAACAACTCTACAGGCAGAAGTTGACTGACACATAAGCACCAAAATGAAAATCTTAATTAGATGTACCCACATCGGGTTAGAACCAAGATTACCTCATGCTATGTTGAATCGTAGTGTAGTATTGGATCACGCTCAATGAAGAAACCAAGTCATCCATCTGGACAAGGACCTCCGGTAACAGCAGCACAAACCCCACATTACAATCACAAAAACCACGGATATAGGACATGTTTGCGCCTCAAACTGACATATGACATACCTACTCCGAATATCGATGAGCCAACCCTGCAGTCCCACAACCAAATATACGATTCTCAGTTGTTAGGCAGCAGCAATAATTTTCTTCAACTTTTTTTTCTCAAAAAGACGGTCAAGCTCCATTCTTGGAACTATGGCTCAAACCACCATTTTCCAGAAAAATAATACCAGCTTAGGCTTTGAAGAAATAAAATAATGAGACAACAAAATATTTATATTTACCATAAAAACGTAGGACTGAATTTGTTGTTGGGGGTTCTCCAACTCACAGAATGCATCATCTGCATTCTCCTCAACAACCCGGTATTCGATTGTATAGATCAGCTGAACAAACAAGGTGTTAACAGACGGACTTTTTGATCACAAGTTCACAACTGCTTTCTTATTCAACTATCACACTTCCTAATCAAGCATAGTCCAAGAAACCCAGAAAGTATCATACTGGTAAACATAATAATACAGAAATCTCAGCAGCCTCAAACGCTAAGCCACAATGAAAAATAAACAGGATGGTATACTCACCACTCACCTATGAGGACATGAGTAAAAAATAATTTCGATGCCTTGCAATGACAAGTGCATGATGGTTGTACTGATACTGGGTGCTTTTCTGATATACAATATTCCTATTGCTGACACTAAGGCTGCAAATGTATAGGGAAGCAAGGTTCCTTCTTTACCATCATCAAGCAATAAGTTTGTGATTCCTTGACTTCCAACAAGGGAAATTGATTCGAAGAATGTCATCAGCCAAAAGTTATGAAATAGCAAATCTTGCTTCTGGGCCTTGCTGAAAATTCATGATAAAATGATTAAAAGTGAGACACCATTGATGAGGGCAGTAATGGCAACAGAAGATGTTTAAGAAAACACAGACCTTCTGGATCATGCTCCAGCACAATCTATGTCTCAAACAAAAGGAGAACATTCAGGACGCAAGAGCCAAAATGAAATTGTTGAACCATGTACAGCAAAGCCCACTTTAACTCTTCAAGGCACCCACTGCAAGCTGAAGCATCCAGTAAAATATGCAAGCACTCTGTGGTCCTCTATGTATTTTGGTAAACAAATGTAATACCGATTAGAACGATAAAAAAATTCGTGTTTAACACAATATCAATAGGCAGAGAGAAGAATCAAGTTAACTGATGAACCTGGAATCCATGTGATGCACGACAGAAAATCATAACATATTATCAAACAAAAGTAACACAGACCAACTATTGGAACGGAAATCCATGCAGAGCACAATATATAATTAATTAATTATACCACTTTACATTGAATTATACCAAGTTATAAATGTCCATGGTAGAATGACCTACTCTATGTATTATCAAAATTCTCTTTGAACTTTGTATGCCGTTGTACAGATCATATTTGTTGGAAGAACATCTTAAAGGAGAATGGATGAGTAACAAACATAGTGCTAAAGGGGCACATTTATTTATAAATATGGACCCTTGGTAAATCTAATATGGAATCAGTCAGTCTAATATTTCTAGAGTCTCACACTGTAACTTAACATTTTAGAGAGGGTGTATGCAAACAGCGAAACAGCGAGAAGATGGAGGCGTTCCAAACGGCAACAGAAGCAGAGAGAGAGAGAGAAGGATATAGGTGGCATGTGAGTGCTGACCATGAACTGGTCGAGCTCGCAATATTATCTCCGGCGGCGCCAACGGAGCACTTGGCCAGGACTTCCCATATCGCTCCTTCTCAATCATCTCGACTGGTTGGGGCCTGGGTCCTTTGACACTGCTTCTGCTGCATCTGTTGTGCTGGCCCTGACTCATTGTTCTTGTTCCATGTCCGACCCGTGAAACTGCTTATCAATGGACATGCGTGACAGTGAGAGTGGATGGAGGCGAGGACAATGTAAGCCTCGGTTGGTGCCAGAAGACAAAGTTGAACAAATAAAAGTATTCCAGCAATGCAGATTGCCAGAATATAGATACACTTATCTTAGAAGTGCATTATGGGTGTACAAAACATGACAATTGTTTGTTCAATTAAATACGGGCTTGCTAGCGCAATGCTGCCTTAGTGCTTTGTGCTAATAGGAGGAGCTGGCATACCTGTAGAGACGCCCTTGTGCATCGCCACAACAGAAGAAGCGGTAGGTCTTGTGCCATCATTGATTCCCGCTGAACAGCTCACATCCGACGTGTTCGCTAGCATCGCCACCTGCTGCGACTGCTGCTCGCCTCCTCCTGTCAACGACGATGAGGCTCCGCCCACCTGCTAGCATGGGGCGCGACCGACGAGAAGGGTAAGACGAAGACAATTCATGTAGATCATTTTTCCATCTGAGGCCGTCTTGGGGGCGTAATCAGCTGAATAGTGTTCTGAATACGAAATCTTAGTACTTCGAACACAACTTCGGCCTTAGAGATGAGATCGGATGGCTATGGCCCAAATATCAAATAAGATACATAACTTTCTCACTTTGAGCACTTTTTCATTTGAGACCATCTCAATTGTGTTCTTGATCATGCTAAAATCTGGTGTCAATACCAGCCAGGTTAGAACAGAGATCGCAGTCAGCCCCAAGTCTGAATTTCAGATCCCAAATTTACAGCAGCAGCAGCAGCGCATATTCAGTACAAATATTACTGCAGCTGCGGCGTCTCTTGAGAGAGCAGCAAGCCAGAGCTGGAAGGTTCTTCTTCCTGTCCGGGAAAGGATGGTCGCAACAACCTGCTGAGGTGGGAATATATAAGCTAGATTAGGACAGAGATCACAGTCAGCTCCCAGATCGACGCCCAAAATCGGTGTCCCGTGTTTGAATTTCATATCCCAAAATGGTTTGTTGGGCAGGATGTGCTTACAGCAGCCGGTTTTATGTGCTCAAAATGGGGCACAGATCACATTGAACTGTTCCCAGTTTGGTTTCCAGTTTCTTCCTTGTCTGATCCTAAAATGGTCATATAGTAAAGGAATATTTTATTATAAACATATTTTTTGTAAAAAATAGATAAACATTTATTCAATTATATAGTTTTCTAATAATTGTACCAATATTTTTTATTAAATACATGTATACTTTTTAAAATTATACTAAAACATTATTATGGTTTATAAATATTATTATAGTTATATTAATATTTTCTAAAATTGTACGTGAATATTTCTTAGAATTACACATGAATATTTTTTTATAATTATACATATGTAATTTATAACACACAAATATTATAATTTATTTATTTTACTGCGAATATAACTTAAATATTATTGTGGGAGCAACTAGTTAACGAGCGCTACTTCGGAAGCCTCGTAGCGAACAACGCCACTTGGCGCGCTCTCAGCCATTCGTCACGTGTCGCGCTCTGGACGCTCCCTTCAGATTTTATTTTTTTTGTTTTTCCGCACGCATTTTCGGCTTATTGAACGGTTTTTTTCCGGTTTTTTTTTGACATTTTGGTTTTCCACCGGTCTTCCTTAGCTTTTCGACGAAAAAAATTATGCGAAACAACACATTTTTTTTTGTGAAAGTCACGGTTTTTCTTCCGCGAGAGGCACGGTTGTGCTTTCGCGAGAGTCACGGCCGTGCCTATCGGAAAGGAAAAAAATGCGTTTTCTGTTTTTTTTTTCTTTTTCGCAGGAGTCACGGTTTTGCTTCCGCAAAAGGCACGGTTGTGCTTTCGCGAGAGTCACGGCGTGCCTCTTTCGGAAAGGGAAAAAAACGCGTTTTTTTTCTTTCGCGAGAGTCACGGTTTTGCTTTCGCGAGAGGCACTGTTGTGCTTTCGCGAGAGTCACGACCGTGCCTCTCAGAAAGGAAAAAAACACGTTTTCTGTTTTTTTTTTCCGCGAGAGTCACGGTTTTGCTTCTGCAAAATGCACGGTTATGCTTTCGTAAGAGTCACAGCCGTGCCTCCTTCGGAAAGGAAAAAAACGCATTTTCTGTTTTTTTTTTCTTTCGCCAGAGTCACGGTTTTGCGTCAGCGAGAGGCACGGTTGTGCTTCGCGAGAGTCACGGCCGTGCCTCTTTTGGAAAGGGCAAAAACCAGTGCGCCCGGTTAGGTTTTCTCGTCCGGTTTTTTTGTCCGTTTTTTCGTGAAAAAAAGTTCGTCAAAACCTATCAACATGGGATCTAGTTTTGAAGATCTCGACGCGAGGAATTCAACGGTGAAAACGATTCAAGATTTGGATGCACGGTTTAAGAGATAAAACATTTTGAATAAACGAATCTAAAAAAAGAAAACGCTCAGGTTGCGACAAGTGGCGCACATGCAGCGCGCCACTTGTCCCAACATGGGTTTGGGGGTGATCTTTGCTACAAGTACTCCTTAATTAGTGATTTCGTATTATTTTACAAATTTTGAAGAAAAATTAAAAAAAGCCAAATGTACAAAAATTGGGCCGGAGTGATGGCGGCCCATATAAGGCCTACGAGCATATTGATCTCCAAGACACTAAGCCTTGTTATCCCATTAGTTTTTTTATCCCACTAGTTCAGGAGGGCTTCTTCAAGAGTACCCAAAGATCATATGGGGTGACATGAGAACACGCCATTTAGTGCACTCTTACCCGCCGCCACACGTCGCGCTATGGGCGCTTTCTTCAGATTTTTTTCCTGCACGCGTTTTCAGCTTTTTAGATGGTTTTCTTCCGCTGTTTTTTTTTTTACTTTACGGTTTTCTATCGGTCTTTCTTAGCCTTTCGACCAAAAAAGATTAAAAAAGGATTATGCAAAAAAATGCATTTTTTTGATAGAGGCATGGTTTTGCTTCCGTGACAGGCACGGCCGTGCCTCTCGGAAACGGAAAAAGGTGTTTTTTTATCTTTCGTTAGAGGCGTTGTTTTGCTTCCGCGAGAGGCACGGCCGTGCCTCTCAGAAACGAAATAAAACGCCTTTTCTCTTCTTTTTTTGTCAGAGGCATGGTTTTGCTTCCACGAGAGACACGGTTTTGATTCCGTGAGAGGCACGGTTTTGCTTCCATGAGAGGCACGTCCTGCCTCTGGAAAATGAAAAAAAAAACATATTATTTTCTTCCGTGAAAGGCACGGATTTGCTTCCGAAAAGGGGGAAAACATGCTCTTGGTTCAGTTTTTTTGTTGTTCATCAAAATCTTTCAACATGGGATCTAGTTCGAAGATCCGGATGCGAGGAATCCAACGATGAAAACGATTCGAGATTTGGACGCACGACTTTAAGATATAAAAAGTTTTTGAATAAACGGAACTACGAAAAAGAGAAACTCCCAGGTTGCAACAAGTGACAAACATGCAACGCGTCACTTGTCACAATCTAGAAAGGTAGGAGTGATCTTCGCAAGGAGTACTCCTCAATTAGAGATTTCGGATATCAAATGTCATAGGATCAGTTGGATAGCACAGCTTGCACGTTAGCATTAGGTCATGGGTTGGACACATTATCCATATGATACATTCTTCAGTGTTGTTCGCTCATAAGTCGGACCTATCTGTCATATAGACGCATCGTGGCATTTTAGGAACTTTGCGAGATTTGTTATTCACTAGCAAAAAAGCCCGTGCGTTGCAACGGGGTTCAAATCAATCTACTGAGATCATATAATGTATAGCCCACCTTGTTTATTTAAAATCAAATAAAACTGACCACTGGTTGCACTTAAGAATTATTCATGCTAATATAATACATTTAGTTGATGGCTTACATGAGACAAGCTTTAGAGACAACAGTTTATTCCAAAAATCTTAGTTTAAATTTAGCATTTGAAACTTTCATTATTCATCGCATAAATACAAATTGTGACTCTGTTTTTGTTCGGGATTTTCATTTTAGACCAACAATACATTAATCATCAAATTGGAAATTGTTCTTCTGAAATTAGTATGACATGTGACTGCTCCAGCGGAATACATAAACCAATTTAATATAAATAACACAACAAACAATTACAAAAAACAGGTGGGCTGCTTAGCCATGTAATCTACGATATGCCTTGAGCTGTACTGCAACATGCCCGTGCGTTGCAACGGGAGAAATAAAATCCTTGGCGTAATAATAATTGTTTAAGACGCTCCACGGGTACATGCCCATCATTTCAATATGGTGAAGCACTAATAACATAAGCAGTGAAAGCTTAATTTACAATGTCCGCAAAGCTGCCACCGGGATGACTGCATCATCACAAACGGGTTCAAGCGGACACGCCGCATTGTCCGGCGGAAGGCCATGGACGTCGTGCCGATGGATGGCATCATTGGCGTGTTGGTCTGCAGGGCCACAGGTAGCCAGGCTGGACGGCACCACTGTGTTGCCCGTCGCGCGCGTCGAGTAGCATTTCATCGGATGGCCTCGGGATACTTCCGCATCAGGGACAGCAGCGACGGGCCGTGGGTGCCGTGCGGATCTGAGGACCGCGGCTAATGGCCGGTATCGCTTCCTCGGGAGGCGGCGGCGGCACATCGCCTCTTCTCAGGTATTTCCTTCTCTTCCTATTTTTCCCTTTTCATTCTCTCCCTCGATCGATTAATACCTGAAGTTGATGTTCGACTCCGCTGCATTGTCATACTCGATTTTCAGGCTAGTAGAAATCGAATCTCATACTACTATCATAGTACCGTGCGGCTGGCTACTTCCCCATAGATGGAAGCGGAGGTTGGGAGTTTGATTCACAACTGGATTGGATTAGTTTTCATTCTTTTTCCACCCTGACGGTGGCAGGAGCCGGCTATCAGGAATCATTTTTCTATCTTGGACGATATGGCCCAGGTAGTGTGCGGAACTTCAGGTTGAGGCCCAGCCTGTTAGCGCGTAGCGGCCTTCCGACTAAATTTTCTTAGACGACGGATAAAAATTCCATAAAATTAGTACCACCTCGTTTATATTACGATTTCGTCCATACAAATTGTAAAAGCGTATTATGACATGAGAAGAAAGCGCATTGTGACGGTGAACCCGACAGACTCGTTCCGTGCTTTATTATTAGGTATAGATTTAAGGGGTTTTCTAGGAAACATCGATGCTCCTACATATAGTTTTATAGCCGCTTCGCGTGAAGTCTCGCGAACACCACACACCATTGGATGTTAACACCAAGCAAAGAACTGCACCTATTCCCAACATATTCCCAACATTTTGGTCATCGCTTCTTTATATAGCCCCGCGACAATAGAGGTAAGTTGTTTGATAAAATGCCTCTGACGTTCATGGAACTTCCATCTACCGACCGTTCTCCCATGCTATGTTGCTCTGATGACTGGGTCATACTTGTCATAATCAACCTTAATACTCCCTTCGTAAACAAATATAAGAGCGTTGATTTATATTTGTTTACAGAGGGAGTACTAGCCAAGTGTGTCATCAATGAGTTTCTACCAAAAAAATGTGTGCAATACTGTAGATTTTAGCGAAAAGTTTCAAAATGGTGGTTTTTGCAACCATCACCGCATACAATTTTGTTTTTTTTACTATTTACTAAAACAAAAAATAGCAATATTAGGATCGACAGATGTAATCGAACAAGAAGAAAAATGCCATGTGCTACCATGTCTTGAAAGTTGAAACAACATCTCAGTGTTGGTCAAACAACGCATTCCAAGAAACCTCTATTACTCTGACAATACTAAGCAATGGCACACAGAAACAAAACAAAGTAGGAACGCTGAATAGAAAGTACATGGAACCTCCATATATTTCCCATCACCCTCAAAGGACATATCTCTGTATCTCGCCCAGCCTATGGATTTTAGCACTGCTGCATATCTGGCGACTTCCTGTCCATATCTTCTGTTCCACGCCCAACATCTATACATCATTACATGACGTTCACAAAAAAGAACAACTCGTCAATTGGTGTGGAAAGATTTGTATAAAGAATAAGGTTAGACCAAGAAAGGGCGTGCTATTACATACTCTTTTTTTTTGAAAAGGAGGATGACCCCCGGCCTCTGCATCTGGGCGATGCATACGGCCACTTTATTAATTATTCTCACAAGACCTTACAAGGTCATACAACAGTAAGACTAAAGCCGTCGTCTAAGCAACAAACTGTCGCTACACCTATCCCGTTCATGAAGGGGCGCAGATAGCCTGGGCCTAATACCAAACAGACATCGCAGCCAAGCCTAACATCTAAGACCTGAGACCCCAACCTAGCCACTTGACGGGTCTGGGGCACACACTAGCCCGGCGTGCTCTCAGAGGCCGCCGCCGCCAACTGCCACCGCTCCCTCTTCAGAATTGTACTGATGCATCAACCGTGCTTGGTCCAGCTATCGTCGACGCCACCACGGCGCCCAACGACACCTCCTCCATGCACGCAAACAACTGTACACGTCGCGGTCGCCACTGATACACCTCAGCGCCATGCTGCCACGTACCACCAGCCGACACAACTTGAAGACCTTGGAGGATCTGTCGTGCGTAGCACCTGCCGACCAGGCATGACCAAGCGTAGCACCTGTCGGTCAGGCATGACTTGACATCTCCACCGAAGCTCCGTGCAAGACAACGCCGCTCCACCTCCTGCCTCTGACTTCCAGCGCTGCTCCACAAAACGACGCTCCCAAGAGAGAAACGACACCGCAGTGCCGCCATCGTCCGGTCTGGAACACCAGATCCTAGGGTTTCCCCCGGAGCAATACGAGTGGGTCGACGGTAGTCACATGACGATGCCTTCATCAAGGTAACGATGTGGAATGCCGCCATCGCCCGCCGTTGGCTCGGTTTTCACCGGCAACTACGTCTCCCCGACTCGCAATTGGTGCCAAATGACGAATCCCGAGATCCGAACACCCAGCCTCAGGCCGACCACCTCTGACGGAAGAGATGACCACCACCGCCGGCGGCACCAGTCAGAACAGATCTGATCGGAAGTGCCGCCGACGAGACCACCAGGCCCTCCATGCCGCTGTCGCCGATCTGAAGGCAGCATGCACGCCACAACAGCCAAGCCGACCGCCATCGACCGCAGCCGTCGCCACCGCCCGAAGGGCCATCCGCAGCGCCCGCAGCCCTGGCCTTCGCCGCGCCAAGCCGTCGCCGTCCGAGGACGGGCCGACCTCCCGCCGCTTCCGCCATCCGCCGCGCCGCAGATCCCAGACCGGTCGCGCCACGACATGCCTTGGGGTCCACCCTACCCCGGAGACGCGCGAGAGAGGAGATCCCCCGCCACCGCCGTCGGCCCCCGGGCTTAGCCCGGCGGCGTCTTCCGGCGGCGACGGAGGAAGGGGAGGAGGGAGTTTGCAGCGGCGGCGGTTAGGTTTCTAGCCGCCCGAGTTGCCCTAGGGGGAGGACGACGCGGGCCTTTCAGAAAAATCACGGGTAGTATAGTGAAATTATTTGATACATACAAGGCCGACAAAACCAACAAGCCTCATATTGTGAACAACTGCTAGGCAACAGCCACAGGCATGGCTGGCTAACCATTCTTAGAATAATTAAGAGCCACCACACACGAGTGTGACAGGTATGCCGACGGCTCTCGTGCTGACTGACGTTGCTACGTGCCCTCCACAGAGCATCCCCAACATCTTGCTAGCCGGACGGTGCATCAAAGTGACATGGCACGACCTATGGCTATCGGCCAAGCCGGTCGATGTAGATAATGCTACATGTTGGATTGAGGAGAAAGGAGATGGTGGAGAAGCATAGCAGAGACGGGAAGACGAACGCTGTGGGGCAGGGCAGATCGAGATCAAGACGAGCGTCCATTTATAGAGGAGAGCGCGCAGCGCGGCCAGCAGCGAGCGAGCGGGGACGCGGACAGGCGTTGGATAGGAGAGCGATCCGCGTGAGGCGTGCGAGTGGATGTGTCAGCCAATGGATCAAAGGGGAGTTGGATCACAGCCCGCGGATCTTGCAACGATAATAGGGTGAGGTGGAGGGGAAGGGAGTAATGGAGGAGGCGGCGCGTGCATCATGGGGCGGAGCGATTGGAGTTGAATGCTGCATTAGTTTTGGGGGAGGATTTATGGAACACCTTGTTTCATGGAGGAACCTGGGAGGTTTTATGGAAGGATTGATTTTGTGAGAGAATTTAAGGAATGTCTTGTTTCAAGGAGGAAGGTGGGAGAATTAATGGAAGGATTGTTTTGGGGAGAGGATTTAAAGAACGCCTGATTTCAAGGAGAGAAATGAGAGGATTTATGGACGTATTGGTTTTGGGAGAGGATTTAAAGAACCCCTGGTTTCAAGGAGGACGATGAGAGGATTGGTTTGGCAGCCTGAAATAGAATTCACCCTCCGTCCGATGAAGAGTGAACATCTAGAGATTTTAGGACAAATTATGGAGTGAAGTAAAAAATACATTGGGAAGGTGCAAGCCACCATCTCTCTCCTCTTTAATTACTCAATCGCCAATGAGCTAAGTGCATGTATAAATTAACAAGACCATGCATAGATTGTTATTGATCTTTATTACCGCGTGATGAGAGAGAAGTACATTAAAGTGCATTAAGAAGGTAGAAGTACACTATTTTGTTGACAAATTTTGAAGCCAAACGTACACTCTTTACCGGACGGAGGGAGTACGAGCTTTGGAGAAGAGAGAGAACAAAGGGTATCTTTTCCTGAACGTGATAAATACTGAAAATGTAGCTTTGAGATGGCTGGGCTGAGGTTCTTCCATGGTGACTATAGTATGGAATAACAAAGATTGGCAAAAACTGACCTAGTACAAGACTGCAATTCGCGAGACATTTGAAGGTTCCGCTAGATTTACCAATGTTTTACCTGATTTGACTACCTACTGCAAAGGCGTGGCAAAAAGAGTAACTTTTCACAAGATTTTGCACAACTTCTGCAAAGCAAGCATCCTCCCGCAGTGCGGCATGAACAGTTTCTTTTATAATATAGTCCGCAAACTATCATAATGTATGGAAAGTTTTATCGGATTCAGTAGAAAACGCGCCAAAGTTTGAAACATATTCAGAGTGCTTGCTTTCTTTGTACAAATTAGGATAAAGTGATGGGGTGTTCAAGGAATGTTATATCATACTAGATGACAGTCGGGTAGGTGTATTTCAGAGGCACAATTAGTTTCCTGGTGCAAAAAGTAGTAGCACAAGGATTTTGTTAGTCCAGGTTGCCTCTTCTGGTTCCATGCATGTTTTCACAGGATGATATTTACAATCATAGGCATTCGCTATGAATACAAGGTGAGCTAAAACATCATGCACTCGCTGGAGCAGCATCACTTTCAGATTCCACAGCAACCCAAAAGAAGGGTACATCATTTCCAAAGTACAAAACAAACAACACTTGAATGAATACCAAGCGAGCCAAAACATCAGGCACTCGCCAGAGCAGCATCACTTACACATTCCACGGCAACCCAAAACAAGGGTACATCGTTTCCAAAGTACAAAACGGCAACACTAGACAAAATCACTAGGAAATCCAATATATCACTCTCGGTCACTCAAGAACTCATTGCAATGCAGCAACCTAAGTTCAACACTAGTTCACAGGTTCAATACCACCAGCCACCACAGTTGGGCAGCAAATAAAGACAAATGACAACCTAATCATTTCCTCATGTACAACACAATATCATCGGGCAATTAGCAAGTGGCACACCCGGCTTGTCTTGCCATTTATTTATATAGTGCTTCCAAATCTCCAGCTTTCCCGGGACACTTCTCTGCTACATGCCTTTGGCCAGTTTCCCATTGATCTCAACGGCACCAACACCAAACCAATGGGCCAAAGTTCCACACCTAGCTGCCACCATCGCATATCTGAAGCACAACACATGCATAAGGTAAACAACATCACAAATCCCATAGAATGTCGAAAGGAAATATGTATGTAAAACACCCAAGTAACTTGTTAACCCGGCACCATTCTTGCCAGCACAACAAATAACATGCACCGTACTTACCAGCAATACAAAGCACGAGTATTTGTGTTCCCCTGCATTCATATAACAAATGAGTTTGTACAAGCCCAAAGAGTAAAAGATCCAATTTGAGAATATATGTTCTCCAATCTTATCAAATGACACAAAGAATTACGAAGGTTGGAAATCTAAACTCCAAAGGCCAATCCTACCATTGTCAAGAAGCACATTATAACTCAAACAGTAGCATAGCCATGTTCAGTCAGTTCCTATGCCGTGCCACTTAACAAAATTAAATCTAGCTAACTACCATCATCCGGAAATAAACAAGCTATACCAAAAATCAAGCAAACTGGCCCTGTTCCCATCAAAATTACTCCATATAAAAGAAATTGCTTATCTAACCTCATAGAAAGTTAAGGATGGCCCTCCAATCAACAGATCATCCAAACTTGCATCACATATCCTCCTTTCGCTAACTTGTTGCAAATCTTTAATTCTGCATAATGCTTGAACAATTTTCAACTGCAAATGCAAAATAAGATAACTGTAAGCTTATCCTCCACATTCAGAGTTTCATAAAATACAGTTTGCTTATCAAGTATGTAGCAGGGAATAGATTTTTAAGGGTCGTTAACCCACATTTACTTTACTATCATTCCAATACAACCAGTTTAAGTAAAAGAATGTCATCCCCATTATGGCCAATTCCATTTAAATTAGCAATTATAAGAAAATATATGACACGTTTACATCAAGTCATGCCCCTATCACATATAGCCAGTTTAGCAGCAAATTACAGTTCCAAATGTTTATATCTTATTACTCACAAGAAGGAATCTGCTACTTAACACAAGATCCTTATAAGGGATGTATTCATTTAACCCATAGTAATTCATGATGCAACGTGTCAACAAAGAAACTAACAAGGTTTGACCCAATTGTGAGGCCTCAATCTCAATGGCAGGTAGTATAGAGGAGGATCACATTACGCTGAGGCGCTCAGAGACGATGGAGGGGCTGACCATCTTGTCGTAGGTGGCCTGGTGGAACAACACCTAGTTGTTCACCGTCTCCTTCCGCTTCCCCTTGCTCCACTTCTGCAACCCACCACCCACAGCACAAAAAATAAATTCCATGAGGCCATGAGAGAGAAACATGAGATAGAAATAGATGGCGGTGGAGCCTGCAAGAACAAGCGAGCAAGAAAGGGGGGTGGCGTCAATACGGGATCGCGCTACTGCTGCTACTATACAAGCCACAACACACCAAAACAGTGAAGGAAGGAGCTAATTTGGAAAGCAATGAAGAATTCAAACATATGTGTAATCATACATCAGTGCAAGCATATATCCATGTACGCTGGCCAAGCTAAATTCTCACATAATCAGCAACATGATACATGAACGTGCTCAGACATCTACAAACCATTCTAATATAACCAGCTCAAGTAAAGGAATGTCATTTCTAAAATACAGCCAACTCATTTGAATTAGCAAGCTCACAGCTCAAAATTCCACGACACAATGCAAAAACACTGACATCATTTATGTTACAGAGAAAAGGAGAATAGCTCAGCAGTAGCAGTAAATGGCGCATACCTCCCACACATGGTGGGCATCACCGAACATGCATACCCTCATCTTGCGGCGCGGGAAGGGAGGCTGCCTCGCCTGCATGTATGAACATATATATGTTAAGTAAAATAAAGCCATTTGATACGAAAATTTATGTGCTTGACTAATTACTAGATGGATGTCAAAGTTAGAGATCAATGTTGTTTGTTATCCAAGAGAAGCTATATTGTACTGGACTGTTGAATGCACTCTGAATTCTAACTACATAAGGGCATATGTGATGAACGCTATCGAGTGTCGGCAATTAACAAATTGTTATGAAATTCCAACCCTGTAGGCCCTTAGCCACTGATCAAGATCACAAGTAGTGGCAGGAGGTAGCCAGTAAGAGCTCTTGGGAGCTGGTAGGAGCTGTAGGCATTGGTGAGCACCACCGGTTCAGCCGCCTGACACTCGGCAATCAGATTCTGCTCTGGGCTGCACCACCGGTAGCGGAAGCGCCAAATCACCAAGATCAAGACAGAGCAAATATAAGTGGTCACAAGTTGAAGAAAAATACTCCCTCCGTCCCATAATATAAGAGCGTTATTGACACTACACTAGTGTCAAAAACGCTCTTTTATTATGGGAAGGAGGGAGTATAAGATTCCACATCTTCCCGCAAAACACAAGTTGCACCTTTATTTGTCTGCCTCCAATTTAACAAGAAATATAATCGGTAATAAGGAGGTATAAGAAGAAGAAGTTGTCTAAACTGCGTGACAGTAGCATCCTAGCCAGTACAGTAATTCTCTCCAATTTAACCGGGGAGGATCTAGCAGCCAGCCAGTCATCACAGATAGAACATGGATAAGGCAATCAACATCCAACGTTGGTGGTAGCAAGTTAATTTGAACTTTGATTGCGTTGAGACTATGCTTATGGTCTTCACAACAGCCTATACTCATAGGCACAGGCACGCACGCACTTGACAGGGAGGGGGAGCAGAGGAGAGGATTGCATACCTTGTCCAGGAGCTGCAGCATGTGCCCGTCGGGAGCGGGAGGGGAGTCGGCCGAGGCGACGAGCAGTCCGCTGGCAGGTGGAGCCCTTGCCGCGAAGTAGGGGGTTGTCGCGGGTTGTGAAGAGGACGGGGAGACCGGATCCGGCACTCGTCGAGCGCCCTTGCGCGCTCCACGCAGGCGCATGAGGTGGGGGGCGTTGGCGTTGGCGTTGGCGTTGGGAGGGGAGAGGGTGGGAGATGGCTGGCCGGTCGAGAACAGCGGCAAAGGAGGAGAAATTGGGGAGAGTGGTTGGAAGAGCGGTGCGGCGGAGGAGGAGGAAGGGGCGCCGTCGCCGTCGCCGGAGCAGACTGCAGGCGGCGGTGAGAAGGAAGGAGAAGGCGAAAGGGATAAGATTTGAGAAGTTAGGGTCGAGAAGATGGGCTTTCGTTTCCTGCGGTTGTTTCGTTTGGGTCTGGGTTTGGCCCAAAAATTTAAGTTTTGATTTGAAAGAGAGGGCGCAAAATGAATTATTACTAGGGGTGGGGGCGCGCCTATGGCGCGCCACCTGAGACATGCTACTGCGGTGCCAGATCAAGATGGCAACGGGGACGAAACCCATCGGGTTTTGCCTTCCCAAACCCATCTCCGCAAGAAAATCGTAAACCCGTCCCCGTACCCATCACCATGCGCGGGGCTAGTTTTCCGTCCGTCCCCTAAACCCATCGGGTTTCGGGGAACCCACGTGAAAATCAAAATATTTAAACAAACATAGTGGCAACAAAGAATTATATTACACCAGCCTAACTTGAACAAATTTCAACAAAAAACTATAGTAGATGGTTCAACAGCTATATAGAGTGTATTTTGGCAGCATGATATCACATTTCAGCAACAAAGATGGTCAGATTTCAACAAAGAAAGATGGTCATATTTCAGTTCCATGGCTACTAGAACTGAACCTCAATGAAGATTGGCTCAATGTTGTACCATTGCTAAGGACCTTCTTCATAGCACAAGCCGCCAAATGAACATGAAGATGCTTCTTCCCATTCTTTGATTCCCCTCCAAGTTTCTTCTTACAATGAAGACATTGTGCCTTTCATCTCCCACGGACCTTCACTTTCTTGAAATCAACCCAAACAATTTATGTGAGCTTTCTCTTGGAACCAATTGCATGTGCTTCCTCAGCCTCATCTTCCTCTTCATCCTCAACCCAACTGCATTTCACGGGTATTGCCGGGTTTTGGGTTCGGGGACTACGGAAACGGGTGTATACCCACGAAACGTGTCGGGTTGTATGATGTGCCCAACAACAGCCCCGCGGGGATGAAAAGATGCCCATCCCCTTCCCCTAATAGGGTAAAAACCCACGGGGATGCGGGTTTCGGGGCCCCGTTGCCATCTTGAGTGCCAGATACGCAGCCACCCTTTCCATTGTCTTTTTCTCTAATCGATAGCACATATGTATGTACAACTGAGACATACTTGGATGAATGGCAGTAACGTAGACCAAATTCATTGGAGTGGAAGTATATTAAACTTGGGGAGTAGCAGCTGGTTATATTTCCGGTTTGGTTTGAAGATGCATTACATATGATGACATGTCCAAAAGCAATCTAATACTATGCATATCTACCACATGCTCCTATCCATCAAGTCGTTGTATTGCAGCCCTGAGACTTGCTGCTGCAGTTCATCTACGCATAGAACTTTGCGATGAATTCGTCCACCTTCACATCCACACTGCATCCTCATCGCCCTCCACCGCACTGATACGTCCAAAACGTATCTATAATTTCTGCTTGCTCCATGCCTCTTGTGTGTGATATTGCCATGATATTTATGCACTTCCATACACTTTTGATCATATTTGGTCTAACCTATAAACTCAGTGCACCCCAGTGCCAGTTTCTGTTTTCTGCTGTTTTTGTATTTCAGGTTTTCCCATTACGTAAATTGCCAGAAAAATTCCGGGAAAAATATATAAAAAATCAGCGTTCCGGAAGCTTCCATGCGGCCGAAGTAGGGCCAGAGGGGGGTCAGAGGGGCTCCAGGCGCCCAGAGGGGGCGGCCCCACCCCTGGCCGCCGCGCCAGGCCGCCTGGCCCCCCCTTACCTCCGCTGGTGCCCCCCTTTGGCATATATTTTACACCGCGTCCCGAAACCCGCGAGGACGGAACCCTTTTTCGCGATCTCATCTCTGTTTCGCCGCCGCCGCGCTTTCAAGATCGGGAGCACCAGGAGAATTCTTCCCGGCACCCTGCCGGAGGGGAGAACCACCACCGGGAGCTTCTCCACCACCATGGGCGCCTCCCGGATGAGTTGTGAGTAGTCCCCCTTGGACCATGGGTCCATGACCAGTAGCTATGTGATGTTCTCCTCCCCTCTTTGTTCTTCACCGATTAGACCTCGTGAGCTGCCCTACATGATCGAGGCACATATGTAATCCTTATGCTGTTGCTATGCTGAGTTTGCTGGGATCCGTTGGATTATGAGATTATGTTCAGATTGTGTGTGAGTAATATATTTGATTCACCTCTTTTATATTTATGTTCTCGAGTAATTCTTGCATGTTCTCCGTTGCTGTTTATTGCTTTGGCCAAGTAGTAGGTAGTAACTCCAAGAGGGAACGTTATGCTTGATTGTGGGTTCATGCCCCTCGATGACTAGCTTGAGTGACAGAAACATGAGTCTAGGGGATGTGCTGTTGCCACAAGGGGGAAAACAACGGTGCTTGTGCTTGCGGGTGCAAGGATTGTTTACTTTACGCAAAGTTCTTTTAATGCAGTTGTCTGTTGCTTTGAGTTTACACTATGGGTGGGACTCGCAACTTAATACCAGTGAGATGTTCTGGATAGATATCTCAAGGTGGATGATTAGTAGTAGATGCAGATGGATTTCGGTCTACTTGCCTTGGCGTACCGCCCATGATTTTGAGCCTCTACCTTTCTTTGCAGCATAGTTAGCATTGGTTTGCGCACATAATCCTGTCAATTGCCCAGCTGTAATTCGTTTACCTCGCTTAGCTGTTTTATCGTCTTTTGGGAGAGAGACATCACTAGTGAACATCATGGGACCCCGGTCCATATTACCATCACTGATCACACCCGCTATTTACTTCCTGTTCTTATTTACTAGTTGCAGTCATACCTATCACTATCATCTCTTGTGTTTGATCCTTTGTAAACGACAAGGCCGGAGGGATTGACAACCTCTCTGTACTCGTTGGGAGCAAAGTTATTTGTATCTGTGTGCAGGTCCTGTCAATCGCTAAGTATCTGGCGCCGTTAGCAGTTGACACCTACTTGTCGACCCTTGGAGTCTCACGGGATTCGATCCTTGGTATCTTTGCCAAGGGAAAACTACCGCTATGCTACATCTCAAACCTTCCACTTGGGGTAACCAACGAGGGGTGAGAAGCCATCAAGCAAAGTTTTCTGGCGCCGTTGCCGGGGACTCCACTCTTCAAGATAGGGGAGTTGCACGCTATCTTTTACCTTTGCATTTTAGTCTTGTTAGTTTACCTTTCAGTTTTTGCTTTAGTTCCCTTTATCAAAAATTACAAAAAAATAGTTATCTTGCTTGCTGCTTCTATGGGTTCCACCAAAAACACTAAGTGGGAGGAGTACACCCCTTCTTCCATCACGCCAATCACCACCGTCGGGATCTACAAAAGTAATAAACCTTGTGATTATGTTAGTTTTAATGGAGAGTTATGCCCATGGCATGGTCTTCCAGGAAAAAAGTATGAGCCTCAGTTTAAAGTTGCTCCTATACTTCCCCGAACTTGGGAAGACGTTCAAACTCTTATAATAGAGAGCAATTCAAACAAAGAAGATGCCACTACAATTCTGCTCAATAATGATAAAATAGATTTTGATAATTGTAGTCTCTCAGAAGTTGTCACCTTTTTACAGAGAATGGCTAAAGATCCCCACACTAGCACGCTTAATCTTGCCTTCACAGAGCATATCATTAATGCTCTCATCAAAGCCAGGGAGGAGAAACTTCGGGTAGAAACCTCCATACCTAGAAAGCTAGAAGATGGTTGGGATCCTATGATTAAAATTAAGTTGAATAACTTCTCTTGCTATGCTTTATGTGATGTTGGAGCTAGTACCTCCGTTATGCCCAAAAGAATATATGATATGCTTAAATTGAAACCTTTTGATTCTTGTTCTTTTGGTGTTCGTCTTGTTGATTCTTCCATAAAGAAACCTTTGGGGAGGATCGACGATGTTCTTATCATTGTCAATGACAACTATGTTCCCGTTGATTTTACTATTATGGATATTGAATGTGAACCTTCTTGTCCAATTATTTTGGGACGTCCTTTTCTTCGCACCGTTGGTGCTATCATTGACATGAAAGAGGGGAATATAAAATTCCTATTTCCTCTCAAGAAAGGGATGGAACACTTCCCTAGAAAGAAGATTAAGAAACCTTTTGAGTCCGTTATACGGGCTAGCTATTCTTTCACTCTTGATAAAACTTGATCTCTTTGCATTATGGCTAGCTTAAAGGCATAAAAGAAAGCGCTTTTGGGAGGCAGCCCACAATGAATAAAATTTTATTTTGCTTTTGTTGTGTCTTGATGTTTGTTACTACAGTAGCACCATCATTGTATCTTTACTTTTCAGCTTTGTGCCAAGTTTAGCCTCTGATTGCAAGAAAGTTCAAAAGTTGTGACGTGCTGTCCAGGAAACAGATTCTGTCCTTGGACAGAAAAATTCGTTTAAAATCACCAGATCATCTTTTTGGTCTGAATTTTTTCGACAGCGTGCTCTATACAATTGGCTTTCGGGCGTCTGTTTTGAGTTTTTTGATTTGAGTTGTAGAAGTGCCCCGAAAAATTTATTTACTACCTGCTGGTCTGTTTTTCACAGATTCTGTCCTGTTTTGCCTTTTCTTCGTTTTGCAAACCTTGAGCTTGCTTTTTCTTTGCAAAAACCTTTTGGCAATCTTGAGAAACAGTAGACCTTCAAGATTATCTTTATTTCCAGCAAGGAAAAATTATTTTATTATGGGTACTAACCTCGCTAATCAGATTATGATGAGTTATGTATGAAGGGAGTTTTCAAGTGTGCGAGGGAAGATGATAAAAAGATTCAGGAGTGTCAAACGCTCAAGCTTGGGGATGCCTCCGTGCACCCCCAAGAATTATTAAAGAAGACTCAAGCGTCTAAGCTTGGGGATGCCCCCGTGCATCCCCTTCTCCATCAACAATTATCAGTTCATCTTTCGTTCCACTATATTTTAATCACTTCATGCGTTATGTGCTATGCTTGGAGCGTCTTGCTTTTAGTTTCCTTTTTAGTTTTCTTTAGCTTTGCTTGCAGTTCATAACGAGTTAGAACCCAGCTTTCTTTGTGTGGGAGAGAAACACGCTCCACTTCAACTTAGAACACAACATAGGATTTTCATGCTTATCTTTGCTGTGTATGTTCTTTGTCCTTCAATAGCTACTGTCATGTTTAGCTCTTAGTTTTCATGCTTTTCTTTTTAAAGAGCTTTTGTTTAGTTGGTTGCTGAACTCTCTTGAGTTTTCATGTTCATCTTGTTAAGAGAGTTTGTCTGTTGCACTGGTTGATATGTTTATGATAAAAATGCTATGTGCATAATGGTGCTTAGTAGTTAATGTTTTCTTATGGTTAGTCTCAAATAGCTGGGGATTCTTAATGTGTTATTGAAGTACCAACATGATTTGTTTGCCTATGATGTGGTATGGTTTAGTGATATCTTCCTCCAAGAATTTATTATGATTGACTTGGCATATGCTCACGCATATTTAAGACTGTAAAGAAAGTCTATCAAGCCTTGATGATCTTTAATTTCTGAGTAGCGATATAACTTCCATGCCCGATTCAATGTTGCTTTGTCGCTCTGCATGATTATGACCGTCATTGCTCTCTTAGTTGGCCGCTCCCAGTCTTTTTCTAACCTTCGCCTGTACTAAGCGGACTGACAGCTTGTGCATCCAAAATCCTTTAAACCAGTTATGCCATATGAGTCCACCATACCTTCCTATACATGGTATTTACTTGCCATTCCTAACAAAGACTATCTTGTACCATCTCAAAATTATTCAAAAAAGCATTTCTCTTTTGTGCCTCTGTTTTAGCTCATGAGGAAGTAGTAGTTAATTCATGATCTTTTTAAGTTGGACAAGTTTCACCCCGGGATTACATGTCAAATCTGCAAACCCCTAATACGAGAAGGAACTGGCAAAGAGTGCGCCCGGCTCATTAAAAAATATACAACAAACAAACCCTCCTTCACGCTTTGTTCATGAGAAATCAGAAAACTTTGGAAGTGATAAACAAAGGAGATTAAGGGGATGTGATCGTCCCCGTGCGGGAGCCGTTCCTCGAAACTTGTCCAGCTCAAGAAGTAATTGAGTTATCTACTAGCATTCGTTGACGAAATATGCATATCCCAAAAATAATTTTTACCTCTGTTTTTAAAAAACCAAGAGCTCTGGTACATGTTTAGTCTTTGCTTCCAACCACGGGTTTTCAACCTTGCCATCAAAAGCCACAGTTCGAGAGTCTCCACCTTCTTTCTTCAAAGCACCAACTATTGAGAGCATGATTGTCATTCTGAGTGTAATGTGCATTGTCCCAAAGTACCATTGTCTTCTGCATGATTATAATATCATTTATTCTGAAATCATTGTATCTAGTCGTCACTTAAACTTCGGAGGTGCCCTTGCATTTATGTTTTGCTTCACTAAAGGGGGCAAACGAGGTATCACTTTGTCATGTTTGCACACCATGCTCACTACAAATCTATTGAGTGTTTCAGTATCATATTGTAAAACTTTCGGTTCTTTGTGATATTCTCATGAGGCAACTTAATTACTACAAATTCATTATCTCAGTAAGCATTTGTCATGTGACTGTGAAAAGTTCTTATATGGTTGATAGCATGTCACCACAAAAATTATGCTTGTTATTATTTACCTACTCGAGGACGAGCAGGAATTAAGCTTGGGGATGTTGATACGTCCAAAACGTATCTATAATTTCTGCTTGCTCCATGCCTCTTTTGTGTGATATTGCTATGATATTTATGCACTTCCATACAATTTTGATCATATTTGGACTAACCTATTAACTCAGTGCACCCCAGTGCCAGTTTCTGTTTTCTCTAGTTTTTGTATTTCAGGTTTTCCCATTACGTAAATTGCCAGAAAAATTCCGGGAAAAATATATAAAAAATCAGCATTCCGGAAGCTTCCATGCGGCCGAAGTAGGGCCAAAGGGGGGCCAAAGGGGCTCCAGGTGCCCAGAGGGGGCGGCCCCACCCCCGGCCGCCGCGCCAGGCCGCCTGGGCCCCCCTTACCTCCGCTGGTGCCCCCCTTTGGCATATATTTTACACCGCGTCCCGAAACCCTCGAGGACGGAACCCTTTTTCGCGATCTCATCTCTGTTCCGCCGCCGTCGCGCTTCCAAGATCGGGAGCACCAGGAGAACTCTTCCCGGCACCCTGCCGGAGGGGAGAACCACCACCGGGAGCTTCTCCACCACCATGGACGCCTCCCAGATGAGTTATGAGTAGTCCCCCTTGGACCATGGGTCCATGACCAGTAGCTATGTGATGTTCTCCTCCCCTCTTTGTTCTTCACTGATTAGACCTCGTGAGCTGCCCTACATGATCGAGGCACATATGTAATCCTTATGCTGTTGCTATGCTGAGTTTGCTGGGATCCGATGGATTATGAGATTATGTTCAGATTGTGTGTGAGTAATATATTCGATTCACCTCTTTTATATTTATGTTCTTGAGTAATTCTTTCATGTTCTCCGTTGCTGTTTATTGCTTTGGCCAAGTAGTAGGTAGTAACTCCAAGAGGGAACGTTATGCTTGATTGTGGGTTCATGCCCCTCGATGACTAGCTTGAGTGACAGAAACATGAGTCTAGGGGATGTGCTATTGCCACAAGGGGGAAAACAACGGTGCTTGTGCTTGCGGGTGCAAGGATTGTTTACTTTACGCAAAGTTCTTTTAATGTAGTTGTCTGTTGCTTTGAGTTTACACTATGGGTGGGACTCGCAACTTAATACTAGCGAGATGTTCTGGATAGATATCTCAAGGTGGATGATTAGTAGTAGATGCAGATGGATTTCGGTCTACTTGCCTTGGCGTACCGCCCATGCTTTTGAGCCTCTACCTTTCTTTGCAGCATAGTTAGCATTGGTTTGCGCACATAATCCTGTCAATTGCCCAGCTGTAATTCGTTTACCTCGCTTAGCTGTTTTATCGTCTTTTGGGAGAGAGACATCACTAGTGAACATCATGGGACCCCGGTCCATATTACCATCACTGATCACACCCGCTATTTACTTCCTGTTCTTATTTACTAGTTGCAGTCATACCTATCACTATTATCTCTTGTGTTTGATCCTTTGTAAACGACAAGGCCGGAGGGATTGACAACCTCTCTGTACTCGTTGGGAGCAAAGTTATTTGTATCTGTGTGCAGGTCCTGTCAATCGCTAAGTATCTGGCGCCGTTAGCAGTTGATACCTACTTGTCGACCCTTGGAGTCTCACGGGATTCGATCCTTTGTATCTTTGCCAAGGGAAAACTACCGCTACGCTACATCTCAAACCTTCCACTTGGGGTAACCAACGAGGGGCGAGAAGCCATCACGCACCCACCGAGCCAACACTCGTCATCATCGCCTGCTCGAGCAGTTGCTCATCTGTGCCATCATCGACCTACATGTGGGCATTGCAGAAAAGTAGATGTCAACACCATAGATGCCGGGGATGTCCATGACGGAATGCGCAATGTAGGGGATAAAGTGGAGTTGAGGGGTTCGAAACCAGAACGTCGGCGTCTCGTCAATTGTTCGCACTCGACATGGTACATTCTAGTTCATTGTACATTTTCCTAGAAATTTAAATAAGAGTGTATTAGAACAATTCAGGAAAAAAACTTTATATTCTGCAAGATTATTTCATCCATTCTACAAGCATGTGCAACATAGTTTGCAGATATAAAATAAATTAAGTCTACAGAGGTGATGAGAACAAACCTTCTTCTGGCTCGATCTGATGACCACGTCCATATTCTTTTCCATTCCCTGGTTGTGAAAATACTGCTCTGCAAAGGGAAGATATAGGTAAACAGTGAGATACAATTCATTTGCCTTATATTAACTCCACAGGAACACACTCTAGTGGTATTTTTATATAAAGGTATTTATGTTCCAAGGTTTAGCTTGGCTGCTACTCTGTATTTCGTTTTGCAGTACTTCTAAACACAACTTGTGTGATGCCTTCAACAAGCACCATCTTTTTCTTAAAATTTCTAACAAAAAATATGTATAAATATGAGAAGAAATCTCCAAGCCTAACACTGGCATGATAAGTGAAAAATGCATCATATCTATCTATTTTGTATTTTTCCTCTCTGTTTTCTCTTTGGGGTATCAAGACAAGTGGAATCAAGGCGGCGGCCACATCGTCAGATGTTCGCAGGGAGAGGACCAAGGTGCTGCCTCTGGATCTTGTGTGAGCATCACCAACAGACACAACAGCGGTGCCGATTCTGGTGTCCGAGTCTCCAGTGGTGAGCCCGACGAAGTGGAAGGGTCCGAAAAGGACTTACCTGGAGATATGCATACTCCGGCCGATCATCTTGATATGCATTACTTACAAGGAGTGAGTATGATAAATGTTGACACCTGATGTTTAAGTTACAACTTCGTTCAAGCTCAAAAAGATTAATGTGCAGTAAAAATAAAGGGAAAATTTCAGAACTTTAGAGTCTCGATAATAGGTAGCTGGAGTGCGAGGTGATCACCACTGGCTTGGTGACTGAATTCCCGATGAAACAAAGAGTTACAACAACAATGCATGAATTAACCATACCTACGAATGCAATTTGCAAATGTTTGTCATTCAAAGTTCCTTTGGTGCCATTCGCATACGGCCCTTCCATCGTTTCAATTGCCCAATGGGGAAAGTCATTTAAGATACAGTATGTCCTAATCAAACCCAATATACCTGTAGTTTTAGTCTTTTAGAGAAGAATGAAGCAGCCAAATGTAAATGACCAAAAATCTCAAATTATCCATATGCCTGTTCTTGAAACACATAACCTGAACGAGAAATTTAAGTCCACCTCAAGCGGAGTAACATGCAGTTGAGTAACCATTATATATTCAGATGTATTGGACAACCACGAGCAAACTATTTTAAAATTAGTCGAAAAGGTATTATCGGTATATACATATACAATCTCACCAAGCATCATTTTTCCACTTTAATCTCACCAAGCATCATTTTTCACATTAATCTCACCAAGCAAAAGAGCAAATTGAAAGTATGAGTGGGGAGGCAAGGTAATAGAGAGACGAAGAGAGTAATGCCTGTGTAGAGGTAGCAGCACCAACATCCATCATCACCAACATGTACGTTGTTGAGGGGGGCATGGCCTTAAACTGATTTTAGAAGAAAAAATCCTGCCTTGATGACATTCTCTGGAAATATACCCAGCCCCTGCAGCATGATCACGGTCGCCCGGCTTGCTTGCATGGTACCTCCTGCACCTGCCATATGTATGAAGATAATTCAACTATAAACCTGTCAAAACCCGATGTTGTTAGATATATGTAGGTAAGACTGTTGGGTTGAAGTAAGAGTTGGCTACATAGCAAACTGGTCTGGTTAATTTGGCGAGGGATTCTCACTTATTATTATGAAATATAAAAAATAACAGGAAATTAAGATCAAACTTCTGAACAGGAAGTCACAATGTCGGTTGTTGGCTTAGGAGCTGGTGGTAAGTATGGTACAATATAATTCATAGAAGTTGTAGGCACATATTTCTTCTAGAAAATTTGACGACAAAGAAAAATTCTGAACATAAAACCTACAACCACTACCCTAAATGCAAACTATCTGAAAGACATTAAATCCCTATTTATGTCGCTCTGAAATTCCAGCTCCTTTGTGTTGGCTAGCCGATAGCTTTTATTACATAAATTTCCAAAGGAATAAGCTAAGATTTCTCATCTATTTGCATTTGGTGTTTTCTCCTCCATAGGTCACAATATACAATGTTCAGTTTATACCCATGCATTAATGAAATATTTAAGGAAATGGTACATACTTCATCCCAGAATTTTACTTGAGTAATATAGATGAAGTATATATACCTTTTATTACTATGTTGACTCCTATACGTATCAGAAACAACCACATTATTTCCTAATATCTGTTGTACATGTAGCTTTCTTCCTGATATTGGCACTTCATCATCATTGCCTATATCAGGAATAGTTTGCCTTTTGACAACCTGCAATCCAAGAAAATAAAGTTGAATAACTGGTGCAGTATTCTAAAGCCTTAAAAGAAATTTTAAAAAAACAAGCAATTAAGATATTAGTATCCATGCCAACATTCATAGCACAGAATGACCTGAAAAAAGGGGTCTGTTACCAACTTCAAAATAGTTACTGCTTCTAAAAAACTCCCAAAAACATAACCAGCCATGGAATGGTAAGCCAAAAATTGTAAAAGTGCAAACATGCATGAACGAGATGGAATTAACATGCATTCTTCTGTCACATTCAAATTAACATAATACAAGCTCTAAACTTAGGACTTGCAATAATGATAATAGTCAATACATCCAACAGAGATCAACCAACCATAATTGGACAACAGGGCGTGCCTTGAAGGCCTGGATGATAATTACAAGAAAACACCCCCAATAGAGTGGTTTCCCCAATACACTTCAATTTCCAATAATGAACGACATCCAAAGACTCCTCTTGGTAGACCCATGAGAATTAAAAATAGCTCATTACTTAAACATATTCAAGATGATCCAGTGCCGATAAAGAAACATATATACAACTTAATTAGCTAACCAATGGCAATACTGAATGGAAGCTGAAGTGTAAGCTTCCTTTGCTAAGTATAGAAATAATCAAATATGGTAGGGAAACAATCAGAACATCAATGGGCGACTCTCGTCGACCAACATAGGCAAAAGCTAGGCAGAAATCGTATAACAAAATTGTTGGTAAAAGGAATGCCGGTAGAGTGTTAGGGGATGTTGCTCCAAGCATATGAATTCTAGCTCTAGTACTGCAATATCCATTATGAGCTTCTCTGTAGGCTGACATGACATGAAATATAGATATGTGCTTTGAATCAACAATCCAAACATATCGCTATCCAAAAAATTGTGCATACGAAATTGGAAAGTAACTCGTGAAAATATGTGCCTTAACTCTGAATTTTCTAGGATCCTATGGCCCGACTAACCTCTGCCATCATCTTTTGAACCTAATCAAGGGAGACCAAGCTTCTGGATAGTCCGTGCATACTGCGCTAACAAATCAATAGAAAAAATGTTATATTGCAATTCAGCGACGCTAGAAATAGGATCAACGGACATTTTCTATGTCAGCAATCTTCGAGTGTTCTTCACTCTTTGCTCCAGGGCATACCATCTTTCCTGAAGCAAATAGATGTCGTCTTGGGGTCCCTTATCCTCATGATAACCGCAACAAAATGTTGTAAAAGAAAATAGATGATGGAGTCAAAGTTCATAATTTCAATCCATGATTTAGCTTCGAAGCAGAAGGGGATAAGCATCAGTAGTTGTATTACACCTTTGGGTTGTACTCTGCATTACAGGCATGTAAGACAACCTGCGGTCCAAATTAACAGTCAACACAATGTTCCTGAGTCATGCAGCAAAATAATGATCAGACCTCAATACTACTGAGTTAAGGAAAACATCAGGAAGTCCAGACATGAAGACTGGGTAACATTGTCAACTTATCTTAGCAGCTACCAACAATATTTTGTCTACATTTAAATGATATATCTGGAATCTTTTTACTATATTGCCGATGCCAGGAGGTAACCTAGATAATCACCATTTAGTTATAGCAATAACCGGATATTGCCATAATAAAAAATAAAGTCGGTTAGGTTTGTTTCTAAGTATGCTAGCAACTCGACATGGCACAACACAACTGTTTCATAGTAATAATCAACGCTGAGCTGATTTAGCATCTAGACTAAACTTGCACGATAACACTACCTAGCACGTGGCAACACTGGATGCAGCCAGCGCCTGACAGCGTAAAGGAGGAGCTCGTCAAGCGGCTTCATCCAATGCTATTTATCTTTGTCACACATGAAGCGCTCCTGTAAATCCGATCATGATAATTAGCATGGTCTTCCCCTGCAGAACTGCATACTCCCTTGTTCAGATTGTTTATTAGGAGTAGTAAGCAAAGCAGTATAAATTTTGACTGGATTTTAATTTGAAAAAATATTTATGGAGGTGCAAGATAGATCTCAATTTTCTTCCATCACATGGATATCCTTTGCTATCGAGTATAGTGCAAAAAATCAATATTTTAAATGTTGTCTACTTACAATTGCTGTGATGTAGGACACCCATACAGTAGTACTACTACAGACTATATATCAGAAACATGATTTGATGCACTATTCAACATAGGTACTAGGGACATTATCGGATGCCACTATGCTATCTGCACAAACAAAATGCAGAGCAGAATCGAAGCAGAGGAGGGGGCAGCGGTATAGAGGAGATGCATCGACGTCGGAGACTCCGGTGATAAGCCAAATGTAGTTCACCGATGAACTTATGTTATGGCTCAATGTTCCAATGGGTGAAAAGATTAACAATTAGAATAAACTACTGAATGCAAGCGGTGGCCTACCTAAGTACATCTGAGCTCGCGCCATCGCGCCACCCCAGCGCCTGCAACACGTCCATGGCCACCCTCCACCAGAAAGCGACATCGCATGTACGTCGACATGATTTTTCCGTTAGGAGTAAACCACGGCTCGGTGTGGTGACCGGCATATCAATTGGTGCAGCACTCTTTGGCTGGTGGAGAGGCCCGGTCTTGCGGCCGTTGAGGAGCCTGTAAATCCGATCATGATAATTAGCATGGTCTTCCCCTGCAGAACTGCATACTCCCTTGTTCAGATTGTTTATTAGGAGTAGTAAGCAAAGCAGTATAAATTTTGACTGGATTTTAATTTGAAAAAATATTTATGGAGGTGCAAGATAGATCTCAATTTTCTTCCATCACATGGATATCCTTTGCTATCGAGTATAGTGCAAAAAATCAATATTTTAAATGTTGTCTACTTACAATTGCTGTGATGTAGGACACCCATACAGTAGTACTACTACAGACTATATATCAGAAACATGATTTGATGCACTATTCAACATAGGTACTAGGGACATTATCGGATGCCACTATGCTATCTGCACAAACAAAATGCAGAGCAGAATCGAAGCAGAGGAGGGGGCAGCGGTATAGAGGAGATGCATCGACGTCGGAGACTCCGGTGATAAGCCAAATGTAGTTCACCGATGAACTTATGTTATGGCTCAATGTTCCAATGGGTGAAAAGATTAACAATTAGAATAAACTACTGAATGCAAGCGGTGGCCTACCTAAGTACATCTGAGCTCGCGCCATCGCGCCACCCCAGCGCCTGCAACACGTCCATGGCCACCCTCCACCAGAAAGCGACATCGCATGTACGTCGACATGATTTTTCCGTTAGGAGTAAACCACGGCTCGGTGTGGTGACCGGCATATCAATTGGTGCAGCACTCTTTGGCTGGTGGAGAGGCCCGGTCTTGCGGCCGTTGAGGAGCCTGCGCAACTCCTGGAGCCATGCATGTAGCTAGCAGCAGTTTGTTACTGCATGTACGTGTGCATGCATAGTTAGTTAGTCAAGCCGTGGGTTAGTGGCCCGTGTGGCGTTCTAGTGGGTTAGTGCCCGGTGTGGTCTGCGTGCGTGTGCTAGGTGCGTGTGTGTGCTCCGGGTATAAATCCCCCCGCCTGTGTGTACTGGTTGGTTGTCGCGATATGAGTTGAGCCGGGTGTAGCCATGTAGCCATTGTAAAGAAGATTTTTTTTTTTTTGAAGCCGGCCCCTAGGGGTCCCGATTCATTAAAAAAGAAGAGGGTTGCCCGGTTAATTAATGGAAATCCGGGCTAAAACCGTCACAACAGCCCACATGGGGCAACACCGGCCGACCTGGCCACCCACACGAAGATACAACAACGCTGCATAGAAAAAACATAAAGTCAAGGTCGTCACCAAGTGTCATCGTCATCACTCCTCCACGAGCCAGCGACTCCAACTTCACCATCAACTTCCACCAACGAAGTCCTCGTTGCCGCAAACGCTGGAACCCATGCCGGCCCATGCCTAACAGTCGGCCACCGACGCAGGCGCCAGACAACTCCGACTAAGAAGACCTCCAAAACACAGGAGAAATGGGCAGCGTTGCCGCCAACTAACTCCTCCACCAACACCACCAGCCACTTGTCATCGTCGCCGCATAGGCACCTCCCGGGCAGCTCCGACTCCGCGACGGCCCGTCGAGAACCATAAGAGACCTGTCAAGCACGCCGGGTAAGAACCGACAACCGAAGCACTGCCGCGACCCTGCACCGCTAGCAATCATCATCGTTGCCAAACTGGACACCGCACCGCCACACTGCCGGTCGGGCACCTGCCGACCGCAGTGTCGTGAGCGTCTAGCACATGGAGAGCGCAAACGGAACCAAAGTTCTTCAAGGCGACGCCCCAAAGAGGGAAGCAACGATGTCGACGCCGTCGCCCGACCCGACCGGGCCTTAGGCTTTCACCCGAGAACTGGATCCGAGGGTGTGTAGGGAGAGAACTCCTCGACGGCGCCTCCAAGGAGGAGAGACGACGTCCACGGACGACGTCGCCGTCGGCCGGCAAGAGCCCGACAAGCTTTCGCCCGGAGCACCGCCCAACACCACAACCCAACGCACAACACCTCCGCTAGCCCGCACACCTCCCACGAAGCCATCGCGCCATGACCAAGTAGAAGCCACCACTGACTCCGCCGCCGGAAAGAACACGCCAGAGCCATCCACCTCACCGCCGGCAAGCCGACGAGCCTCCCTGCCGCACTGCCACGGAGCCGCCGCACATCACCGCCGCAGGGCTCGGCGCAGCACCCTCGCCGAAGAAACGCCCCCGCCGAGCCAGCCGCCCCACGAATGCTCGCGACCCGATCTGGCCTGGTCCGGCCAGATCTGGCGAGCCGCGACCTCCAAGCCGAGCACCCACCCAGGGGAGCCCGCACGTGAAGGAGAAGGGGGCTGCCACCCCGCCTAGACCCGCCGCTTGAGAAGAGCCGTCGGAGACGTCGCCGGCCGCCACGCAGCACAGCAAAGGGGGCCGAGCCTCCCCCACCAGATGCTTCCACCGCGAGGAAAGAAAGGGAAACCCCGCCGCCGCCGTCCGCTGCGGGCTTAGCCCGGCAGCGTCCTCCGGCGACGACGAGGAGAGGGAGGTGGAGAAGGAGGGGACGGCCGGCGGCACTTTTGGGGCCCCGCCCGTGTCGCCACAAAGACGACGCGGGGGGAGGGAATAGGTAGTGCTGTGGATGGTGGTCACGGGCTCACAGCGGGTGGGTAAGGAAAAAAAATGATTGGGGCGTTCGTGCGCCCGTGGCGGCGTTCGTGCGCCCGCCGGAAAATCTTGTGTCCACTGTTCTTCTTCTTCCACCTCCGTTCGAGTGAGAGGAGAGTTAGTTAGAGGGCTGCGGTTCCAACAATTGGTATCATGAGCTGGTTCATCTTGGGTGTCGTCCCCTTGCAGGAGGCGTGCCGGCGGTGGCGGCGTTCGCCGGCGGCTGCACGGTGAAGCTTCGGGCCGTGTGTCGGTCTATGGAGGTGTGCGGCGCGGCGAGGAGGCCGCGGTGGCTGCGGCGGCACGGAGAGGAGGCCGCGGAGGACCTGCGTGGTGGCGGCTTCAACGACACACAGCGGCATGGCGGCATGGAGGTGCTGCGCTGTCGTTGAGGCCGCAGCCGTGCAGGGCAATAAGCCGTGGCGGCGAGCCGGGCGCGACCGGTGCGTGTTATGGGTGCGCACCGGATGCGTCGGGACCGCGGGCGCGCGTACGAGCAGGCGATTGACGTTGGGAGGAGGTGTATGTCGCCGTTGTGCTCGAGTTCGTGCTCGAGTTCGGCTACATCCTTCCGGCGTTTGTCACTGGCGGCTGCCATGGCGGACGCGGAGGCAGCACGCGGTGATTGTCTAGTGCGGTCGCGCTCGTCGGGCGCGTCGGGTGCGCGCGGGACGTGCGGGATGCACTGGTGCGGTCGGGCTCGTCGGGCGCGTCGGATGCGTGCAGGACTTGCAGGGCGCAGAGGGACGCCAGGCGTGTGTCGCCGACAGAGAAGGAGCTCGGCGTATGTAGCCGGGGTCGTGACGGAACACGGTGCGACCGGCGTCAGTGCACTAGGTCGAGTCCGTGGCGGTGCGACCGGCGTTGGTGCGCTGGGTCGGGTCCACAGGCTGGATCACAGCCGTGACGACGACGACGAAAGCTGCAACAACTCCGCGGACGTGGAGCCAAGTCGTGGTTTAGGGGGAGTATGTTAGGAGTAAATAACAGCTCGGTGTGGTGACCGGCATGTCAATTGGTGCAGCACTCTTTGGCTGGTGGAGAGGCCCGGTCTTGCGGCCATTGAGGAGCCTGCGCAAGTCCTGGAGCCATGCATGTATCTAGCAGCAGTTTGTTACTGCATGTAAGTGTGCATGCATAGTTAGTTAGTCAGGCTGTGGGTTAGTGGCCCGTGTAGCGTTTTAGTGGGTTAGTGCCCGGTGTGGTGAGCGAGCGTGTGCTAGGTGCGTGTGTATGCTCCAGGTATAAATCCCCCCGCTTATGTGTACTGGTTGGTTACTGTAGCCATGTAGCCACTGTAAGGAAGAAAAGGATTGGGGCGTACGCGCGCCCGTGGCGGCGTTCGTGCGCCGGCCGAAAAATCTTGTGTCCACTGTTCTTCTTCTTTCACCTCCGTTCGAGTGAGAGGAGAGGTAGGTAGAGGGCTGCGGTTCCAGCATTTTCATTGGTTTCCTTTGGTAGGACTCTGGTATAGAACATGTTCCTTGTTTTCTCTTTTTACTTGCGTGGGAGACCAGGACTAATGGCGAATAATCCTGAGAATATGTAGAGATGTTTTCTGTCATTTTTTACTGCAGGACTCGGGTTTTAAGATGTGTTGTGTTGCAGAAATTGGTTAGATCCATACATCTCGAATATCATTTTCTGTTTTGGCAGAAAAAGAGGCACATAAATTGCAACTTATTATTTGAGACAAGCAGTGTTACCTATTGTAAAGAAGTGTGGTGTGTTTGAAAGAAAGAGATCAATATTCTGCAGACTTCCACAATGCTCGCATTTGTTGTCCTCGCGAAACTGTTCATCCAGTAGAACGGGAAGCTCTGCAAAGGACTTGATCTGTACAAGGACAATTAAAACCTCTAGTCAATATTTCCTAATTTCTGGAATACTCTTGCGTCAATATCCACCTATACAATGTTGGTTAGGCAGAAAACAATTGCATACAGCATACCTTTGCTGTTTGAGCTGAACTGACATCAAGTTTATGGAAAAGTGTGGTATACAGGTATTCACCGGAAGACTTCCCACACCTACAGCTGATTTGAGCATCGAATTTGATCCCAAAAAGACAATGTGTTGGGCATATGCAATCTCCGCACGTGATTGGATTCACTACATGTCTCCCGGTCTCCTTGTTTTCTCTAAAACGCGAACTAGTTTCTGACATATGCAATTCAATGAGAACTGTGGCCACATTCTCCGCAGCAAAAGTTTTAACAACCTGTGAAATTGATTCACCAGGAATTCAGGATTACTAATTGCGTGCATATAGGAAAGACGCGGAATGCAGTTACTTTTAGAGAGTGGTTTTTTGTAGCTTGAGCTCCACAACACCCCCTATCTCAGACCATCCACATGTTTTGAGATTCGTGCCAGTGCAGGCTTTTTTGGAGCCATGCAACATCATTAGTAGGCAATACAACATTTTGTTTAGATATGACAGTGTAGTGGAGTAGTAGGGTATAGGTCCTAGGTTCCTAGGAGCTAGGCTGCATGGTGCACAGTGCTAGCCTGCTCGCATGCACCGCTGCTAGCAGTTTTGTCTAGAGAATCTGGCAATTTTCTTAAACACATTTTTTTATGCATGGCTTCTAGCATGGGGACGCCACTAATTTGGTGTCACATGGGCTAACTTTTTTACATCTTTTATTTTTTATGTCGTTCTGATTTGGACTGAAAGACGTTGGCCAGTTAGAGAAGTTTTTTACTGAGAGTTAAGAGAGAGGTGAAGATGGAACTAGCATGTTAGAAAGCTTGTGTTTGCACATTAGATTGTTGTTAAAAAAAGAAAATATGAGGAGAGAGTGGGCTCGTGATAGACCTTTGTGCATGCATGTCAGTAGACATTAATGAGAGAGGGAGAGAGAGAGGAGTGCAACCGAATGGGATATGTGCAGCGAGGGAATTCTTTACATACTGCATGTACATAGAATAAAATAGTTCTGCGTAGGCTGCCCAGCACCTGCTACTACATTTAATCACCTTGCATGGCTACAAAAAGTCTGTCACAAACACGAATCTCAAAGGCATTGAACGCTGTAGATAGAGGGTACCGTGTAGCTCGACCTACACTAGAACTTTGCGTTATTTTTATGTCAATACTTTACACACAACAGCGATGCAAAACACAACAGAGCTTACAATAACAACATACTCCTGCCGCTCCCACACCTCGATCCAACCGAGCCCGTGCATCGGTCGTTCCCTGCCTCAGGCCAGCGCCACCGTCGCCAGGAAGGTCGCCTCTGCACCCAGGGCGGAGGAGATGCCGGGGGGGGGGGGGCGGG
>LR738714.1:765499920-765552381 GCA_902687465.1 Secale cereale | reverse complement strand
GTGGGGGTGTGGGGAGGAGGACGAGGCGGCGGCTAGGGTTCCTAAAGTGGGAGGAGGGGGAGGAGGGACGCGGCCCCGTTCAGTCGTAGGCTGTTTCGCTCGCTCGTTCGCTGTTTCCCATCGCTATTTTTCTACCGGGGAGGTGTTATCTGGGCTGGTATTTTTCTATCGGGTAGGTGTCGAGAGCCACTGTAGAAATCCGATGTGGCATGCTCGAGAGGACGCCCTTGTAGCGACTGTTAATGGGTACTAGGTGGGGCGCCACCTGATGGCGCCTCTTAAGATGAAGTTTGTGCGGTGCCAGATTGACAAGCGATTCTTCCACCCCTCTTTTTCTCTAATTGCTGACGAACATGCATGTATAAGCAAGGAACTTGCAATAGAATTTACAACTGATAACAAAACATACAACCTTTGAACAAACAACAATATTTTAGAGACCTTGTTCCTCTTGGGTGGTGGATTATTCCTATCCAGATTAAACACTATATCCTACGTCAATGGGCACCATCTGCATGAAATTGTACAACATCTTTGGGAGATTAAATCGCAAATTTAGAATGACACTAAGCAACTGAATCACATCCACATACTATCCCAAAACCAGACATATTGCAATAAGTTTTGAAATTCGTTTGTATGCCTCAACTTGAAATACAAGATTGGACATACACCAAAATAACTCGGTACAGAAAATATGCTTACAAGAAGAAACAACAGAAACACTCTACAGATTTTACAAGAATGATTCGATTAGTGTTTATCAAAACTTGCTTGTACAGGGGTTCTCTTCATTTATTTAGACCAAATGTAAACTGTAGAAGAATACTTCAGTAGCTAAAATGGCCTATTCTGAACTTGACCATTGTTTTGCCTTACACACCTTACTGTAGAGAGTAGTTATTACTTTAATATTCGGTATGCAAGTCATAATTATTATAGGATTCATTTCGATCATATTTGGAACGGGGTCTGATCTAAAAAGGAAAATTAGGGCCATCGTGTATATGTAAGAAAGTGGGAAACATGCAAAAATAAAATGGGGAATACATTGAAAGAGAGGATGTGTCATTGGCTGAGGTTCAGTCTGCATTTTACGAGGATGTGTCAGTTTGCGTACTTCATAGTACAAATTATATTTTACAAAGAGCAGTGCAAATGCAACATATTCAGAGGATGTACTGAGCAGTGCAAACGACCCTTCAATTTTCTTTTTGGATCTAGATAACACATACATGCTATTTTTGATAAACTTATTATACTGATGCAGCACGTGAGAAAGGAACTAAAACACCATCAATCGACAGAAGCATCTAGCTGCATGGCGACATAAGATACAACAATAAGAATTGCCTCACATGTTGGCTGGCGAGCCTCTGATGCCTCCCCTCGACCTCATCTGTTGTGCGCTTCATCACCCGGTGCACGTCGCCAATGACTCGCCACATCCTTGCAGCATGTACGTACAACACCGAAATACGAAACATTGATCAAACACCTGCAACATCAGGGTATTTGGGGGGACAGATCGAGCACACTATAATAAATACATGTACATTCAGATGAGTAGTCGCAGAAGTCAATGACCCTACAGGACATGCCGTCGACGAAGGGCGGCGGATATGTTGAGCTCGGTCCGGAGGTCCCTGATGGCAGCCCTGCTCCTCTCGATGCGAACGGCTCCACACCACTGGCATCTTGGGTCCTTGGCTGCGCGCACTTCTTCTCGTACGATAACTGCACTGCTCCCCTGCCTGCAAATGCATTCCATTTTATATCTTTGGCTTCAACTAAGTGTGAGCATTACCCAAGAGACAACCATAAACTGAGACGACAAAACTCTAATATAAACTGAGATGACCAAGCTCTAATATCAAGTCAATGATTATTAACAAAAATAAATATGGCGCCTTTAGGTGTATTTGACAAAAAATAATAAGAAATATTAAGTAGAAGTACTTGGTGACAAGTCATAAACAATTAAGAACTAATCCTAGAACTAACATTGCCATATGGAGAGAATCAAGTGTATTACCAATAAGAATTCACTTTATTTCAGTCTCGAGGGCTAAAAGGAGAAGGGTATGTAAATATATTAGATAAGGACCTAAAAAGGCTCATACTGTGACATCAAATAATTTATATGCAAATATAAGACACTTTTAAATTGCATAAAATATTGACTTTTGCATGAAAATATCATTCGCTAAGTGAATTCATCAACAAAGCACATCAAGTATAACTATCGGCAGCTTAAAAATATTAGCATGAAAACATGTACCAAATCTTAGAGCTTTTATGTTGGGCAACTAATGCAACACAACTGCAGCAGAAGGAAACTATAGTCAATAGGGGAGCTTTATGCAAAAACATTGATCCATAAATTACATTATAAACCATGCAAAATACTGAAGACGATCTATATTAGCAAAAAGATACATAATCTGACCAACTTCAGAATCTTCATCGTATACAATTTGAACTTTAAAGAGAAAGGCTTGCTACATAACTGTGCATTGATCCATAAGAATTCTTGCACTCCATGCATTGTTTGTGGACTACCAACATCACAATTACGTTTTCATAGAAAAACAAATAAAATGTGGAAACAATGATGTAAGTAGTTTGAAGTTGGACCTTCCAAAGAATAACATCGGCTTGTACGGTCTATCATTAAACATCTAGGCATCAAATGTCAGGAATGAATATGCATATTATTTTTGAATCGATTTTCAGAAAAGCAATCACAAAGATAAAATAAAATTCCAATCCAGACCAAATTAATCCCCACATCAGATACACCACTAAGAACCACTTATAAGATCTCGCCGCTATAGTGGCCTTGCTCCAATCAATACGATAATTCAACCGCTCAGTACAGTACGATAATTAGGACGATCTAGTGAAGAAACAAGCTAGTGAAATGAGCCCTATATTCTACACAGTATCAATTAGTAGTGTGGGTTTACCAGAAATTAGTGGTGTGGGATTTGCAAGAAGTACATAGCACATACTCCCTCTGTTCCAAAATAAGTGACTCTTAGTACAAAGTTGAGTCACTTATTTTGGGACAGAGGGAGTATATGGTAACTGTTGATGCATGACAATTTTGGTATGTTTCATAGTGGAAAGGCTAATTGATATAGCTACGATAGTTATACCTTAGGGCAATTACAATGCTAGCCACTTAGATGGGCGCTTACAAACGAAAAAGATAATATAATACAAAATTAAAAGCACCTAAGTGCCTCAGCTTTCAACGCAAGACACTAATCAACTAAACAGCACAAGCGTTTAGTGCATGCAGAAAAGAGGCCAAGCGCCTGGTGCATGGTTTTGCGCCGATGCCTAGGGTGACGGTTGGATTTAACATGGCAACCGCTAATCAACCAGGAATAGGATCCTGGCGCCCAGGCTAAGCGCCTCGCAATGGAGATGCCCTTATACCTTATAATAGCCCGTTATAGCTGCGATATGTATACCTTATAATGGGAAAACCATAGCAAGTATGTATCCACAATATCCTGTATGATATCCAGCTACAGTGATGGTAATTCTTTCATATCCTTGTTGAGACAGATCCGGAAACATGATTTAAGGTTTTTCTTACGAAACATGTTATAGTGGCTTGAATGTTTCTGACAAGGAAAAACATGGAAGTATATAAGTCAACAAAGACGGTAGTGTCGAATCATAGTACCAAGTTAGTCAAATATCAGCAGAAACTTGTGAAGAGCAAGAGAGCTAACCTCCTCAACGGAATGACACTGTACTTTGGCTTTTAAAAGAAACAGTCAAGAAATTAAAAGAAATCTAGACACTTGCCGGATGACAAAAACATAGAACAAGACGAAACCGCCTCCACTTCCAAGCTGATGTGTGCCAGATCTGCAATACACACATGCCAATCATTATACTGGTATTGGAGGAAGTAGCACGGATCCAACTAATATTACCTTATCATAGAGCAGAGATATCAAATGGAAGGTCAAATGCAAGATTGGTCTGTCATGGCATCCTGTATTGTGTTAAATATGTCCTTTGTATTGCAGAAATGGATTAGTCAGCACGTACATACCGGTCAGGAGTGTATGATTGACAGATTGTATAAGGCAACAAGAAAAATAGTACAAATTGACACCTTCTAGAGTGGTCCAAGGAGAGAATATGTAAGAGGAACAGAGAGGAATGAAGTGAAAAAGAAAAAAAGAGGGTGATGTTACCCAGCCATGGATTAGTTTTGTGTGTGATCGGAAGAGGCGATGGCGCATTCGTCCAGGTGGGAAAGATCGATGACGAGGATCCAGGTGCCGAAGACGACCTTGTACGCCCCCCCTCGCCTCCGGATACGGCAATGGAGAGCCGCCGCGCCGTCAACCTAGGTATGGCAGAACGAGTTGCTAGTGCCACGAAGAAGCCATAGACCAGGGGATGGCGGCGAGCAATGGGAGGGGCAGAGGCGACACATTGCACGAGAGGAGAGAACGGGATCTCTTCGCCCTTCTCTGCAGCTGGTGCCATCATGGGCGCATGAGCACGGTGATCCTCGCCTCTCATTACTTGAATCAGCCACCACTCCCTTTGCTGCTAGGGCTCGGTGTGGTGGCTAGCACCGCACCGGCGGAGGGGAGACATGGTAGGTCGTTGTTGCGGATGGAGACGGGGTGAGATAGTGGCGGCGGCGAGCCAGAGGAGGGGTTGTGTGTGGTGCTGGAGAACATAGCCCATTCGAGATTGAGGTTTGTGCGGTGAGTTTGCTTCGTGAGGAAGAGAAAAGCAGAGGGAGGTGTTATCTAGCCGCTGCCCATTCGCTTCTCCCAGCGTTTTTGTCTCCTGGCGATCAGACATAGCATAGTCCAAAAGCGCCCATCTCTCTCGCCATTGGCCACCACGGGCATGATGACGTGGCTAGCGCAAGGGCCTACCCTTCCCCCGACGCTTATTGTGTTCGATGTACCTAAAAGTATGGTCTGCTGAACATGATAGAAATACAAGCTTGCAACATGCAGATCATTTCTCTAAAGCACAACATCCTCACAATTAACCTGCAAAAAACATGTAGAGTAGTTCTTATCAGCAAGCACAATTTAAAAACTATATCATCAATCCATCCTCAGATTTGCACCTCTCCTTCTAAATCGGTGATGTTGCATCGGCCAACTCTGATACTGCATCCCTTTAATTGATTGCCCATGTCATGTGGCATTAGGAAAACCTTCTTCCATGATAACATCAGGCTCATTAACCATCAAGTCCCACAGTTTTTCATGCACCAAACCACCCTAAAAACAATCAAATAGGTTGATCAGATAGGTGGTTTAATTAGTACTTTGCAAGCAGTATAAGCTAGGCTGAATTTAGCTACTTCGTTCAGATATACAAATCATTGGGACAACTTAGTGTTACAGCTTAATCATGTGTAATGTTGTCATTATCGATCATCGGTTCTTTACAAACGGCGTGAGAAAGACAAAAACTATGCTCTTTAGTGTTATTTAAGCAAAATGGTTCAAATGATGCTTTATGGTACAAATATAGACGCACACAAAAAGAACCAAACATTTGTGTTTGAAAAGCTAGCCTCGCAGATACTTAAAAGATTTTTAGGTAGAATGAACCATTTACCATTATTAAGAGTGCTAGTTTCATGTACTATATAGGTGATACAATTTCAGGAATTTCAAGACGATAAAAAATAAAAAATAAAACAGTTTACCCAGGCTCAGGAAGTAAATTACAAATACTATATGTACATATTTTCACATTTTTATGAAATTACCGATGAGGTGCACATAAACCATTTCAAATATACTGCATAAACCAGAAGCTTGATTTTATGACAAATAGACAAATAACACAAACCTGATGCCTGTGTTTGGCTCCCTTCAATTACACAAGAGTGGGGCAATCCATATTTTCTGATAGGTGCAGGGTAGGGAGCAAATGTGTGCAAGGTACAATGACATCTTTCAGCAATGATACTTGCCTGCAGATTTTGAATCAAGTTTGTACCACCCGCCAAAATCAACCACCAGTAGAATTGCTAGCAATCTCCATCCGCAGATGCCACATTGCTATAGGGTCTGTCAAAGAATTCCTCAGTATTTTACATGACCAGAGCATCTAAAAGGAAAAATAAGCTGCTAGCGAATCAATCTTCACCAAGACATAAACAGTACTGCTAGGCAAATCAATTCATATTGACCTTCACGCGCATCCTTAAACACGCCCAACCTCCGTTACTCAGTGATGAAGAGGCGCATTGTTATCCTCCTTTTCTAAAAAACAAAGGGTACTTAGAGAACATCCTATTTTTCTTAATAAAATTAGCAGTCAGTTCATTGACGACTCTGCAATGCTTGAGCATGACTAAAAATTCAAAAGCGGGGCTCCCCAATTCTGCGATGTGGTGTGAACAGCATGCTAAGCGAAAGGGAGACGGAGAGAGAGTGAACCGAATCGGTAGTGTCGATGGCGACATCGAAGTTAGAGATGCGGTGGTGGATGTGGCAGGGGTTGCGCGTGATGCCCTCGGCCTCACGACGGGGTCGGCCCGCGCGTCGGCATAGAGGACGACGACGAGCTCCTGGACGCCACGGCTGGGAAGACGGTAACAAGAATGGAGGCGATGCTGCATCGATCGCCGCGCATGACGAGGTGTTCGGAGCTCGGGGAGGAACCGGTGGCGGCCAAGATTGCGCAATTATGTAGTCATCACCATCTCTACCTACAGAGGCAGGGGGTTTGGAGAGAGAGGGCACACCCACCAGCATCGCAAAAGGCTCGGCGTCAAGCATGCGCCACCGGCCGTAACGACACCTAACCCGCGAAAGCAGATGGAATCGCTGGTCTCGTACAGCGGTACAGTCGAATTGGTCACTCGATCCAGCTTTTGTCTATGGATTGAAACGGGGTGTGACAGATCGGTGGTCTCTGTCCAGACCAAACTAAGCCGATCTAGTATAATTGCTAAAGCCCACACTAGACCGAATTACCACGGGTGCTCAGCCCATTTAACCCAACCCAAAGCAAACTAATGGAAAAACTGAACTGAACCTTTAGTTTGAGTCCAAACCAATTTCAGGTCTAATGGCAGGCATAGTGAAGAACTTCACACTGGTAAAGCACAAGGACAACAAGATTTTCAATAAAAGATAACAGGCACAAAAGACCAAGAAATGTTTAGAAGCATTAGAATTTAGCTCATATGGATTTATTAAACAAATTACCTCTGATTTTGGAGAGAAAATCAAGGAGAGGAGGGATATGTAGCCCTTGACTTCCCAGTAGCATGTCCCTTTCAGCTCCTACAGGAGAAAATCAATCACAAGATCAGCGCACCATGCCGGCAGTTCACACCACCTTCTCCTCCCACAAGGCGTGACGACGTTGGTTTGGGAGAGCGCGGCCCGTTCCTCTTCTGTTGGCGACGCTAGCGGCGGCGGGGCTGTATGTCTGGGAGAGGAAACGAGAGAGGGAGAGGGGAGGTCGCGTGAGTGGGCTGCCTTCCTGGAGAATTTAACTTGTTGTCCCAATCCTTGCGACAGAAAAATCTCCCGACGTGGCATAGCTCAGCGAGCGCCCTTTGCACGACGCTGAAAGGGTTAAATATATATATGCCAACCATCTGAATTATTCTAGTGCCCTGTAAGTGAGAGGGAGGCCTTGCGCAAAAGCTGGAGGAATCTGGAATAGCTTCTGAGCTGAGGCGGTATCTCCAAAGAATACCGGGAGTTTGATGAAGTGCATGGACGGGTCTGAAGTTACTTGTTCAGCAGCAGGGTGATTAGAGCATCTCCAGCCGCGTCCCCAACAGGTCCCCAATGGCTTTTTTTAGCGTCGGCTCCTAAAAAACAGCCCAGTCACGTTCCCAGAAGCTCATTTTCCGCTGGCTTGGATCGAAACTGGCGCCGGTAGAGTCCGGACGAACCCGGCGCGCCGGGGGTGCCTGGTGCGCCGGGGAAACCAATTTTGACGTGAACGGGAATGGGCCCGCCGAGTCAACGACACGCCGCTTCGTCGACCTCATCGCCTGGGTTCCCGCGGGAATTAATGCCAAGGCTGCCACGCCGGTCATCCTCCATTGATGCCTTACAGGCGGCGCAGTGAAGGCGCCGCGACGTGCGTCCCGCTCGCTCCCACCACGCATCATCCGACATGCAGATTCTCACCGTCCCGCTTCGGCTATAAAAGACGACCGCCCCGCCGGTGAACGCCACAGTCGCCACAACTCGCCTTCTCTCTTGCCTTGTCTCACCACAGAAGCAACTCTCCCCCCCTCTTCCCCCGCCGACAAGCAATGGCTGAGCGGTACCCCGGCGATGCCTCTGCGGGGAACGGCTTCGGCCGCCGCCATCTCCACGAGGACGAGTCATGCCTCCTCTACGAGGCCTACTATCCAGTGCGCCCAGACATGCGGGTGCCGGGCTCGTGGAAGTTGAGCGCCGGCGGCGTCCCGGTGCCCACCGGGGCTGAACGGCGGGCCGAGATCTCCCGCATCCGCACTAACGAGCTACTCGGCTCGTTAAGCTCATACTCGTTAACCTCATGCTCGTTAAGTCTCGACTCGTTAAGCTCGTTAAGATTAACGAGCAGAAAGCCCTGCTCAGCTCGGTACGTTTGATGCTCGTTAAGCTCGTGAGTGCTCGTGAGTGCTCGTGAGCGCTCGTTAACAGATTTACAATGTGTTACAACCTACATTATGAGTGCATATGTGTGGTTTTTAAGATGAAATATGGTGGCTACAAAAAAATACACTAGTTTGTTGCCTCCTATGTTGATTAGATTGAATATAAGAGCTAAGGTGCTACAAAAAGTTTGCCATATAAGATGAAAATATTTGTTGTGTTGTTACTAACGAGCTTAACGAGCTACTCGTGAAACTCGTTAGCTCGCTCGTTAAGCTTAACGAGCTACTCGTGAAACTCGTTAGCTCGCTCGTTAAGCTAAACGAGCTAAATTCAATGATTGGCTCTGTTCAGTAAGAAGCGAGCTACGAGATTAACAAGCCGAACTATCGAGCGCTCCTTAAGCTCGCGAGCTACGAGCTTTTGGTCCAGCCCTCCATCCGTTCGTCGCTGTCGGAGGAACAACGGAACGAGCCGAGGTACGCCGCTGATAGCCACACGCTGTGGACGATTTACTTCGTCCGCCGCCGCGAAGACCAGATCGCCTCCGCCAACGGCACTGTGACGCCCCAAGACCGACGCTCCAGAAGACTTCCAGCTATTCCGGGTTTTTCGCTGTGTGTTTCTTATTTGCTTGCTCTATTTTAGTTTGCATTGCATCATATCATTATGCCCCCATGTCTTTTCTGCTTCATGTTTCTCCAAGTATCAAATTCCCAAGGCAGAGTTCTTTCCTACTTTATTTCTATTCCAAATTCAAGTTGCATTTTTCTACTTCAGAAAAATGTTCACTATATTTCTAAATTACCTAAGCCATGCCAAGACTCACTCCTCCATTTTTGGCAGATCTTTTGGATGTGATTTGGTTGGATTTTATATTAATTCAAGTTTGACTTAATTTCAAACTTGTATAAATTCCCAGTCCCTAAAAGTTGCCAAGGAATTCTATGTTAATCAAGCATATTTCATGGTTTCCATTAATATGTTCCTCCTTCCCTACTTCCTCTTTTTTCCTTTTCTTCTTTGTTTTTTTCTTTTCTTTTCTGTTTTACAAAAGAAGGAGAGGAGTAGAGAGGGATGTTAGGGAGAGGGAAGCCCAGTTAGGCCAGCCCATCAAACCCTCCTAGGCCCAACCCCTTCTAACCCTAGGCCCGACCGAACCCTATCTCTCCTTCTCCTCTCGTCCTCCCCTGCGCCCCACCCACATCTTCGCTCAACCCCTTCCTCTCGATCCAGAGCCTGAGCGCTCGACCCCTCTCGTGCTCCTCCTTGATCCATGGTCGTCTCCTACCCTAACCACTAGCGGCCGCAGCCACCAGGTGCCCTGCTCCACCTCGATCCGATCTGGATCGGGAAGGGGAGTCCCGTCCGCGACCGCCCACGCCTGACATCCTCCTCGATGCCGGCCCCGCCGCCAAGCGTCGTCCGCTCGTAGGCCCTCCTGCGTCTCCAGCTCCACCCCGCCACCCGCTGGCGACCAAGGCTGCCGAAGCACGCCAGCCACTCATCCCTCCGCTTGCGAGCTCCTCTGCTTCGCCCCGCGCCCCTCCTCCCTGGCTCCTCCTCGCCCGCGTGCCATCGCGCCTCGCCATCCCGCTTAATTAAGACATCCAAATGTGTGTGCATGCAGATTTCACTGGATCTTGTGTATCATTAAAGTTGACGCCGGAACAGTTGAAGTACTCGACTCACTACTTAAAAAACAAAGTGACTACACCATCTTGTTTGGGATAGTCAACAGGTAATTTCAATCATTATTAACTATATATCTCGGCCTATTTAGTTCATCATTTCCTGATATGAACTATTTAATAACCCATTTATTCATTTTCTTTGTCGGCGGGTAGGGCTTGGGCAAGGTTCATCAGCGACACTCCAGGCGAATGGAAACAAAAACTACGATGGTTTCGATCCAAGGTAAGTAATTCAGTAGTACTAACAAGCTAGCTAGCTGCCATTATCTCTTTAATTATCATGCTTGATTAATTATTATCTGATCAAATTCCATTCTCGTAAAGGCCCTGAAGCAGGCGCAGGGGACTAATCTGTGTGCATACTGCGTTTGCGAGAACATTCGCATGATGGCGTCCGAAAGGAGCAGATCTCAAAGACAAGAATGGGTACGTTTGTCAGAACACTATTCACAATTTTTACACCATTATCGATATCTAGTCACACAACTGATAAACATGCATATTGATCTCCTTCTTAACAGTTCAAAGAGGTGCGGGACAAGCTCCTAGAAACGGAGCGAGTACAAGCACTTCAAGATGAAATAGCGGGATTTTTGCTCGACCAGGTCATAGATCCGAAGGGAGAATACCATTACCCGCTACCGCCTGATACGTCCAAAACGTATCTATAATTTCTGCTTGCTCCATGCTTCTTTTGTGTGATAATGCTATGATATTGATGCACTTCCATGCACTTTTGATCATATTTGGACTAACCTATTAACTCAGTGCACCACAGTGCCAGTTCCTGTTTTCTGCTGTTTTTCTATTTCAGGTTTCCCCCATATTAAAAGTGCTCCAAAAATTCCAGGAAAAATATAGGAAAAATCAGCGTACAGGAAGCTTCGCGAAGAACCAAAGATGGGCCAGAGGGGAGCCAGGGGAGGCCCAGGCGGCCACCTGGCGCGGCCCCACCCCTGGCCGCGCCAGGGGGGCGCCTGGGGCCCCTGCTCCGCCTCTGGCTGCCCCCCTTCGCATATATATCCCTCTCGTCCCGAAACCCTTGAGGACAGAACCCTTTTTCGCGATCTCACCTCTGTTCTGCCGCCGCAGCGCTTCCAAGATCGGGAGCATCAGGAGAACTCTTCCTGGCACCCTGCCGGAGGCACTACACCACGTACTAGATTCCCCTACCGATGTGTGTTGGGAAAAATCAATTTTGCCAACAGACAGTTGGTCGGGAAAACTTCTATCTAACTGTTGGTCGGTAATACTGCTGTATTGTGTCCAACTGTCGGTCGGCAATAGTCGGATGTTTCACGTTGGACTATCGGTAGGGAAAGCTTGTATCTCCGTCAGACTGTTGGTTGGGGATTAATGCTGACCGACTGTTCATTGCCAATTGGGCCGGCCCATCTTTGCGCGCGCGGGCCAAAAACTTAGCGCCAAGCCTCTCCTTCCTATTTTTTCATTCGGCCTTCGAGTGCCACGACCAAACCTAAATCCCCCAAACCTAAATCCTCTCACCCACTCCCTCCGCCGCCGCCCGCTAGCTAGCAGCCCGAACGCCGTCGACCACCCGCCGTCTGCAGCACGCCGCACCTATCTCCTTCATCCTCATGCACCCCACTGCTTAGGCCCTGAACACTTCTAACCCTGCGCTGGAGTTCGGGGAGAGCCCAAGGCGTGGTGCTGTATGCCGCCATCCCTCTTAGATCTGGGGCTGAGAGAGGGAGGGAGGGAGAGTTGGGTCACCTACGAGAAAGAGCACTCGCGCCCTCTCTCGTTAGTCATCACCCAGGGGCCGCCATGCCATGGGCTTCCTCCGATCTGCGCTCGCTGGTTCGTTTGAAGAAGGATCTGGTCGTTGACTGTTGGCGATTCCCCTCCACTCGGCGGTGAGTGTTCTTTTCACTCTCCTCTGCCTCTCCACCCATCCCCAATTGGTGTTGCCGTTAGTTGATTTATTTGCTTTTCCCTTTTCCGTTCACATCAGCCATGACTTGGAATAGTACTTCTATCCAGCAAGCAACGTTTTGGATGTGGGCTTGAGCTCAAGCAACAAGCAGAGCATCAAAAAACAGAGGCTCTATCTGCTAATGGGGTAGTCGGCAATGCAGTCTAAGAGGTACCTCTCGTGTGATTCTGGATATGAGAACTTGAGAAGAACAAGCTTGATGCTATTACTGGAAAAAAGAATCTATGCTACATGTATTCCTTTCAGTAGTGTTGCAGGAAACCTTAATTAGCTACTGTTTTTCATGAACTGGTTATGACTGATTTATGAACTTTAGAGCTTGTGAGTTGTAGTTCGTGATGTTTGAACCCTTGCCAGACTATCATATTATGCTATGTATGCCTGAAGGTCAATACAAGGGTATTCATCATATGAAAATTCATTACTTTGTATATATAGAGAAACGAATCCACATATTTGTGCTTTGAGACGAGGGATAATGCTGAGAACTAGCTTCAGGTTCCACAAAAGGTCCAAGTAATCATACTAATGTTTCAGACATTTATGTAAGCATTGTAGAACTCTAGCAAACATAGGACTATATTAAAGTTACTTCCATTTTTGTGGAATGAAAATATAATACATATCTAGTAGTTTGTATTTATACAGTCATGCTTCTATATATTTTACAGTTTTATTTTCCCTTTAAATTTGCTTCAGTAGTTATGTAACTTCCAGAATAGTTCATGTATCCCATATTTTCTTAGGATTCTTCTTTGCATCCCATACACTCAAATGGAATGGGAGGCTGCTGCGGCGGTGCTGGACTCGGAGCCCAAGCCATCAGCCGCCGCCAACAGCTTGTACCTCTTCGCGGAAATCAGCACAAGTGTCATGTCTGTATAGATAATTAGTATTTTCTTGGTTCATATCCTATCTGAAACTTGGAATGTTGATTGTTAGGCACAGCTTGACTTTCACAGTAGCATGCATATTCTTTTGCTCACAAACAGGGCAAAACATGCACCATAGATTGTTGAGAGAACATAGATTTATTTTGTTGTTCGTACTTTTATTAGATAAGCCACATTGCAAGGAGAATGTGGATTTATGTTGCTCTTCCTACTATTATTAGGTAGGACACATTCTGTTTGTTTCATTCCTGCTTTTGTTGCTGACAGTATGGTTGTGTAAATTCAACATTGATGTTTAATGTTATTACATGATTTACACAAAACGGGTATTCACATTACTTGAGATGTTGCAGGTGCTAATAGTCTAATGCCTTCAGAATTGGCTCTCAAAACTTTCAGCCAAGATTAGAGCTAGCGTACAGTTTGCAGTTTATAGTCCTACTCATACCCAGTGAGTCCCTACCTCAGCTTCTGGGCAAGATATTCGTTACTTTTAGGTAAGCTCTAATTTGTAAAGCATTATTACAGCTTCTAGAAACTCTGAATCTCAGATTTATTGAGATATCGAAATCCCAGTTTGAGATTCATCGAGATAAGGAGATCTTCTTTGACCATGTAATTTAAATCTTATTCCAATGATTATTGTTGATTGTTGTTTTTAACAATATTACTCAACTTATGGTCACTTCCCTTTGTTTAGTTCAGCGCAATTATTTTCTCTTATTCATTTTGGTAAAGAGAAATCTCTCACTATCAAATGTATTATGTAATCCTTTTTCGCTCAGCAGCTCTAAATTTCATAGAGGTGATGTAATATATAGTATCATTATTCATGTAGAAGTTGCAGAAGTGTAATGCTGGCTCTACTTGAATAATGATTATCCATACATCCATAACATATTATAAAGAGATCTTCCTATGTGCCCCTTTTGTAAGGATGCATGCTGACGTGTGCACATCGTTTCTAGATTGTTTTGGTGCATCTTTTATCCTGCTTCAGCTGGTTAGCCTGAATCCTATTTTCTCCTATTTCAGTTGATTAGCAACCACTATTGTTCAGGAATTTTGAGTGGCCCACATCCTGGTCTGGCAAGCCGACGACCGGACATCATCTGACAAGGTTTGTGCACATTGAAAACTCTTGCTGCCGATAGGAATGATGTTCCTCGAAAAATTGATGTAGCTTGTTAATATGCGTACTATATTAGATTGATCCTTTTGAATTAAAACTGATGTAGCTGGTTAATTTTTTTCCTATGCCAATAGAGTAATTTATCTTATTTTTAAAGAGAAGAAACAAACTGCTTTGTTGACCTATCAACTCCTTATGGAGATGGTGGGCCGGCTGGGGCGATCTTTGTTGGCGCTGCCACTCGCAGCACCTCTTCTTCCTCTCACATCTCTCTTGTGGTTTCCATCTTCTCTCAATAACACAAGGACACACACCAGGGCAGAAAACACTTCATTTTTTCTCGAGCCTTTTCTCTTTTCTCATTGTAACTTATATATACATAGGGAGCTGACCTTCACACCACATCCGGCCACAAACATCATGACTAGGCACTAACTCAAGCCCACTCACACAACTAACTCCATGCACTTAGTAATACCTACATGCGTGCATGTCCACTTGCACAGCTCCACTCAACGGCCACACACCTGCTCACAGCCATGGAGCTAACAAACAAACTAACTTGCCTATTCTCCTCTAGTTGATATTTGTCCAGCCATTCTAGTTGTCAAGCACCTTGCCACTTCACACGGCATGCCGCATCGCACAGCACCGCGGCTTCACGCCGCCATCGGCATCTCACCATGCTCGCCGCATTGTACGGCAGCCCGGTATCTCGCCTCCTCCGCGCACTCGATTTAAGCTTCGATGACTAGATACTCCTAGACCATCTATGTCACATTTATAACGAAAGCAAACTAAGTATGTGGATACAAAATATCAACATTAGTGTTAAACACATGATTATTGAATTCTCTGTATTTATTACTATTTATATTTTTGAGAATGCGATGATCCTGTATGTTGGCATTCTGGTATTGTAGTATAGTTTCTAATAGTATATTATAATTGAGAATTGATTAACTTTTGTAGGAAGCAAACAGAAGGACTACACTCACAAGGAACTATGAAGCCAATGATCCACGTCAACTAGATGTTTTAGCTTTCATTTTGTACAACTGATGACTCATACTTGCATCTTTTGGATGTCCTTATGTAAACCTGTTGTATGGTGTGTTGGTGGTTTTGTTGAGAACAAATTGAAGTGTATGTATGTGCCAATTAGTTAATGGAATAAAAAAAATCTGCCCCTGATGTGAGCCTGACGTACGGTGTTTGGGTGATTATGCTTACAACACATGAACTATATGTATGTGACAATCAATACCATATGTTAATTAAAGTTGTGGTTGGCTAAAGAAAATGTTGATGAACTGTGCTTCGGCAAAAGAAAACCCCATCTGATTGTTGGTTGGCAAAACAAACCATGTCTGATAGTCGGTTGGGAAAGCCTAACGCTAGGCCCAACAGAATGTTGGTTGGGAAAGAGTACCCTGTCCAATAGTCGGTCGGGAAAGGCTTGTGGCTGTCCCAACAGACTGTTGGTCGGGAAAGGCCCATGGTAGGCCCAACAGGCTGTTGGTCGGGAAAGATATTCCATAGCCATCAAACAGTCGGTCGGGAAAACTATGTCGGTCGGGAAAGGGTTTTCCCGTCTGGACTTTCCCCAACAGACAAGATTGGTCGGCAATGGTTTTACCCGACCGACTGTCTATTGGAAGAAGTTGTATTCCCCACCAACATGGTTGTTGGGCATGTAGTGTTGTGGTGTAGTGAGGGGAGAACCACCACCGGGAGCTTCTCCACCACCATGGACGCTTCCCGGATGAGTAGTGAGTATTCCACCTTGGACCATGGGTCCATGATCAGTAGCTATGTGATGTTCTCCTCCCCTCTTTGCTCTTCATGGTTTAGACCTCGTGAGCTGCCCTACATGATCGAGGCACATATGTAATTTTTCTGCTGTTGCTTTGCTGAGTTTGCTGGGATCTGATGGATTAGGAGACTATGTTCAGATTGTGTTTGAGTAATATATTTGATTCACCTCTTTTATATCTTTGTTCTTGAGTAATTCTTGCATCTTCTCCGTTGCTGTTTATTGCTTTGGCCAAGTAGTAGGTTGTGACGCCCGAAGAACGACGTCCCAGAAGATTCCAGAAGATTCCAGATGTTCCGGGTTCTCCCGTGTGTTTCATTTGTGCTTGTGTTATTTATTTTTGCATTGCATCATGTCATCATGCCATCATGTCTTTAATTTTGCATCTCAAATTAAATAAATTGTTTGGACCTTCGGTCCATTTAAATCGAGGGAAGTGTGAGTTCTCTTTATAACATATCCTCCTAATATATGGAGCTATATAAATATTCCATTTGGTTGGAAGTAGCATAACACACTTGCAAAATTCCCATGCCTATTCCATCTCTATCCTCTCCTTTTGCCTTTTTCTATTTTGGAGATGCGAAAAAGCTTTTATTTGTCCAGCATGCCTTCTTGCATGTTTTACCTCTCCACTTAGCAGAGGCCCAGCCGGCCTGCGGCCTCCCCCCCCCCCCAGCCGGCCCATCTGGCCTGCTAGGCCCAGCTCCACCGGCGGCCTAACCCTAGCCGAGCCTCGCTCCTCCCTCTCATTCCCCTCGCGCCGCCAGGCGTTTCCCTCGATCCCGCTCGCTCGTTCCCTTCGCCCACACCTCTCTCACTCGCCCAAACCCCTCACCTCCCTTCGACGCGCGCCCAGCGCTCTGTCCCCTCGCCCTCCCATCGACCAGAAGCAGCCGACCGCGGCCAGCCTCCTCGCCGGTTCCAGCTCTCCAGCGTCGGCCAGGAGCCGCGCCCCTCCGTCGCCAAGGCTGCTTCGTGCCAAGGCCGCGCCCCGTCCTCCCCGTCCAAGGCTGCCAGCGCGATGCGCCTCCTCACCCCCGCAGCGCTCAGCTCCAGCACCAGGGCGCCGGCTGCCCGTCCTCCAGCTCGCCCCGCCGCCGGTCTGCAACCTCTCCGTCCTCGCGCGCCTGTGGCCATGTTTGCCTTGTCATCAAGCTCCACCCAAGTCTCTGCCTGGGCTGTTACCAGCTTCCTCCAGCCGGGCCCATGCTCAAGCCGACCAGCCGCTGCATCCACGCAGTCCGCCAAGTCCACCTTCAATGTCTACGACCGTGTACAAGGACCTCGGATCTGGGAAGTTCGTCTACCGTCATTCTGAACCGCCAAGTACCACGACGACCCGAACATCTACAGAAAACGAGTACATCTACGGACATCAAGTACCACTACGAACCCCCAAGTACCTCGACGCCCGATGTCAAGTTCGACTACAAGGAGAAACAGCAAGTTCCACTACCGTCGACCTCGGAGACCCTCGACGTCAAGTTCATCTTCGAAACGAGTACACCTACACGGCGACACGTCAAGTACCACTACCGTTGCGAGAACCGAGTCCGGCAAGTCCGAAGCCCCTCAAGTACCTCGACGGAACGTGTACGACGACCGTCGCCGAAGAACCGTGTACCACTACCGTCGCCCCGAAGACGTCCGATGCCGCGACAAGTACCTCTTCGGAAACGTGAACGACCTCGTGAACAACTACTTCCTCTACGAACGTGTACCACTAATTCCCTCTCCGAAACGGAACGTGTACGACTACTTGCACTACGTCCCTCGACGACCTTGAACCGCCCCGAAACGAATGCTTCGAAGGTATAACCCCGTGACGATGACCCGTGGACGGATGCTTGTTGTGTTGTATGAGATGTATCGAATGTGTGCATCGTGCCCGAATCGTCTTTTGTCGTGCTCCTCGGCTGCCTCGTCGCCAACCCGTGGGAACCCGGTGACGGGATCACCCCACCTTTCATCTTGTTCGACTCGCTCACGCCACCTTTTCTTTTGCACCGGTCTCTCAACGAGTTACCGGAACCGAGATGTTGCCGTTGCATCATTTTCGGATCGTTGCCGTGGCACCCTTTTCCTTCCACCACGGTGACAAGACTTCATATCTCTTCATGTCAACTTGTAATAAAAATTGCATAAAACTTGATCATGTCATCCGCATCATGTTAACAACATTAAAAATGTGTGAATTGTTGTTGCTTAAAATTGCTAAACATGCTCATGGGGATTTTCCGGAATTGTTGTTGTTTTTCCGGCCTCATTAAAACTTTCCTAAATAGGTAGTTTGTTTTTGCTTCACCTCTTGCCATGTTAACATACATTTAACCTTGTCTTGTAAATAAACGAGAGTCAACTAAATAAATATCATATGGTGCTTCGTCAATATGCAACTCGTTGCATATTGAGCTCCACTTAACTTGTAGTACTTGTTTGTGCACTTTGCCATGCCATGCATATTTAAACCGGACATGCATCATGCTTGCTTGTGCATCATGACATGCTTATGATTGTGTGTTTACCGTGTTGTTTGCTTCTTTCCGATTGCTTCTCTTGTTAGCTTCGGTTTCGTTCCGGAGTTGTGAGGATTCGCTCGACGGTGTTGCTCTGTCTACTTCGTGGACCCGTTCTTCTCCCTTGCGGAATCCCAGGCAAGATGATCATACCCTTGGATACCTTTACTACCATTGCCATGCTTAGTTTTCTCGATGCTATCGTTACATGTCGCGCTACCCATCTTTTATGTCAGCCTCTCATTGTTGCCATGAAACCTCTAACCTTTGACACCTTCCTAGCAAAACCACTGTTTGGCTATGTTACCCGCTTGCTCAGCCCCTCTTATAGCGTTGTTAGTTGCAGGTGAAGATGAAGATCGTTCCAGGAGGGAACTTGTTGTTGTAATATCACAATATCTATTATTATTATTAACACACCTATATACCGGGCATGGGTGGAAGGCTTGGCCTTTTGCTCGGTGTTTTGTTCCACTCATGCCACCTTAGGCGCCGATAAACCGGCATTATGTTCCTTGATTTTGCGTTCCTTACACGATGGGTGGATGGGGACCCCTTGATAGTTCGACTTTGAATAAAACTCCTCCAGCAAGGCCCAACATTGGTTTTAATTTTCCTCATAATACAACTTAATTAATTAATTAAAATTGCATAGGGGGTCGCACCCTCGGGGATTCTTTCTACATAGCAGGGGGGCCAGTGCTGATGGTGTTGGTCCCAAACGGGGAGACTGCGGGTCCGCCACGGGGAAACCCGAGGTATCTGGTATAACCCGTAGGATCACCTATCCGGACGTGGCCTGAGACGAGATACGCGCGGCTACTATCAGGGTGTCGACACGCCGGGAGGTCTTGCTGGACTTGTTTTACCATTGTCGAAATGTCTTGTGCACCGGGATGCCGAGCCTGATCGGATTTCCCTAAGATAAGGGGTGATGATATTATATTTATCACTTCAGCTAATCGTGAGAGCTTGTGATGGGCTAAGTTGGGACACCCCTGCAGGGTTATAATCTTTCGAAAGCCGTGCCCGCGGTTATGTGGCAGATTGGAATTTGTTAATGTCCGGTTGTAGAAAACTTGACAGAGGATCCGAAGTAAAACACACAACTGTGTGAGTAACCGTGACTGTCTCTTTTCACTTTGAGAAGAGAACACGGTGGGGTTATGTTTGATTCGTATGTAGTTCAGGATCTTTAGCGATCACTACTAGTTTGCTATCGTTTGCGTAGATGCTCATCTTATTCTTGTACTCGTAAGTTAGCCACCATATTATGCTTAGTCGCTGCTGCAACCTCCACCACTTTACCTCTTCCTACCGATAAAGCTTTGCTAGTCTTGATACCCATGGTTATGGGATTGCTGAGTCCTCGTGGCTCACAGATACTACAACACCAGATGCAGGTTCAGCCGGGCATGATGCAGGAGCTGCTTCAAGTACTTCGCTGGGAGCTCGATGAAGAGAGTGGCAGTATGCTTGTGACGTTTTCGACGATCAGTAGTGGTTTCTACTAGGGGCGATTCGGACCTGTGGCTTTATGTTTTGGTATCTTTCTTTTGGATCTTCGCCCATAGTCGGGTTGTGATGTTTTGAATGATGTTTTGCTTATGTAATGTATTGTGTGAAGTGGCGAGTGTAAGCCAACTATCTCCTTTTGCAATTTAATCCCTCTTCTACATGAGTCGTGCAAAGATACCAAACTTGAGATCATTCCAGAATGGGCTTATACCTTTAAGTCGTGCCTCGACACGTAGGAGGTATAGTCCCATCCTAGGCATTACAAGTTGGTATTCAGAGCCTTCTCCGACCTAGAAGCCCCTACTGATTGATCGAATCGTTGACGGTTGAGTCTAGGCACACACTTGAAAATGTTTTGAGTCCAGTATATATATCGGAGAGTAGGATTTCTTTTGCTCCTCATCCCTTTTCACTCTGGCGAGGACTCCTGACGATTACTCTTGTCTCTTCTACTCTCAAAATTCACCAATTTTTTTTGGATCTCGCGAGTATTGTTTGGATTGTTCCGATGTCTTTGTGACGAGAACATTGTTCTCGATGCCTCCTGTCATTAGGGGTTGTGGCAGTGTCCCGGGGAGTTGAGCTCCGAGCTGTTGTCGTCACAAATATATCGCATCAGTTCTGGAATACTTAAGACGGCCGACATCGAAAACTCTCCTATGCGGTTAGTGGCAAGATAACCCCGACATCACCCAGTACTGGGGAGGTAGTTCGGGAGTATTGCCATAGCTTGTATAGTGGATGCGTTTCGAAGGTCCGAGGTAAACGGTTTCCGAAAATAACTGGTTATGTGTTGAAAGATGGATACAGCTGGATGTAGGATTAGAGTTGAGTGCGCGATGCTTCCCCTGTATCCCCAACACCTGATTGCATAACTGGAAACTTTCGGAAATTAATAGGTGGGTTCATCTAGTAGTTCTAGGCATTCTTCCAACGAGTGCATGATATGAAGTTCGGGGTTCTACATTGAGTGAAGTGGTTTTATGGGCTTGTTCCGATCGGGAGTTGCATCCTAAAGGGTCCTTGGCTATGCTGATCCGGGGATTGCAAAACCCTTTTGTAACACGTTCCATGAGCTTTCAGCACGAATATGTCGAACGAAGCGTCTATCTTGTATTTGTTCTATCTGCTCCTTGTTGCTTTTATTTACCCTTTTGTTCTCCCAAGTGGCTTCTCGACAAGTTGATGTACCTACGGAATTCATTCGTTCGATTCTCTGTTCAGATGATATTATGAAGATTATGTTGCAACATATTTATCCTTTGTGTTTGTTTTGATTCTGGTATTTGTTGGAAATATGCCCTAGAGGCAATAATAAAAGAGTTATTATTATATTTCCTTGTTCATGATAATCGTTTATTATCCATGCTATAACTGTATTGATTGGAAACTCAAATACATGTGTGGATAAATAGACAAACTTTGTGTCCCTAGTAAGCCTCTACAGGACTAGCTCGTTGATCAAAGATGACCGCGGTTTCCAGGTCATAGACATGAGTTGTCATTTGATAACGGGATCACATCATTAGGAGAATGATGTGATGGACGAGACCCAAACGTTAAACATAGCTTTTGATCGTATCAGTTATCGCTATAGTTTTCTGCATGTCAAGTATAAGTTCCTATGACCATGAGATCATGTAACTCACTGACACCGTAGGAGTGCTTTGTGTGTGCCAAACGTCGCAACGTAACTGGGTGACTATAAAGGTACTCTACAGGTATCTCCGAGGGTGTCTGTTGAGTTGACATGGATCGAGACTGGGATTTGTCACTCCGTGTGACGGAGAGGTATCTCCGGGCCCACTCGGTAATACGTCATCTCAATGAGCTCAAAGTGACTAAGTAGTTGGTCACGGGATTATGTATTACGGTAACGAGTAAAGAGACTTGCCGGTAACGATATTGAACTAGGTATAGAGATACCGACGATCGAATCTCGGGCAAGTAACATACCGACGAGACAAAGGGAACTGTATACGGGATTGCCTGAATCCTTGACATCGTGGTTCATCCGATGAGATCATCGAGAAACATGTAGGAGCCAATATGGGTATCCAGATCCCGCTATTGGTTATTGACCTGGGAGTGTCTCGGTCATGTCTACATGGTTTCCGAACCCGCAGGGTCTACACACTTAACGTTCGGTGACGCTAGGGTTGTTAGTGAGAAGAGTGCATGGTTACCGAAGGTTGTTCGGAGTCCCGGATGAGATCCCGGACATGACGAGGGTCTCCGGAATGGTCCGGAGACGAAGATTGATATATAGGATGAAAGGTTTCGGAGTACCGGAAGTGTTCCGGGGAGCATCGGGAAATCGGCGGAGTACCGGGAAGGTTTTCGGGGGGGTCCGGAAGGTGTTCTGGGCCTATTGGGCCACAAGGGGGGACACCACAGCCCTCAGGGGGCTGTGCGCCCCCCCTGGGCCCTCTCCCCATGCGGCTAAGGGGGTGGGACCCCCTAGGGCTGGCCGCACCCCTTGGGACTTGGGGGGCAAGGCACCTAGGGGGAAACCCTAGGGCCTGGGCGCCTCCCCCTGCCCTGGCCGCCGCCCCCCTCCCCTTGCCCTGGCCGCCGGCCCCTAGGGGGAAACCCTAGGGCGCCCTAGCCTCTCCACCCCCCCTATATATAGTGGGGCAAAGGGAGGGCAGCCAACACAGTTCGTGCCTCGGTGCTGCCCTCCCTCTCCCGTCATATCTTCTTCTCCCGCGGTGCTTAGGCGAAGCCCTGCTGGAGTTCTTCTCCACCATCACCACCACGCCGTCGTGCTGCCGGTTCTCCATCAACCTCTCCTCCACCCCTTGCTGGATCAAGAAGGAGGAGACGTCCCCGAGCCGTACGTGTGAAGAACGCGGAGGCACCGTTGCTTCGGTGCTAGGTCTTCGGCGATCTGAATCGCGACGAGTACGACTCCATCATCCGCGTTCATAACGCTTCCGCTTAGCGATCTACAAGGGTACGTAGATCACACTCCTTCCTCGTAGTTGCATCTACTAGATTGATCTTGGTGAACGGTAGGAAAAATTTTTGTTTCCCATGCAACGTTCCCCAACAGTGGAAATATGCCCTAGAGGCAATAATAAAAGAGTTATTATTATATTTCCTTGTTCATGATAATCGTTTATTATCCATGCTATAACTGTATTGATTGGAAACTCAGATACACGTGTGGATGAATAGACAGACTTTGTGTCCCTAGTGTGCCTCTACAGGACTAGCTCGTTGATCAAAGATGACCGCGGTTTCCAGGTCATAGACATGAGTTGTCATTTGATAACGGGATCACATCATTAGGAGAATGATGTGATGGACGAGACCCAAACGTTAACATAGCTTTTGATCGTGTCAGTTATCGCTATAGTTTTCTGCATGTCAAGTATAAGTTCCTATGACCATGAGATCATGTAACTCACTGACACCGTAGGAGTGCTTTGTGTGTGCCAAACGTCGCAACGTAACTGGGTGACTATAAAGGTACTCTACAGGTATCTCCGAAGGTGTCTGTTGAGTTGACATGGATCGAGACTGGGATTTGTCACTCCGTGTGACGGAGAGGTATCTCCGAGCCCACTCGGTAATACGTCATCTCAATGAGCTCAAAGTGACTAAGTAGTTGGTCACGGGATTATGTATTACGGTAACGAGTAAAGAGACTTGCCGGTAACGAGATTGAACTAGGTATAGAGATACCGACGATCGAATCTCGGGCAAGTAACATACCGACGAGACAAAGGGAACTGTATACGGGATTGCCTGAATCCTTGACATCGTGGTTCATCCGATGAGATCATCGAGGAACATGTGGGAACCAATATGGGTATCCAGATCCCGCTATTGTTTATTGACCTGGGAGTGTCTCGGTCATGTCTACATGGTTTCCGAACCCGCAGGGTCTACACACTTAAGGTTCGGTGACGCTAGGGTTGTTAGTGAGAACAGTGCATGGTTACCGAAGGTTGTTCGGAGTCCCGGATGAGATCCCGGACGTGACGAGGTTCTCCGGAATGGTCCGGGGACGAAGATTGATATATAGGATGAGAGTGATCGGAGTCCGGGAGTGTACCGGGGAGCATCGGGAAGTCGGCGGATGACCGAAAGGGGTTTCGGGGGTCCCGGAAGGAGTTTCGGGCCTAATGGGCCACAAAGGGGGGACACAACAGCCCTCATAGGGCTGTGCGCCCCCCCCCCCTGGGCCCTCACCTCATGCGCCAAGGGGGCTGGACCCCCCTAGGGCTGCCGCACCCCCTTAGGCTTGGGGGGCAAGGCACCTGGGGGGGAAACCCTAGCCCCAGGGGGCGCCGCCCCCTCCCCATCTGCCCTGGCCGCCGGCCCCTAGGGGAAACCCTAGGGCGCCCCCTCCCCTCTCTTCCCCCTATATAAAGAGAGGCAGAGGGAGGGCAGCCACACACGTTCGTGCCTCGGCGCTGCCCTCCCTCTCCCACATCCATCTTCGTTTTCCCGCGGTGCTTGGCGAAGCCCTGCTGGAATCCTCCACCACCATCACCACCACGCCGTCGTGCTGCCGGTGTCTCCATCAACCTCTCCTTCCCCCTTGCTGGATCAAGAAGGAGGAGACGTCCCCGAGCTGTACGTGTGAAGAACGCGGAGGCACCGTTGCTTCGGTGCTTGGATCTTCAGCGATCTGAATCGCGGCGAGTACGACTCCATCAACCGCGTTCTTGAACGCTTCCGCTTAGCGATCTACAAGGGTATGTGGATCCAACTCTCCCCTCGTAGATGCATCTCCTAGATTGATCTTGGTGAACGTAGGAAAATTTTTTGTTTCCCATGCAACGTTTCCCAACAGTGGCATCATGAGCTAGGATCTTGCGTAGATGCTTTCACGAGTAGAACACAAAAGGGTTTGTGGACGTTGATGTTTAGATTGCTTCCCTCCTTAGTCTTTCTTGATTCAGCGGTATTATGGGATGAAGCGGCCCGGACCAACTTTACATGTCCACGTACATGAGACCGGTTCCATCGACAGACATGTGACTTTTGTTGCATAAGATGGCTGGCGGGTGTTTGTCTCTCCTATCTTAGTTGAATCGGAATAGAACAAGGCGGTCCTTGTAGAAGGTTAAATAGCAACTTAAATATCACCGTTGTGGCTTTGCGTAGGTAAGAAGCGTTCTTGCTAGATACCCATAGCAGCCACGTAAAACATGCAACAACAAATTAGAGGACGTCTAACTTGTTTTTGCAGGGTATGTATGTGATATGATATGGCCAATGACATGATGAGATATATTTGATGTATGAGATGATCATGTTGTAATAGTTAATATCGACTTGCATGTCGATGCATACGGCAACCGGCAGGAGCCATAGGGTTGTCTTTAATTTTTTGTATGACCTGCGTGTCAATCATTAAGCGCTTTGTAATGCTTTACTTTATCGCTAAACGGTAGCAATAGTAGTAAGAGCATGGTGGGCGCGCGACAACCCCAATGGCGACACAATGATGGAGATCATGATGATGGGGATCATGGTGTGGCGCCGGTGACGATGGAGATCATGCCGGTGCTTTGGAGATGGAGATCAAAAGCACGAGTTGATGGCCATATCATGTCACTTATGATTTGCATGTGATGTTAATCCTTTTATGCATCTTATTTTGCTTAGGACGACGGTAGCATTATAAGATGATCCCTCACTAAAATTTCAAGATAAAATTGTGTTCCCCCCGAGTGTGCGCCGTTGCGAAGGTTCGTCGTTTCGAAGCACCACGTGATGATCGGGTGTGATAGACTCTACGTTCGCATACAACGGGTGCAAGCCAGTTTTGCACATGCAGAACACTCGGGTTAGACTTGACGAGCCTAGCATGTACAGACATGGCCTCGGAACACGGATGACCGAAAGGTCGAGCATGAGTCATATAGTAGATATGATCAACATGTAGATGTTCACCATTGACACCACCTCATCTCACGTGATGATCGGACTTGGGTTGGTGGATCTGGATCATGTCACGCTCGAATGACCAGAGGGATGTCAATTTGAGTGGGAGTTATAAATAATTTGATTAGGTAATAACTCACTTATCATGAACAATAGTCTAAAATGTCTTTGCAAATCTTTTGTTGTAGATGGCTCGCGCAGTAGCTCCCCTGAATTTTAATGCGTTCCTAGAGAAAGCTAAACTGAAAGATGATGGGAGCAACTTTGTGGACTGGCTCCGCAATCTGAGGATCATCCTCACAGCTGCCCAAAAGGTTTATGTCCTAAGTGCACCGCTAGGTGAACCCCCCGCTCCGGTCTCTATGGACGTTATGAACGCCTGGCAGACGCGCTCGGATGACTACTCAGTCGTGCAGTGTGCCATGTTGTATAGCTTGGAAGGAGGACTTCAAAGGCGTTTTGAACATCATGGAGCATATGAGATGTTCCAGGAGTTGAAGTTCATCTTTGAAAAGAATGCTAAGATCGAGAGGTATGAGACCACCGATAAATTCTTTGCTTGCAAGATGGAGGAGAATTCGTCTGTCAGTGAGCACTTGCTGAAGATGTCAGGGTACTATACCCGCATAGCTGATCTGGGACTTGTGTTCCCGGAGGAGGCTATCATTGACAGAATTCTCCAGTCACTCCCACCTAGCTACAAGAGCTTCGTGAAGCAGTACAACATGCAAGGGATGAACAAGTCCATCGCCGAGCTGTTTTCAATGCTGAAAGTCGCTGAGGCAGACATCCAGAAGGAGTATCAAGTGTTGATGGTCAATAAAACCACCAGTTTCAAGAAAAATGGCAAGGGCAAGAAGGGTAACTCTAAGAAGGGTGGCAAAGCAGTTGCTCATCCAGTGAAGAAACCCAAGGCTGGGCCCAAGCCAGAGACTGAGTGTTTCTATTGCAAGGGGAACGGCCACTGGAAGCGGAACTGCCCCAAGTATCTGGCAGACAAGAAGGGGGCCAACAACAACAACAAGCAAGGTATATGTGATATACATGTTATTGATGTGTACCTCACCAACTCTCGTTGTAGTGCCTGGGTATTTGATACCGGTTCGGTTGCTCACATTTGCAACTCTAAACAGGAACTACGGAATAAACGGAGGCTGGCGAAGGACGAAGTGACGATGCGCGTGGGGAATGGTTCCAAGGTTGATGTGATCGCCGTCGGCACGCTCGCTCTTCGATTACCATCGGGATTAGTTATGAACCTGAATAATTGTTATTTAGTGCCTGCGTTGAGCATGAACATTATATCTGGATCTTGTTTATTGCGAGAAGGTTACTCATTTAAATCTGAGAATAAAGGTTGTTCTATTTATATGGGTAATATCTTTTATGGTCATGCACCCGAAGTAAGGGGTTTATTCTTATTGAATCTCGATAGTGATGATACACATGTTCATAACATTGATGCCAAAAGATGTAGAGTAGATAGCGATAGTACCACTTTCTTGTGGCACTGCCGTCTGGGTCATATCGGCGTGAAACGCATGAGGAAGCTCCATGCTGATGGACTTTTGGAGTCTCTTGATTTTGAATCACTTGACACATGCGAGCCGTGCCTCATGGGCAAGATGACTAAGACCCCGTTTTCAGGAACAATGGAACGGGCAAGTGACTTATTGGAAATCATACATACTGATGTGTGTGGCCCGATGAGTGTCACGGCACGCGGTGGATATCGTTACTTTCTCACCTTCACTGACGACTTAAGTAGATATGGGTATATTTACTTGATGAAGCATAAGTCTGAAACGTTTGAAAAGTTCAAGCAATTTCAGAGTGAAGTTGAGAATCATCGTAACAAGAAGATCAAGTTCCTACGATCTGATCGAGGGGGAGAGTATCTGAGTTATGAGTTTGGCAATCACTTAAGAAAATGTTGAATCGTTTCACAGTTGACGCCACCTGGAACACCACAGCGTAATGGTGTGTCCGAACGTCGTAATCGAACCCTATTAGATATGGTGCGTTCTATGATGTCTCTTGCCGATTTGCCACTATCGTTCTGGGGATATGCGTTAGAGACAGCTGCATTCACTTTAAATAGGGCTCCATCTAAGTCCGTTGAGACAACACCGTATGAACTATGGTTTGGTAAGAAACCTAAGTTGTCTTTTCTCAAAGTTTGGGGTTGCGATGCTTATGTCAAAAGGCTTCAGCCAGAAAAGCTCGAACCCAAAGCGGACAAATGTGTCTTCATAGGATACCCAAAAGAAACGGTTGGGTACACCTTCTATCTCAGATCCGAGGGCAAAGTGTTTGTCGCTAAGAACGGGTCCTTTCTCGAGAAAGAGTTTCTCTCGAAAGAATTGAGTGGGAGGAAGGTAGAACTTGATGAGGTTATCGAACCTCTGCTTCAACCAGAGAGTTGCGCAGCACAGAAAGATGTTTTTGTGGAGCCTGCAGCGGTTGAAGAGGAAGCCAATGATGATGATCAAGAAACTTCTGATCAAGTTACTACCGAACCTCGTAGGTCGACAAGGGTACGCACTGCACCTGAGTGGTATGGTAACCCTGTCTTGGAGGTCATGTTGTTAGACAACGGTGAACCTACGAGCTATGGAGAAGCGATGATGGGCCCGGATTCCGACAAATGGTTAGAGGCCATGAAATCCAAGATGGGATCCATGTATGAAAACAAAGTATGGACTTTGGAAGTATTACCTGAAGGGCGGAAGGCCATTCAGAATAAATGGATTTTTAAGAAGAAGACGGACGCTGACGGCAATGTCACCGTGTATAAAGCTCGACTTGTGGCAAAGGGTTTTTCACAAGTTCAAGGGATTGACTACGATGAGACTTTCTCACCCGTAGCGATGCTTAAATCCGTCCGAATCATGTTAGCGATAGCTGCATATTTCGATTATGAAATTTGGCAGATGGATGTCAAAACAGCGTTCCTTAACGGTTTTCTTAAGGAAGAGTTGTATATGATACAACCAGAAGGTTTTGTCAATCCAGAGAATGCTGACAAAGTATGCAAGCTCCAGCGTTCCATTTATGGGCTGGTGCAAGCATCTCGGAGTTGGAATCTTCGCTTTGATGAGGTGATCAAAGCGTTTGGGTTTGTACAAGTTTACAATGAAGCTTGTATTTACAAGAAAGTGAGTGGGAGCTCTATAGCGTTTCTAATATTATATGTGGATGACATATTGCTGATTGGAAACAATATAGAATTTTTGGATAGCGTGAAGGGGTATTTGAACAAGAGTTTTTCGATGAAGGATCTCGGTGAAGCTGCTTTCATATTGGGCATCAAGATCTATAGAGATAGATCAAGACGCTTGATAGGACTTTCACAAAGTACATACCTTGATAAAGTTTTGAAGAAGTTCAAAATGGATCAATCCAAGAAGGGGTTCTTGCCGGTATTGCAAGGTACAAAGTTGAGTAAGACTCAATGCCCAGTAACTGCGGAAGATAGAGAAAAGATGAGTGTCGTCCCCTATGCTTCAGCCATAGGCTCTATCATGTATGCAATGCTGTGCACAAGACCAGATGTCAGCCTTGCCATAAGTATGGCCGGAAGGTTTCAAAGTAATCTTGGTATGGATCACTGGACAGCGGTCAAGAATATCCTAAAGTACCTGAAAAGGACTAAGGAAATGTTTCTCGTTTATGGAGGTGATCAAGAGCTCGTCGTAAAGGGTTACGTCGATGCAAGTTTTGACACTGATCCGGATGACTCTAAGTCTCAAACCGGATACGTATATATTCTCAACGGGGGAGCGGTAAGCTGGTGCAGTTCCAAGCAAAGCGTGGTAGCCGATTCTACATGCGAAGCGGAGTACATAGCTGCCTCGGAGGCGGCAAAGGAAGGTGTCTGGATGAAGGAGTTCATGACAGATCTTGGAGTTGTGCCTAGTGCATTGAAACCAATGACTCTGTTTTGTGACAACACTGGTGCCATTGCTCTAGCCAAGGAACCAAGGTTTCACAAGAGGACCAGACACATAAAGCGACGCTTCAATTCCATCCGCGATTCAGTCAAGGAGGAGGACATAAGCATTTGCAAAGTACACACGGATTTGAATGTTGCAGATCCGTTGACTAAGCCTCTTCCACGGGCTAAGCATGATCAACACCAAAACTCTATGGGTGTTAGATTCATTACCTTGTAATGCTAGATTATTGACTCTAGTGCAAGTGGGAGACTGTTGGAAATATGCCCTAGAGGCAATAATAAAAGAGTTATTATTATATTTCCTTGTTCATGATAATCGTTTATTATCCATGCTATAACTGTATTGATTGGAAACTCAAATACATGTGTGGATAAATAGACAAAATTTGTGTCCCTAGTAAGCCTCTACAGGACTAGCTCGTTGATCAAAGATGACCGCGGTTTCCAGGTCATAGACATGAGTTATCATTTGATAACGGGATCACATCATTAGGAGAATGATGTGATGGACGAGACCCAAACGTTAAACATAGCTTTTGATCGTATCAGTTATCGCTATAGTTTTCTGCATGTCAAGTATAAGTTCCTATGACCATGAGATCATGTAACTCACTGACACCGTAGGAGTGCTTTGTGTTTGCCAAACATCGCAACGTAACTGGGTGACTATAAAGGTACTCTACAGGTATCTCCGAAGGTGTCTGTTGAGTTGACATGGATCGAGACTGGGATTTGTCACTCCGTGTGACGGAGAGGTATCTCCGGGCCCACTCGGTAATACGTCATCTCAATGAGCTCAAAGTGACTAAGTAGTTGGTCACGGGATTATGTATTACGGTAACGAGTAAAGAGACTTGCCGGTAACGAGATTGAACTAGGTATAGAGATACCGACGATCGAATCTCGGGCAAGTAACATACCGACGAGACAAAGGGAACTGTATACGGGATTGCCTGAATCCTTGACATCGTGGTTCATCCGATGAGATCATCGAGGAACATGTGGGAACCAATATGGGTATCCAGATCCCGCTATTGGTTATTGACCTGGGAGTGTCTCGGTCATGTCTACATGGTTTCCGAACCCGCAGGGTCTACACACTTAAAGTTCGGTGACGCTAGGGTTGTTAGTGAGAACAGTGCATGGTTACCGAAGGTTGTTCGGAGTCCCGGATGAGATCACGGACGTGACGAGGGTCTCCGGAATGGTCCGGGGACGAAGATTGATATATAGGATGAGAGTGATCGGAGTCCGGGAGTGTACCGGGGAGCATCGGGAAGTCGGCGGATGACCGAAAGGGGTTTCGGGGGTCCCGGAAGGAGTTTCGGGCCTAATGGGCCACAAAGGGGGGACACAACAGCCCTCATAGGGCTGTGCGGCCCCCCCTGGGCCCTCACCTCATGCGCCAAGGGGGCTGGACCCCCCAAGGGCTGCCGCACCCCCTTAGGCTTGGGGGGCAAGGCACCTGGGGGGGAAACCCTAGCCCCAGGGGGCGCCGCCCCCTCCCCATCTGCCCTGGCCGCCGGCCCCTAGGGGAAACCCTAGGGCGCCCCCTCCCCTCTCTTCCCCCTATATAAAGAGAGGCAGAGGGAGGGCAGCCACACACGTTCGTGCCTCGGCGCTGCCCTCCCTCTCCCACATCCATCTTCGTTTTCCCGCGGTGCTTGGCGAATCCCTGCTGGAATCCTCCACCACCATCACCACCACGCCGTCGTGCTGCCGGTGTCTCCATCAACCTCTCCTTCCCCCTTGCTGGATCAAGAAGGAGGAGACGTCCCCGAGCTGTACGTGTGAAGAACGCGGAGGCACCGTTGCTTCGGTGCTTGGATCTTCAGCGATCTGAATCGCGGCGAGTACGACTCCATCAACCGCGTTCTTGAACACTTCCGCTTAGCGATCTACAAGGGTATGTGGATCCAACTCTCCCCTCATAGATGCATCTCCTAGATTGATCTTGGTGAACGTAGGAAATTTTTTTGTTTCCCATGCAACGTTTCCCAACAGTATTCGAGTTGCTTCGATGTCAAATGTTGATTCCATACCTTTCCTAATCGGTGTTCTCATATTTCTATGGGAGTGCTAATTCTTCTTGACCATCGAGATTTTCATGTTAATCCTTTTCAACCGGTGTGCCTTCTCTTCAAGTTATTCCATCCGGACGCCGTTGAGAAATCTGACGATTGTCTGTTTCATTCATGCCAAGTTGTCTTGTTTTTCACCACCCTCCCACCCCTTTTTCTTATGGAGCTGGAATTCTTAATCAAGTGTCCTTTTATTCTTGTGATATTTCTTCATTCATTTCCTTCAATGTTCTTATCCGGTGATTCTCAGGAAGATGCTCAAGAGCTTCAAGTTCATCATTCTTTTGTTCTCAAATTCTGCCGGTGGATGTAATTCAAGATTTCGGTGTTGATCTTATCATTTTCCCCATTTCACAATGCTTTCTTATTCCGGTGCACCAATTAATCATTCTCCTCTTGTTATTCATATCCAGAGTGCTGAAGATTCATAATTCCATTCTTAATCCGTTCAAATTATTTTGGAGGATTGCTATCTTATTTAAGCCATTTAATTCAACCTGTGCAATATCTCTCAAGCAATCTTTTTTCAACGGTGATTTCTTTAGTGGGCCCTAACCCACAGGTCTTTTTCCAGGATCTTACCTGACTCTTCCAATTTTCCGGAGTTATACTCAAATTCTTTCAAAGTGTGACGTAAAAATGTTTTCCATCAGTCACATGCCTTCTCCAAGCTTGTTTTCAATTATTTCCATCTGTTGCTCCACCTCCCTCTTGTCATTCGTCCGGAGTATCTCGAAATTCTTCATGGCTTTTCTCGTCTTCACTCTCAACATTTGAAGACCGGAGAAGAGTTTCTCTTAAATTTTGACCCGCTCTCTTGATGAGTTGTGGTTCTAGCTTCATGCCATCCTCATTATTGTTTTGATTTTGAGGAATTATTTTCATACCCATCCGAAGCATTTCATGAATTCTTTCCATTGTGATCCTCCGAAGGCCATCATTTCAGAAGATTCTTCGTTCTCAGTTTTCAACTTCGTCCTCCAAATATTCTTCATTGATGCCTCTTCGTTCGTCTTCATATTCTTCCCGGTGATTCATTCTTTATATTCACTCAATTTCAATTAATTACGGTGGATTATTCTCTTTCATTACCCGTTTTCAATTCTTACGGCGGTTCATTCAAATTACTCTTCCGTTGTTAGTGTATTAATTCATTTGTTCTTTTCATAATCCTACCGGTGAGTCGTTCAAGATTATTCTCAAGTTTGGCTATATCTCTCTCCAATCCTTTTCAAAAAAAATAAGTAGTATGCCAAATCCTTTGGTTGTCATCAATTTAAATTGGTGAAGGAGATGCATAACATAATTCTTATTCTTATTCCTTCAAGGTGATTTAATCCCTTCGTTCGGAGCTTGTTCATCATATCATATTCTCGCTTCTAAGTTGTTCATCTTGTTTTCCGGAGCTCCATGTTATTTCAATTATACCATTACAAAGCTCCATCTAATTCATCGCAGGTCTTGAATCTTATTCTTTTCATCTTTCACTGCTCATGCTTTCATTACCGGAGCTCTCATGGTGGTTCATCATGTTTTAATTCATCCTCGAAGTCTTCATCAAGATTCTTGTTGGAGCTCAAGCATTCTTCATCATGATTTCCAATTGCAATCCTTTCTACCTTATCTTTTCAGATGGTGTTATGTCATTCTTGACAATTCCTTCATGTTTCATGATTCACGAGTTTTCAAGAATGAGATATTTAAAACCCATCATTTTCTTTGTTCAGGAGATCTTTCCAACCATTCAATTATTCGTTGGATTATCTTGGGTTGTAATTCACCTAAAGCTTTTCCTAAGGATTGTTGCTAATTATGGTGCTTATAATGACCCAAGTTCTTCATTTATCATTCCGACGAAATAAGTTTATCGTCTCTTTGTTGATCTCAATCCAAGCAATTCGTTTCTGTTAGTGGTTGGTTGTCACCTCTTAATTTTGAGATGTTTTCCATAAGCCCACATCAAGCTTATTCGTTTCGTTGTTGATTTTTCCATCAACTCCGTTCAACCCTTCTTCGTAAGGACGCTCTTTCAAATTCAATTTTGAGAGAAGTTGTCATATTTTCTCCGTTCATTTCTTTCATTGATCTATATGCTATTCTTTCATTCCGGAGGCATTGTGATGTTGCTCTCTCCAAACCATCATCTCGTTTTATCGAGATCATGTTCTTTCCCTTGCTTATCATTTAACCGGAGTGCTGCCTGAATTTTTTCTTACCCCTTGTGCCTTTCTTCAAATGTTTCGGAGGCAATATGTTGTTCATTTCAGCAAGTATCATTCCAACTTGGCATGTTCTTGTTCAATTCCTTCGATTTTCAGACGGAGTGCTGTCCAAATTATGTCATTCTTATTCCTTGGTTGTACCCTTGCAGTTTCTTATTCTTTTGGTTCGTAAGCTCTTGTTTCATGTCTTTCAACCTACAAGGTTCTCGTAATGTTCCTTGTTCCTCTTTTATAATGGAGTTTTCATATTTGCTCATCTCCGTTGTATTCTTCTTTCATTTTGGTCAACCTCTCAAGGTTCATGCTCTCACTCGTCTGTCAAAGAAGCAACTTTGTTTTACCTCTTCTTCTTCTGTTTTTACCCGGTGCCATCTCTAGGATCTCGGGTCGAGATCCTCTGTTAGTGTGGGAGAGTTGTGATGCCCGAAGACCGACGTCCCAGAAGATTCCAGAAGATTCCAGATGTTCCAGGTTCTCCCGTGTGTTTCATTTGTGCTTGTGTTATTTATTTTTGCATTGCATCATGTCATCATGCCATGATGTCTTTAATTTTTCATCTCAACTTAAATAAATTGTGTGGACCTTCGGTCCATTTAAATCGAGGGAAGTGTGACTTATCTTTATAACATATCCTCCTAATATATGGAGCTATATAAATATTCCATTTGGTTGGAAGTAGCATAACACACTTGCAAAATTCCCATGCCTATTCCATCTCTATCCTCTCCTTTTGCCTTTTTCTATTTTGGAGATGCGAAAAAGCTTTTATTTGTCCAGCATGCCTTCTTGCATGTTTTACCTCTCCACTGAGCAGAGGCCCAGCCGGCCTGCGGCCTCCCCCCCCCCCCAGCCAGCCCATCTGGCCTGCTAGGCCCAGCTCCACCGGCGGGCTAACCCTAGCCGAGCCTCGCTCCTCCCTCTCATTCCCCTCGCACCGTAAGGCGTTTCCCTCGACCCCCCTCGCTCGTTCCCTTCGCCCGCACCTCTCTGACTCGCCCGAACCCCTCACCTCCCTTCGACGCGCGCCCAGCGCTCTGTCCCCTTGCCCTCCCGTCGACCAGAAGCAGCCGACCGCGGCCAGCCTCCTCGCCGGTTCCAGCTCTGCAGCGCCGGCCAGGAGCCGCGCCCCTCCGTCGCCAAGGCTGCTTCGCGCCAAGGCCGCGCCCCGTCCTCCCCGTCCAAGGCCGCCAGTGCGATGCGCCTCCTCACCCCCGCAGTGCTCAGCTCCAGCACCAGGGCGCCGGCTGCCCGTCCTCCAGCTCGCCCCGCCGCCGGTCTGCAACCTCTCCGTCCTCGCGCGCCGGTGGCCATGTTTGCCTCGTCATCAAGCTCCACCCAAGTCTCTGCCTGGGCTGTTACCAGCTTCCTCCAGCCGGGCCCATGCTCAAGCCGACCAGCCGCTGCATCCACGTAGTCCGCCAAGTCCACCTTCAATGTCTACGACTGTGTACAAGGACCTCGGATCTGGCAAGTTCGTCTACCATCATTTCTGAACCGCCAAGTACCATGACGACCCGAACATCTACAGAAAACGAGTACATCTACGGACATCAAGTACCACTACGAACCCCCAAGTACCTCGACGCCCGATGTCAAGTTCGACTACAAGGAGAAACGGCAAGTTCCACTACCGTCGACCTCGGAGACCCTCGACGTCAAGTTCATCTTCGAAACGAGTACACCTACACGGTGACACGTCAAGTACCACTACCGTCACGAGAACCGAGTCCGGCAAGTCCGAAGCCCCTCAAGTACCTCTACAGAACGTGTACGACGACCGTCCCGAAGAACCGTGTACCACTACCGTCGCCCCGAAGACGTCTGATGCCGCGACAAGTACCTCTTCGGAAACGTGAACGACCTCGTGAACAACTACTTCCACTACGAACGTGTACCACTACTTCCCTCTCCGAAACGGAACGTGAACGACTACTTCCACTACGTCCCTCGACGACCTCGAACCGCCCCGAGACGAATGCTTCGAAGGTATAACCCCGTGACGATGACCCGTGGACGGATGCTTGTTGTGTTGTATGAGATGTATCGAATGTGTGCATCGTGCCCGAATCGTCTTTTGTCGTGCTCCTCAATTGCCTCGTCGCCAACCCGTGGGAACCCGGTGACGGGATCACCCCACCTTTCATCTTGTTCGACTCGCTCACGCAACCTTTTCTTTTGCTCCGGTCTCTCAACGAGTTACCGGAACCGAGATGTTGCCGTTGCATCATTTTTGGATCGTTGCCGTGGCACCCTTTTCCTTCCACCACGGTGACAAGACTTCATATCTCTTCATGTCAACTTGTAATAAAAATTGCATAAAACTTGATCATGTCATCCGCATCATGTTAACAACATTAAAAATGTGTGAATTGTTGTTGCTTAAAATTGCTAAACATGCTCATGGGGATTTTCCGGAATTGTTGTTGTTTTTCCGGACTCATTAAAACTTGCCTAAATAGGTAGTTTGTTTTTGCTTCACCTCTTGCCATGTTAACAAACATTTAACCTTGTCTTGTAAATAAACGAGAGTCAACTAAATAAATATCATGTGGTGCTTCGTCAATATGCAACTCGTTGCATATTGAGCTCCACTTAACTTGTAGTACTTGTTTGTGCACTTTGCCATGCCATGCATATTTAAACCGGACATGCATCATGCTTGCTTGTGCATCATGACATGCTTATGATTGTGTGTTTACCGTGTTGTTTGCTTCTTTCCGGTTGCTTCTCTTGTTAGCTTCGGTTTCGTTCCGGAGTTGTGAGAATTCGCTCGACGGTGTTGCTCCGTCTACTTCGTGGACCCGTTCTTCTCCCTTGCGGAATCCCAGGCAAGATGATCATACCCCTGGATACCTTTACTACCATTGCCATGCTTAGTTGTCTCGATGCTATCGTTACATGTCGCGCTACCCATCTTTTATGTCAGCCTCTCCTTGTTGCCATGAAACCTCTAAACTTTGACACCTTCCTAGCAAAACCACTGTTTAGCTATGTTACCCGCTTGCTCAGCCCCTCTTATAGCGTTGTTAGTTGCAGGTGAAGATGAAGATCGTTCCAGGAGGGAACTTGTTGTTGGAATATCACAATATTTATTATTATTATTAACACACCTATATACTGGGCATGGGTGGAAGGCTTGGCCTTTTGCTCGGTGTTTTGATCCACTCATGCCACCTTAGGCGCCGATAAACCGGCATTATGTTCCTTGATTTTGCGTTCCTTACACGATGGGTGGATGGGGACCCCTTGACAGTTCGACTTTGAATAAAACTCCTCCAGCAAGGCCCAACATTGGTTTTAATTTGCCTCATAATAACAACTTAATTAATTAATTAAAATTGCATAGGGGGTCGCACCCTCGGGGATTCTTTCTATATAGCAGGGGGGGCCAGTGCTGATGGTGTTGGTCCCAAACGGGGAGACTGAGGGGCCGCCACGGGGAAACCCGAGGTATCTGGTATAACCCGTAGGATCACCTATCCGGACGTGGCCTGAGACGAGATACGCGCGGCTACTATCAGGGTGTCGACACGCCGGGAGGTCTTGCTGGACTTGTTTTACCATTGTCGAAATGTCTTGTGCACCGGGATGCCGAGCCTGATCGGATTTCCCTAAGATAAGGGGTGATGATATTATATTTATCACTTCAGCTAATCGTGAGAGCTTGTGATGGGCTAAGTTGGGACACCCCTGCAGGGTTATAATCTTTCGAAAGCCGTGCCCGCGGTTATGTGGCAGATTGGAATTTGTTAATGTCCGGTTGTAGAAAACTTGACAGAGGATCCGAAGTAAAACACACAACTGTGTGAGTAACCGTGACTGTCTCTTTTCACTTTGACAAGAGAACACGGTGGGGTTATGTTTGATTCGTATGTAGTTCAGGATCTTTAGCGATCACTACTAATTTGCGATCGTTTGCGTAGATGCTCATCTTATTCTTGTACTCGTAAGTTAGCCACCATATTATGCTTAGTCGCTGCTGCAACCTCCACCACTTTACCTCTTCCTACCCATAAAGCTTTGCTAGTATTGATACCCATGGTTATGGGATTGCTGAGTCCTCGTGGCTCACAGATACTACAACACCAGATGCAGGTTCAGCCGGGCATGATGCAGGAGCTGTTTCAAGTACTTCGCTGGGAGCTCGATGAAGAGAGTGGCCGTATGCTTGTGACGTTTTCGACGATCAGTAGTGGTTTCTATTAAGGGCGATTCGGACCTGTGGCTTTATGTTTTGGTATCTTTCTTTTGGATCTTCGCCCGTAGTCGGGTTGTGATATTTTGAATGATGTTTTGCTTATGTAATGTATTGTGTGAAGTGACGAGTGTAAGCCAACTATCTCCTTTTGCAATTTAATCCCTCTTTTACATGAGTCGTGCAAAGATACCAAACTTGAGATCATTCCAGAATGGGTTTATACCTTTAAGTCGTGCCTCGACACGTAGGAGGTATAGTCCCATCCTGGGCATTACATAGGTAGTAACTCCAAGAGGGAGCGTTATGCTTGATTGTGGGTTCATGCCCCCTGATGACTAGCTTGAGTTACAGAAACATGAGTCTAGGGGATGTGCTGTTGCCACAAGGGAGAAAACAATGGTGCTTGTACTTGCGGGTGCAAGGATTGTTTACTTTACGCAAAGTTCTTTTAATGCAGTTGTCTATTGCTTTGAGTTTACACTTTGGGTGGGATTCGCAACTTAATACCAGCGAGATGTTCTGGATAGATATCTCAAGGTGGATGATTAGTAGTAGATGCAGATGGATTTCGGTCTACTTGCCTTGGCGTACCGCCCATGCTTTTGAGCCTCTACCTTTCTTTGCAGCATAGTTAGCATTGGTTTGCGCACATAATCCTGTCAATTGCCCAGCTGTAATTTGTTTACCTTGCTTTGCTATTTTATCGTCTTTTGGGAGAGAGACACCACTAGTGAACATCATGGGACCCCGGTCCATATTACCACCGCTGATCACACCTTCTATTTACTTCCTGTTTTTATTTCCTAGTTGCAGTCATAGCTATCATTATTATCTCTTGTGTTTGATCCTTTGTAAACAACAAGGCCGGAGGGATTGACAACCTCTCTGTACTCGTTGGGAGCAAAGTTATCAGTATCTGTGTGCAGGTCCCGTCAACCGCTAAGTTTCTGGCGCCGTTGACACCTACTTTTCGACCCTCGGAGTCTCACGGGATTCGATCCTTGGTATGTTTGCCAAGGGAAATTTGCCGCTACGCTACATCTCAACCTTCCACTTGGGGTAACCAACGAGGGGCAAGAAGCCATCAAGCAAGTTTCTGGCGCCGTTGCCGGGGACTCCACTCTTCAAGATAGGGGAGTTGCACGCTATCTTTTATCTTTGCTTTTTAGTCTTGTTAGTTTACCTTGCAATTTTTCCTTTAGTGTCCCTTACCAAAAATCACAAAAATAGTTATCTTGCTTGCTGCTGCTATGGGTTCCACCGAGAACACCAAGTTGTGTGACTTCACTAGTCATAACAAAAGTGACTTTATCTGCACGCCTATTGCTACACCTGCCACTTCAGCACCTTCTTATGAGATTAAACCTGCTTTGCTGAACCTAGTTATGAAAGATCAATTCTCCGGTGCTGGAGATGATGTTGCTTTGCACTTAAAAAATTTTGTGGAGCTCTGTGATATGCAAAAGTACAAAGAAGTAGATGGTGATATTTTTAAGCTTAAGCTTTTTCCTTTCTCCTTGAGAGGAGGAGCTAAAATCTGGTTTCAATCCTTGCCTAGGAATAGTATAGATTCTTGGGACAAGTGCAAGGATGCCTTTATTGGGAAGTACTATCCCCCTGCTAAAATTATCCAATTAAGGAGTAACATAATGAATTTTAAACAATTGGATAATGAACACGTTGCCCAAGCTTGGGAACGCATGAAATCTCTTGTCAAGAACTGCCCTACTCATGGTTTGACTACTTGGATGGTTATCCAAACTTTTTATGCAGGCTTGAACTTTACCTCGCGGAACTTGTTAGATTCGGCCGCGGGAGGAACCTTTATGTCAATTACACTTGGTGCTGCCACGAAGCTTCTCGACGAGATGATGACCAATTATTCCCAATGGCACACCGAACTCGCTCCAACAGGTAGGAAGGTAAACTCTGTCGAGGAGATTTCCTCCCTAAATGAAAAAGTTGACTTGATCATGTCTCTACTTTCCAAGCAATCTTCTATTGATCCTCATGATGTTCCTTTAAATTCTTTGATTGCTCAAGATCAAGTAGATGTGAACTTTATCTCTAGAAACAACTTCAATAACAATGCTTATAGGAGTAATTTTGGTAGCAACCCTAGACCGTTCCCCTCTAATTCCTATGGTAACAACAATACTTATCCTAGCACCAAGAACTCCACTTCTGAACTAGAGATTATGCTTAAAGACTTCATCACTACCCAAAAGGCCTTCAATAACAGTGTAGAAAAAAAACTAGACAAACTAGATAATCTCTCTTCGAAGGTAGACAATTTAGCCCATGAGGTAGAGTTGCTTAAAATTAGAACTTCTCCTCTTGAGGAGAGGAAGACCACTCCTATGAATGCTATTCAAGTGCAAATTAATGAAAACATTAGGATGATGGCTAAACTTAAAAAGAGATGGGCTAGAGAAAAGGATGAACAAGATAGAATTAAGAGCCTTCCTACCCACCACACTGTTGCTACTATCCAAGTTGTTGAGGATATCCAAACTCTTAGCACCCAATGCACTCCTAGTCCCATTGGACCTATTAATGGTGATGCTATGACCTCAACCGTAGAAGAAGAAACTCCTATGACCATAGAAGCTACCAAACAAGTGAGCCTAAAGGACACCACTACCACTTTACTTGATAGTAGTGACCTTGATTTTGATAATTGCACCCTTTCTGAAGTTATTAGTTTTCTTCACAAGATGTCTAGAGATACCCACACTAGCACACTTAATCTTGCATTCACGGAGCATATCACTAATGCTCTTATCAAAGCTAGGGAGGAGAAGCTTAGGGTAGAAGCCTCCATACCTAGAAAGCTAGAAGATAGTTGGGATCCTATGATTAAAATTAAGTTGACTAACTTCTCTTGCTATGCTTTATGTGATGTTGGAGCAAGTACCTCCGTTATGCCCAAAAGAATGTATGATATGTTTGAATTGAAACCTTTTGATCCTTGTTCTTTTGGTGTTCGTCTTGTTGATTCTTCCGTAAAGAAACCTTTGGGGAAGATCGACGATGTTCTTATCATTGTCAATGACAATTATGTTCCCGTTGGTTTTACTATTATGGATATTGAATGTGAACCTTCATGTCCAATTATTTTGGGACGTCCTTTTCTTCGCACCGTTGGTGCTATCATTGACATGAAAGAGGGGAATATAAAATTCCAATTCCCTCTCAAGAAAGGGATGGAACACTTCCCTAGAAAGAAGATTAAGTTGCCTTTTGAGTCCGTTACACGGGCTAGCTATTCTCTTACTCTTGATAAAACTTGATCTTCTCTTTTTGCATCATGCCTAGCTTAAAGGCATAAAAGAAAGCGCTTTTGGGAGGCAGCCCACAACGAATTAGGTTTTATTTTGCTTTTGTTGTGTCTTGATGTTTGTTACTACAGTAGCATCATCATTGTATCTTTTCTTTTCAGCTTTGTGCCAAGTTTAGCCTCCGACTGCAAGAAAGTTCAAAAGTTGTGACGTGCTGTCCAGAAAACAAATTTTGTCCTTGGACAGAAAATTTCGAATAAAATCACCAGATCATCTTTTTGATCTGAATTTTTTTGACAGCGTGCTCTATACAATTGGCTTTCGAGCGTCCGTTCTGAGTTTTTTAATTTGAGTTGCGGAAGTGCCCCGAAAAAATTATTTACTACCTGCTGGTCTGTTTTTCACAGATTCTGTCCTGTTTTGCCTTTTCTTCGTTTTGCAAACCTTGAGCTTGCTTTTTCTTTGCAAAAACCTTTTGGCAATCTTGAAAAACAGTAGCTCTTCAAGATTATTTTTATTTCCAGTTGGGAAAAAATATTTTATTGTGGGTACTAACCTCGCTAATCAGATTATGATGAGTTATGTATGAAGGGAGTTTTCAAGTGTGCGAGGGAAGATGATAAAAGAAGATTCAGGAGGGTCAAACGGTCAAGCTTGGGGATGCCCCCGTGCACCCCCAAGAAATATTCAAGAAGACTCAAGCGTCTAATCTTGGGGATGCCCCCATGCATCCCCTTCTCCATCAACAATTATCAGTTCGTCTTTCGTTCCACTATATTTATCACTTCATGCGTTATGTGCTATGCTTGGAGCGTCTTGCTCTTAGTTTCCTTTTTTTAGTTTTCTTTAGCTTTGCTTGCTGTTCATAACAAGTTAGAACCCAGCTTTCTTTGTGTGGGAGAGAAACACGCTCCACTTCAACCTAGAACGCAACATAGGATTTTCATGCTTATCTTTGATGTGTGTGTTATTTGTCTTTCCATAGCTGCTGTCATGTTTAGCTCTTAGTTTTCATGCTTTTCTTTTTAAAGAGCTTTTGTTTAGTTGGTTGCTGAACTCTCTTGAGTTTTCATGTTTATCTTGTTAAGAGAGTTTGCCTGTTGCACTGAGTTGTGTGTCTTAACTTAAAGTAGGTAATTGAGGTTGCTATTTAATTTTAGTAGTAACTTGCAATAGTTTTGAGGTATTGCCATGAGTAATGTCTGAACTTTTGGTGTCAAGAGCTTTAGCCTATTAGTGATAGATGTCGTATTTTGGGCAATCCGTGTTTATTTTCGAAAACCTACAAAATAGTTGAGAACTTTAGCTACTAGATGGATCACTAATCTTTGGAGGGATCGAATATTAGAGTACACTCACATACCATGAGTCGAGGATGCGCAAGGATAACCAAACCCCCATACACTCCTCCTCGGGGTACTTGTCTCTTTGTGAACCTCCTAATTAGATTGAGAGTTACCGATAATAAGTGCATGAGTTCTTCGGACTAATGTGAGTATTCGAAAGTTGACACTTCCACCTAGCCATATTTTTCTAGCCTCTTCGGTACCGTGCATTGCCCTTTCTCACCTCGAGAGTTGGCGCATACTTCGCCGGTGCATCCATATCCTTGGCACAATACGCTCTGTCATCATAAGCCTCATTATATCCTTCCTCAAAACAGCCACCATACCTACCTATCAAGGCATTTCCATAGCCTTTCCGAGATACATTGCCATGCAACATCCATCTTCTCATGACTTGATCTTCATGTCATACATGCTTTTGCTTGATCGATGAGCCGCATGCTAGTTGGGCCTCTCCCTAATCATTGCTACATGACGCGCTAGTATCATTGCATATCCTGCTACACTGGCAGAGGCATACATTTGCATACATCATGATAGTTTCATCTTCTTTATGTTGAGTACTCTTGTAAAGTGTGAAAGATCTTCTATACTTCTTGTAATTTATAGAGTGTTGCCCCTAAAGTGAGGAAAAGATCCCAAAGAGGACAAATCAAAAGATCCCAAAGAGGACAAATGAGAGTTAAATAGAAAGAGCCATTGAGGCCACAAAAAAATAAAAAAAAAGAGAAAAAAGAGAAAAAGAAATAAAAAGAGAGAAGGGGGCACACTACTATTCCTTTTGAGAGATCCACACTCGTACTCCATCTTATACCTTGTACTCCATAGAGATTATCATTCATGCATATAGCTATGTGGGGACCTTCACACTATAGAACTTGGCTCGTATATTCCAATGATGAGCCTCCTCAAAAGAGCTCTAGGTCTTCTTGAGCGAGCAAGTTGGATGCACCCCCACTAGTTCCATTGGAGAGCTTACCTTAGCTCATATGTGCATCCGTTGCATGGCAATCCCTACTCCTCACATCATATCTATCATTTGGCTTTCTCTCGCATATGATTGTCCTCATTGATGTGAGCCTTTCACACCTTTTTTGTCTTCCCCCTTCATCATTTTTCTCTCTTTGCCATCCTAAGTGTCAACTTTCTTGCTTACGCTCATCCATTGCATGAGTGCTCAAAATATCGAAAGGGAGTGGATCATTTTGACTTGTACCTGGCTAGTGGTCTGGGGATGAGTCAAGATAATATTCCAAAGAAGACCAAGTGTGAAACTTTAGTAGATTAAGTTCTCAACAATACAAAAACTATGTTTTACTCTCTCGTATATCCCTATCCCCTTTCTTGCACGCAAACACCATTTGGAGACATTCGAGTCACGGACAGCGAGAGCTCTTGCACCTTTATGTTCTTATGTTGCTTGTTACAATGCTAATATAGACTCTTGCTTGTTATGACTTGAATTGAATTACATGCCTTGATTGCTTTACTTAAAAGTTCTTATATGGTTGATAGCATGTCACCACAGAAATTATGCTTGGGGATGTTGATACGTCCAAAACGTATCTATAATTTCTGCTTGCTCCATGCTTCTTTTGTGTGATATTGCTATGATATTGATGCACTTCCATGCACTTTTGATCATATTTGGACTAACCTATTAACTCAGTGCACCACAGTGCCAGTTCCTTTTTTCTGCTGTTTTTCTATTTCAGGTTTCCCGCATATTAAAAGTGCTCCAAAAATTCCAGGAAAAATATAGGAAAAATCAGCGTACAGGAAGCTTTGCAAAGAACCAAAGATGGGCCAGAGGGGAACCAGGGGAGACCCAGGCGGCCACCTGGCGCGGCCCCACCCCTGGCCGCGCCAGGGGGGCGCCTGGGGCCCCTGCTCCGCCTCTGGCTGCCCCCCTTCGCATATATATCCCTCTCGTCCCGAAACCCTCGAGGACAGAACCCTTTTTCGCGATCTTGCCTCTGTTCCGCCGCCGCAACGCTTCCAAGATCGGGAGCATCAGGAGAACTCTTCCCGGCACCCTGCCGGAGGGGAGAGCCACCACCGGGAGCTTCTCCACCACCATGGACTCTTCCCGGATGAGTCGTGAGTAGTCCACCTTGGACCATGGGTCCATGATCAATAGCTATGTGATGTTCTCCTCCCCTCTTTGCTCTTCATGGTTTAGACCTCGTGAGCTTCCCTACATGATCGAGGCACATATGTAATCTTTATGTTGTTGCTTTGCTGAGTTTGCTGGGATCTGATGGATTAGGAGACTATGTTCAGATTGTGTTTGAGTAATATATTTGATTCACCTCTTTTATATCTTTGCTCTTGAGTAATTCTTGCATGTTCTCCGTTGCTGTTTATTGCTTTGGCCAAGTAGTAGGTAGTAACTCCAAGAGGGAGCGTTATGCTTGATTGTGGGTTCATGCCCCCTGATGACTAGCTTGAGTTACAGAAACATGAGTCTAGGGGATGTGCTGTTGCCACAAGGGAGAAAACAACGGTGCTTGTACTTGCGGGTGCAAGGATTGTTTACTTTACGCAAAGTTCTTTTAATGCAGTTGTCTGTTGCTTTGAGTTCACACTTTGGGTGGGATTCGCAACTTAATACCAGCGAGATGTTCTGGATAGATATCTCAAGGTGGATGATTAGTAGTAGATGCACATGGATTTCGGTCTACTTGCCTTGGCGTACCGCCCATGCTTTTGAGCCTCTACCTTTCTTTGCAGCATAGTTAGCATTGGTTTGCGCACATAATCCTGTCAATTGCCCAGCTGTAATTTGTTTACCTTGCTTTGCTGTTTTATCGTCTTTTGGGAGAGAGACATCACTAGTGAACATCATGGGACCCCGGTCCATATTACCACCGCTGATCACACCTTCTATTTGCTTCCTGTTTTTATTTCCTAGTTGCAGTCATAGCTATCATTATTATCTCTTGTGTTTGATACTTTGTAAACACCAAGGCCGGAGGGATTGACAACCTCTCTGTACTCGTTGGGAGCAAAGTTATCTGTATCTGTGTGCAGGTCCCGTCATCCGCTAAGTTTCTGGCACCGTTGACACCTACTTGTCGACCCTCGGAGTCTCACGGGATTCGATCCTTGGTATCTTTGCCAAGGGAAATTTGCCGCTACGCTACATCTCAACCTTCCACTTGGGGTAACCAACGAGGGGCGAGAAGCCATCACCGCCGCCATGAACCACTTCCAATTGTCATCGTGCTCCGAAGGCACCAATTAGGCTAATGCCACTGGCTCCGAAGGCAACATGTAGGAGAAATTGTATATAGCTATACATGTGTGTATGTGTGAATTGGTGGTTTGTGAGACATTTGATGATATATATATGATTGGTTCTACTAGAAATTCTATATATATATATATATATATATATATATATATATATATAGGGTGGGTCTATTCTCATAACACCCCTTAAGACCTTATTCTCCTAACAACAGGCTTATTCTCCTAACAACCTTCACCCACCCCTACAGAGCTTCTAGCGCGGGAGCGCCCCGACGCCAGCGTCCTCCCAGACTCCTCCCCGCCTCCTAGCGCGGGAGCGCCCCGACGCCGGCGTCCTCCCCGACCCCTCCCTGCCTCCTAGCGCGGGAGCGCCCCGGCGGCCGGCCTCCCTCCCCGCTCCCCCACTGCAGCGCCGCCGCCTCCCTCCCCGCGCCCCCGCTGCAGCGCCGCCGCCTCCCTCCCCGCGCCCCCGCTGCAGCGCCGCCGCCTCCCTCCCCGCGCCCCCGCTGCAGTGCCGCTGCCTTCCTTCCTGTGCCCCCTGCGCCGCCATCTCCCCAGCGCCCTCGCGACCCGCGCGCCTCCGTGCCGCCCGGGCCATGGATCCGGCCATGCCGCGGCGGTCAGGCGACGGACCCAACCCCCTGTAGCTCCCCTTGTCCTTGCCCCCTGAGAACCAACATGGATTCGGCGCGCCGCCGCATCCCGCCCCGACCCACTCCTTCCCACGCCGCCCCGTGCTCCCATCTTCCTCCCCTCCGGCATCACCACCATCTCTCCTTTGGCTCAAGATCCGTCGAGGCGAAGCCTCAGTGGTGCTCGTGTCTGTTAAAGCAGTGCGCCCAGGTGGATTTTTTTGTTTCTGCTCATGGAAAACCCCCTTGCAGTCCGGTGACCACATATGTGCGGCTCGAGGGCATGAGATGCATTTCAGTGCTCCTATGCGTGCAGTTTGTGGGCGCGCTGGCGACGACGGCAGCAAGACAGTGCACTCCATTTATGTAGCAGCTCATTACCTCTGTGTATGAAGTGCAAAAATTGTTTCCGGGGAGGTTTGCTCCACTATACAAGCTACATTTAAAAAACAAACAAATGCAGTGCACTTTGGTCTGAAAAAGTCCATTGCAAAGGACTCTTTGAAGCTCACTTTGTTTTCTCACGAAAGTTGGCCATAAAAAAACTTTTGCGGTTCACTTGTTGATCGAAAAAACAAAAACACATCGGAAAGCAGCTCACTTCTCACACACTTCTCAACGCACGTAAAAAATTAATTACTACGAAAAAGACAAAAGCAAATCATGAAGTTCACTTTTGGTAGTGTTCCGCTTTACTTTCGGGAGTGTTGCGGTCCACTTTCCTTCGAAATTTTTTTTTGGAGAAAAGACAACAAAACTCCTCTGAGAAAAATCTACGTCCAACAAAATAAATCATGAGGTTCGGTTAACTGTGTGATGCTGTGCGTTCTTCAGTTTGAAGCAGTGCGCTTTTCATATTTTTGTAATTTCAAAAACTACTCTTAAAACGTAATGAATTAGAGGGCGTGTTCTACATGAAAAAGTAGCGTCTCGACGATATCTTTCGAACGGTGTATCATTTGGATCATTTCGACCAACTTTTTGTAAAATTTTCACGAAAAAACGGCTGCTGCCGTTCGTAGTCAGCCGCACGATTTTCAAATTTAACTAAAAACCGTAAGGAATCTCAAAAACATTTCAACATATGAAAGTTGCGCCTCGTTCGTAGCTTTCGAACAGTATATTACACGCCTTGTTTCGACAAACGGTTAAAAAACTGGAGTGAAAACAGTACCGAAAATTTGAAAAATTTCGAAAAACACAATTCCGCGATTTAGTAAATTCAAAACTGCTCTTAAACCATAGCGAATTAGAAAAAATAATAGATATGAAAAAGATGCGTGGCAACGATACCTTTCCAACGGTGTATCATATGTTTCGTTCCGACGATCGGTTTATAAAAAAACGCCAAAAAACGCTCGCTGCCATTCGTTGTGAGCCGCACGATTTTCGAAACTGCTCTTAAACCGTGCGGAATCTTGAAAAGTGTTCAACATGGCGAATATGCGTCTACTCCATAGCTTTTCAACGGTATATTACACGCATTTAACCTATATACGGTTAAAAAACTAGAGCAAAAAAGGTACCAAAAAAACAACACGTACAGTTTTTTCGACATGAAGTTCGCTGGTCTCTGTGGTGCGGTGCGTTTAGCTCTCCAATGCAATTTTGCAATGCAGTTCGGAAGTGTTATGAGAATATTATTCTCATAATGTTATGAGAATAGACCGGATATATATATATATATATATATATACATGTTTGCTGGTTCGTGTTTGTGAGACATGTGTTTATGTGTGAATTGGTGGTTTGTGTTTTCCATTTAATTCTTTTTTGTTTGCTGGTATTTTACGATACTACACATTGTACACGTTGATATATTTTCGTTTGTGGTTTGTGTGAATTGGTGGTTTGTGTTTGTGAGACATACATATATGCATAACGTGTACAATGTGTAGTATCGTAAAATACCAGCAAACGAAAAAGAATTAAATGGAAAACCCAAAATTAAATGAAAAAGAAATCATAAAACCAAAAACCTTTGTTTAAGTGCAAATGGGTCAATCTGTCAGGAGGCGGGGTACAGGTAGACCCACAGTACGGAATGACAGCAGTGGATCTGGAAAATCTTGGGTACACTGACGAACCGTTCGTCCTAGCCAATGACGTGGCACGGGTTATCTATGTGAAGGACATGTCTACCAGACCGAGAAAAAGAAAAGATAACGAAGCGAATACATCATACGATGAGCCAAAGCGCCACATAGTTCTTTCAGGAAAAAGGGACATCCTGGGAGTGGAGGACAAGACAGACATATCTGAAGATTATGAAAAGGTTCATGAAATTCCTTCCTTCAAAGTCAAGGCTGACCTAAGCATCCTGATAAACGATGAAGATTATCCATGATTATGGCGCAATAAGCAAATGACACAAGCGAAGAAAAAGGGAAGACTTTCTTCCGCAACTATTATGATGATAGCATGCCAACTTTGTAACAGACGAGTATGATACCATTGTCCGTTTTGTACATGCACATGCTATGCCAACTTTTTCAGAGTTCATTTGAAAACTATGAATTTAGGTCGAATTTTCTCTATAGGTGCATCTATGTTCATTTTTTTAGTAAAGTTAACCACAAACTTGTGATTCACACAAATTTCGAAGAATTCAAATTTTAACTATTCAAATTTGAAAACTAATGGCACTAACAGAAAGTTTAGAATTTTTCTAAAACTAATGGCACTAACAAAAAGTTTATAATTTTGCTGACTTAAAAGCAAAAAGAATTAAAAAAATAAAGCAAAAAACAAAAGAAAATAAATAATACATAAAACAAAACAAAAAAATTGGAAAAAAAATAAAAATAGCAACAATAAGTATTTTGTTGTAAGTAGAAACAAAATAAAATAAATAAAGCAAAAAAAAAACAAAAAAAGTGTTTTCAAATTTGAAAACTAATGGCACTAACAAAAAGTTTATAATTTTTCTAAAACTAAAAGAAAAAAATTAAAAAATAAAGCAAAAAATAAAAGAAAATAAATAATGCAGAAAACAAAACAAAAAAACTGGAAAAAATATAGGGCTCGCCCCTGGCCCATGACCAATAGTCCCGGTTTGTGCCACAAACTGGTTCTAAAGGGTTGATCCTGTTGCGCTCAAGGTTTAGTCCCACCTCACCAACCGAAGGGCGCCCACACCGGTTTATAAGCCCGTCCCTTTGTGCCTTGTTGAGCTCCTCTCAAAGTGAAAATTGATGCCCCTATACAGGGAATTTGACCTAAATTCATAATGAATTTCTTTGAAATTCATAGAAATTGATTATGAATTTAGGTTGAATTTTCTCTATAGGTGCATCTATGTTCATTTTTTTAGTGGCACTAACAGAATTTTCTCTATAGTCCCATCTGAAACTCACACAAAATTTAAAAAATTCAATTTTTAAAACTAATGGCACTAACAGAAAGTTTATAATTTTTGTGACCTAAAAGAAAAAAGAAATCACTAAAAAACTATAAGTATTTAGTTCTAACTAGAAATGAAAAAATTAATAGCAAAAAAGAAAACAAAATGCCTATAATATTTGTTATGACTAACTAAAATTATTAAATTGAGTATAATGATAAAACACAGTAATATTAAATAGAGGAAAAAGAATGACTCAAAAATCAATTTTTATAGTAAAGTTATTCATAAACTAGTGATTCACACAAATTTAAAAAAAACAAATTTAAACTATTCAAATTTTAAAACTAATGGCACTAACAGAAAGTTTATAATTTTTGTGACCTAAAAGAAAAACGAAATCGCTAAAAAACTATAAGTATTTAGTTCTAAGTAGAAATGAAAAAATAAATAGAAAAAAAATGCCACCTACTGGGCCAGCACGGCCTGAATACGACTAGAAACCCAACCATGGGCCAGGATTCAGGCTCGCAGAAGGACCAGCAGGCCCAACAGGCATAGCAGTGTACAAATTAGGCCCGTAAGCCTGCAGTTGAGAGGAGCTCGAGTGGGTGGGCGCAGCAGCGCTTATAAACCACACCCGAGCTCTCTCAACTAGCGAGGTGGGACTAAACATCCCACCGCACCCGCGCCAGCACAGGGCCTTTAGTCCCGGTTGGTGGCACCAACCGACCAACCGGGACTAAAGGGGGGCATTGGTCCCGGTTCGTGGCACCAACCGGGACCAATGCCCCCCTTTAGTCCCGGTTGGTGCCACCAACCGGGACCAAAGGCCGCCGCTTCCCGCCCTTTGGGCTGCTGGAAAAGTCCTTGGTCCCGGTTGGTGGCACCAACCGGGACTAATGCCCACCTTTAGTCCTGGTTTGTGCCACAAACCGGGACTAAAGGCATTACTATATAAGTTCACACTTAGGAAATTTCAGTCTCATCTCCGCCCCGACGCCAACGCCGCCAGGCTGCCTCGACGCCGACGCCGCCCGCGTCGTCGCCGTCGCCTCGCCCTCGCCGACGCCGACGCCGCCCTCTGCCCCGACGCCGACGCCCTGCTCCTCGTCGCCATCGCCGTCGACCGCGCCCCTCCTCGCCGTCGCCCGCGCCCGTCGTCGCCTTCGCCGCCGCCAGCGCCCGACCATGCCTTCGCCGCGGCGACCCCTGCCCCGCTCCCAAGCCCCTGCCAGCGGCCCGCCCCCGCACGCCGGCGCCCTCGCCGCCCCCGTTGTCGCCGTCGTCGTCGCCAGCCACTGTGAGCCGCCGCGCCGCCGCGCCACTATTTTTTTATTAAGCGATTCATTTTTTTTTCATATGTATATATAATGTGTATATGTATGTATATGGCTATATATATGTTCAGAGCATGTTTTTTTGTCCATATGTGTATTAATGTTTTTGTTGCATATATGTAAAAAATCAATGTATATATGTATGTTATATGCATGATGAGGGGGGTGGGGGTCGATATATACCCCCCTCCCCGATAACTTCGACATGAGGGGGCGGGGGTTGATATACCCCCTCCCCGATAACTTCGACATGAGGGGGTGGGGGTTGATATTCCCCCTCCCCTATAACTTTGACATGAGCGGCAAAAGTTACATTTTTAGAAAAGTTTTATCTAAGAAGAGGAAAGAAAGAAGAAGAGGAGAAATAAATATAAGAAGAAGAAAAAGAAGAGGAGAAGAAGAAAGGAATAGTGGATATATTAGTTCCTTTCTTATTCTCCTCCTCTATTAATTCCTTTCTTCTTCTCCTCTTTTTTTTCTTCTTTTTTTCTTCGATCTTCTCCTCTAGATATTCCTTTCTTCTTCTCCTCTTTTTATTTCTTCTTTGTTTTCTTATGTTTTATCGGGTCTCTCGTCGTCGATATACCCCTCCCGATAACTTCAACACGAGGGGGGGTGGATATACCCCCTTCCCGATAATAGTATTTTCCCATGTATGTACGTATGTCGTGTCGATATAAACTCCCGATAACTTCAACACGTGGGGGTGGGTCGATATACCCTCTCCCGATAACTTCAACACGTG
>LR738714.1:765489714-765499730 GCA_902687465.1 Secale cereale | reverse complement strand
GGGGGGGGGGTGTCGTCGTCGATATACCCCCTCCTCGATAACATTATTTTGCCGTGTATGTATCTCGTCGTTGTCGATATTACCCCCTCATTGAAGCGTTCTCGAGGCCACCCCTAACCCTTGAAGCGTTGTCGAGGCCACCCGAAACCCTAGAGAAGCAGCGTCGAGGCCACAAATTAATATGATTCCTTACTGTGATTAGTTAGCTAGTTCTACGTTTGCCACTAATATATCCATCTGTCATGTTTGAATAATAATTGCCATGTTGTAAATATTTGTAGAAACTATGGACACCCACCGAGACAAAGCACAAGAAGCGTTGTTGTTGGACATAATCGCAAACGGACGTGATGCCGTCTTGTCGTTTCTCAACGAGACCGATGATCTGCTGGAAAGAGAGAGTGAAGAAGCAGGCTATGATTATGATGGCTCCGGTGACCCAATTCAGGTGCAAGAAGTAGACCGTGAGGACGGCTTCGGTGACCCAATGCTGGTGCAAGAAGGAGACCGTGATGACGGCTCCGGTGACCGAACCGAGTCCGGCCAGGTATATATATTAGTTAAGCATGTGCTGACTAGTTAATTGATGCATTCATTGTTTTGGTATGTACATATATTAATTAACTCTCGTCTTTGTTCTTTTTTCTAGCCCTCCGGATCGAGCACAACTTCGGTAAGGAGACGAGGCCCGAAGAAAAAGTTGAGCTCAGATGAAAAGTTTGAGATCAAAGAAATCGCGCGCAACGGCCAACCGATTGAACCCATCCGGACAAAGAATGCATTTGTTGCTCAGTGCGGGGTTCTGGTTAGGGACAAGATCCCGATCAGCATCCAGCAATGGTTAAAGCCGGCTATAGAAGACCTTGAGGTGGCTTATGTCACTAATATGCAGAAAGATGATCTTTGGACTGAGCTGAAGTCAAATTTCACCCTACCGCCAGAGGATGATCCGGCGAAGCCAGTTAAAGAGCAATTAATCAAGTCTTTTGCTCTTACAAAGATGGCAGACCTATTCAGGAGGTGGAAGAAATACCTGAATAGGTTTGTCGGCAAAAAAGAGACACTAGAATTCAAGGGCATATATGAGAAGATCAGAGATGACTGGCCCACATTTGTGGCCTACAAGACATCGGAAAAGAGTAAGAAGATGTCGGCGACAAACAAGCAAAATGCTACGAAGAAGAAGCATCACCATCGCATGGGGTCAGGTGGCTACCTTAGAGCCCGACCTAAGTGGGCCAAGGCTGAGAATGATCTGCTTGATAAAGGGATCGAACTAGAGACAATGAACTGGCCAGACCGTTGCCGGACTTGGTTCTTCGGGGCTGGCGGAACCTTGGACCCTGTATCAAGGAAGTGCATTTGGACGGACGAGCAATTGGAAATACCAGTCAAGAAGCTTCAGCACTATATCAAAGCAGCGCAGCAAGGAACATTCGTTCCCGACAGAGAGAACGACGAGCTCACAATGGCCCTCGGGAATCCTGAGCACCCTGGACGGACACGAGGCATGCCAGGCTCCGTTCCGTGGAGTGCTGGGTTTCCGGACGCAGGCGGTTACAAATGCCACGAGAGGAGGAAGAAAGTGCAGCAGACCGAACTGCAGGCGCTGCACGCTAGGGTACAAGCGATAGAGGAACGAGAAGCAAATCGCAGCAAAAGAACTGCCGAAGCTTCCCCCGAAGCTACCCCGCCATCTCAGCTGAGAAGCAGTGTGGCTTCCATCGAGCTGCTTCAGCCGGAGCATGTCTTGATGGCTCCTGCCAGCTATCCCGTGGATGCTATCACGAAGTCTCAAAATTTCCACCTTATGACGCGATGGATTAATATGAAGGTCAAGGCGGCTGTTGGCTCTGTTTTTCCTACTGAACCCGGCGCAACTTTTCACTGCCGGTCGATTCCAGAAGGATATGCTAGGGTGATGGTGGATGAAATAACGGAGGGATTTGAGGACCTCCAGCGTGACCACCCTACCGGTGAAGGGGAGACTCGGCTGGGTTCTTCACTAAAGACTCCATGCCTATGGCAGAAGGACCTCATCAACCTTCTGAACTGGACACCTCCGCCGCCTCCTCCTCCTCCGGCGAGTCAGGGCACTCCGCCTCCTCCACCGCCTCCTCCTCCGGCGAGTGACGATCAGGGCACTCGGCCGGCTCCTTCTCTGGCGCGTGACGGCACTCCGCCTCCATCTCCGCCTGCGGCGGCGCACCCGAACAGCCAGCCTCCTCCTTCTCCGCCTCGTCAGCAAGGGCGGAACAGACCCGCCGCCGCTCCGGCTGCTAGGCGCGTCGTAGTCCTTCTCCTCAGCCGCGTAAGCAAGGAAAGAAGGCAGCCGCTCCGTCTAGTCTGCCGGTGTCTAGCAGTACAGCCAGAGGCGGGAGGCAATACAGATTCGGTCCTTCTCTCACGCCTCTAGAGAAGTTACCATACGAGAGGTCTGACGAGGAAAACGCGAAGATCGCTAAAGCCAAAGTGAAGGACTGGTTTCAAGGGTTGAAAGCACAGAGACATCCACCTCCGGAGGAGAAGATAGATCCGGTGAAAGCAAAGCGCACTCTGGCTGCCCTGAAGAAACCACCAAAGTCTCCGCCGAAAGACAACTATGACTGCATTATTGAAAAGTCATTTCACGAAGCGAAGCGGTCGGGAAGTACTAGAAGTGATCAAAGGTTAGCAGAAGGACGAGCTGGGAAACAAATTGCCCAGCTCGGCGAACAAGCGGACCAATCGTGCCCCCCACTCATGGTGTCTAGCGACATCGTCGCTAATGATCCGAGGATGGTGCCCGGTTATAGCAATCTTGGAGATTACCTGCCCGACGATGTACATTATGATTTCTTGGAGGTGTAGATACAAAGATACGAGTACGGGAAGCCTCTCGTCAAAGATGAAAGATCTCTATCAACGATGATGCGAAGATTGCATGATTGGTACTTGAAAATGTGCAGAGAGTCTGGGGGGAGGGATACTTTGTATGTGAGAGTTAAAAAGGAGCATGACCTCGTTGGAATTGAACTGTTGCCTATTCCATTTGAGGAGTTCTTTCAGTTTTTCAATCAATTGGCCCTCGATAAAGCAACGGTCACCTGCTACTGTCTGTAAGTAGTACTACTTCTGTCATTAAGTCTCTCTATATAGCTCAGCTCTTTCATTGCATGTATTTATAATTATCCTCAATATATTATGCAGATTAAAGATTGTCGAATTGAAGAAAAGACAAGTCGGTGATATTGGGTTCATTAACACATATCTCATAGATGCAACTGAGGTTAAATTTCGTGCCGCAGATACCGAAGCCAACTTGCTACGATCGTTGGTAATAAATGAAAACGAAGATATAATACTCTTTCCTTACAACTTCAAGTGAGTGCTACTGTCTTGTGCATATTCGGTTTCCCTTATATATATTAGTCAAGGTTATAGTAATGTAATTGATGAGTTAATTCATGCGTGTGCAGCTTCCACTATATTCTCCTAGAGATTAAGCTTGAGCAGGGAGTAGTAACTGTCTTGGACTCTAAACGAAAAGATCCCCAGGAGTATCCAGACATGACTCAAATGCTCGATAACTAAGTTAAATCGATCATTATCCACCATGCATATCAGCAACTTTGTTCATTTCTGATATCAAGTAATTGTTTTCTTTGTCTGGCAGGGTTTGGAGAAAATTCACCAAAAAAGCTCTGGGACTGCCGAAGCAGCTGGAATTTAGACACCCGAAAGTAAGTACTATAGTAGCATGTTCCGCGCATCTCCTATTGATTCAAGCGCTAGTTTCATCAATACCATTTGGCATTCTTGCTTATCAGTTTGATTGACCTCTATTTCTTGTAAAGTGGTTTTGGCAGGAACAAGGGAATGATTTCTATGGATACTACGTTTGCGAGTCCATCCGCCACATGACCTGTGAGCGGGGCTACTCTGACGAACAATTTGAAGTGCGTAAGCAATAATATTCACAATTTTATTTCATTACCATCATTTGTGTTGAGTTTCATTTATTCATATATATATGTATTGACCCCCTTATTCAAATTAGATCTTTCAGATGCGGGATGAACTCCTACCACCAGATCGTCTGCGAGCAATTCAAGAGGAATTGGCGACATTCTTCCTTGACCACGTGATCGCTGAAGACGGAGAATATTATGTGGACCATGCGTCCGTATGATAGGAGATTATATTTGTAAGAGATAATTATTGTATATATGTACCCGGTAGTGTCGGATAGATATACGAGAACTTGTTGTTCAACCAGTCTCTCGAAGAAGGAGAGGTGGTCGATATCACTTCTCTTTGTATGCATATATATGTTGATGACGATCTTCTATTTCCTTCGTTTGCTTACTAGCTAGCTAGCGTGTCTAGTCCACTCTATACATATGTATAGTACGTAGCGTCGAACAAGCACGGACATAAGAGAGGACACTTCTCTCTATTAATTAGCTAGCTAACACAATATATGAAACACCTAAATTAACCCCCGAAAACCCCAACCCCCCCTTTCAAAAAAAACCCCAGGCACAGAAATGCTGACGCGTGGATGCCTATTGGTCCCGGTTGGTGCCACCAACCGGGACCAAAGGCCCTCCTGCCTAGGCTCCGTGCATAGGCCACGTGGAGGCCCATCTGTCTCGCTTCTTGTTTGAACCGGGACTAAAGGGCTAGGGCATTAGTACCGACCCTTTAGTCCCGGTTCAAGAACCGGGACAAAAGTCCCTTGCGAACCGGGACAATAGGCCCGTTTTCTACTAGTGGCCCCACTTGTCATCATCTCACACATTGGGCCCACTTGACAGAAATTTCAAAACTGCTCAGATTATTTTCATAAGTGGGTCCCACAAGCCAGGTTTCCATTCCACACGTTTTCAAATCACATAATCAATATTTCAAACAAAACATAACAAATGTAGTTGATCAAAGAATGCTAAATAAGTCTACTACAATCTGTACATAGTCTATCACATAGTCTATTACAATATTGTTATAATCTTTACAGTCTATTACACACGAACAGAAGAGACAACTCTTTGCTACACTGCTTCGAGCTTCAAATATACTTCCTACTTCACTTTCAGGTTGTAGCTCTTGTAAATGAGAGGAAACACCATTTCCGGGTATGTTCATAGAGGCTGAACGAAGGCATCTAACAGTAAACCAAAATAGTTATAAACAAAATAAAAACAAATATACAAACAGCTAGGGACTAAATCATGAAGCATGTGTACATGTCACAATAACAACCACAATGACTAGCAGACAGACAAGGGACAAGAGATTATATCATCACGATACACAGCTATAAACAAGAAATCACAGTTGTTGCATGAATACCAAAATGGCCAGAATGGTTCAAGATGTTGCTGGACACAGAAAATGAATCAATCTCAGATGGTTCATTTGTCACACGTGAACAAGCTAAGATAACATGACATTCTTCGCTAATTTTACACAAATCAATATCAATTACAACAGACTCAAAACAAAGTACCTTAGCTTCAAAATCAGATAGTGAATCGACACAATGATATGTCATGGCCCATCAACCAAGTAACAAATGAAAAGAATGGGATACTGAAGACTTATCTAATCCGGAGAAGACAACGTTGCTGCGGTTGCAGCGCAGTGACCTCGAGACTGAGAATGTGGTGCCATGTCCGGGGTTGATGTGCTCGAGCGAGGTAAGCATCATAGCTTCATCAGATATGCGAGAACAATCAAGCAGGGTACGAGTCAGCAAGCATGTAGCATGTCTTATCGATGCTGAAGAATTAAACTAATAATGAATAGTTCTACTTTTATATAGAACCAAGGATCGTGTTCAACCAGCAACAAATGTATGGAACATCACAATGTATAATTGCCAATATAAACAAGCCATATAGAAAGGGTGCATGTCTAATCTTACTCCCTTGATTATTGATCGTTTTCATATGTGTCCTAAAAATAAACAAAGAAAATAAAACAGTTGGCTGATGTCTACTACACGCTTCTATTCCTGTAGACAGTGTTGGGCCTCCAAGAGCAGAGGTTTGTAGGACAACAGCAAATTTCCCTTAAGTGAGTAACCCAAGGTTTATCGAACTCAGGGAAGTGGAGGTTGAACGTACCCCTTTCAAGCAACCCTGCAATCAAGATACAAGAAGTCTCTTGTGTCCCCAACACACCTAATACACTTGTCAGATGTATAGGTGCACTAGTTCGGCGAAGAGATGGTAAAATATGGATGATAGGAGTGGCAAAGCAAAGTAATATAAATCTGTAATAAAAAGTGCAGCAATCAAACAAGTGGTAAACGTGAGCACAAATGGTATTGCAATGGTGGAAACAAGGCCTAGGGATCATACTTTCACTAGTGGCAACTCCCAACAACATTAACATAATCGAATCACATGATATTTCCCATAAAACATGCAATGGAGACGCACACGGAGGTCATTCCTTTGTGGTCAAGAGAGGACGAGAATTATGTAGGGCTACAAAAGCACACCTCAAAGTTCGTAGTTCTTAATCTATGGATTTCCCAATGTCACCGCGGCCATCCAAAGAGAGTACCACAATCACCACAACATATCTAAAGGATAGTCAAAGACAAGCACCAAGAGACTCTCAATCTTCAATCAACACACAAAAGAGGAAATCACTCATAAAAATATTCTTCTAATCCATGTCCAATAGACCGCTGTCACCTTGGTCTCGGAGATTATACTAGATAAAGACAAGTGAGTACATCAATCCAATACATAAAGGAAGGGGAAGTATCATGGGATCACCCTAGATTAACATAGCCTATGATCACAACGAAGATCACGTCATGGGAGAGAGAGATAACCACATAGCTACACGTACAAGCCCTCAGCCCCGGAGGAGACTACTCACACATGGACATGGTGAGGAGGAGCTTGATGGTGGTGATGATGGAGAGGTGCAGCCCCGCGAGGAGGAGACGGCCGGCGGCCCTAGGGGGCGGCGGCGGCCCTAGGGGGGCAGCGGCTCCTTGGCCCCCCTTCTTCCTTGTGGATGGTGCTGCAATGGTGCTGGTCCTCCCCTCCAAGACGGTGGCTTGGGAGGAGGAAAATTCGTGGCCCTTGGTGACCTAGGTTTCCTCTCTTTATATAGACTCTCGGATTCCCGTCATCATATTTTGGGCCTCAGTAAAACGGGCTTTTCTCGGCCGTCCGGACTCCGATTTGGACGAATTTTATATCCAGAAGCATCCTCTCGAAATTCCCCACAACTTTCGCAACTAGACTTTTTCCGTTTGACGTCGTATTCGGGCCGGAACGTAACCATCTTTAAAAAACGTTCTCAGACAGATTTCAGGAAAGTCAGAGTTCTACTCCAATACGACTCCTTTTGCGTTTTTGTCAATTTCCAAGTAATTCCTACACAATAAAGTGTAAAACAAGAACATTGTGAACTTTTGCAACCATTAGTAGGTTAGTCCAATAAATGCCTAAAAAGATAGAAAACTTGGATATAAACATGAGACAATGATGCAAAACAAGCATGTTACAAGCAAAAATTATGGATACGTTTGAGACGTATCATTGGCATTGAGATGTTCACAAGAAACAGAAGAAATAGTCAATAATTCTTCAGCGTCATCTAAAGACATGGAAGCTTTGCAACTATTATGGTCACTGCAAGGAGTAGTGTTACAAGGCAATATGGCATGCCTACCTCATGCGCTGGACAAACTATAAAATGCATAAAGTCTTGCATAGAATACACATACATATTGGCCAAAAAAACTACCTTGCAACCTGGAGCAGATTAAATTTGAGAAACCCAGACATCACAATCAGCAACATATAGAGACATAAATACCCGCATGAACCCTTGCATCGACAGCTATAAAACCCAAACAAACCCTCTTTGGCAAAGTTTCAACACATGAATTTAATCAAGCAATCAGAATATCAATACAGGAGACACAAAATCATTTGAATAGCTGCTGCCCCAGAAACACAAGAACGGAGCCAAGTTGCAACAGGATCACACAGCAAGGACCGATGGCTAGGGCTGTGCGTCGCAGTTACATTTCACAGCATGGACCCATGGCTAGGACTGTGCATCCCAGTTACAATTCACACAATTGGTGATATGGCATCATCAATAAAATTCTAGACACATCTGAAAACACCACAAAGTAGTGTCGTTGGTCATTGTAAAATTAGTAGCGCACAATGGAGCCCACACCAATAGTTACCAAGCAAGCTGACAGACTGACAGTGTTATTAGGCCTCTTAAGAAATTTTATATACAAACAAAGTTAAATTGTTCATTCGGCCACTTTGGCACCTTGCAACATCCTCCAATCTAAACCATCAGACTAACACCACATGGTCTAATACTGTACAATGCAGAATGCACCAATTGGTAGCAAGCAAGCAAGCTGACAGAGACTGACATTGCTACCGAGCCTCTAAGAAATTGGGGAGAGCACTCACTTGGCTTGAGCCTTGCCCCTGGGGAGGACGGTGTGGTCCACGGCCGGTCTGATCTTCCATGCCATCTTGGATGTAGGCATGTAGCTCGCTTGGGACGCCGGTTCTACCCGCAGCACCGCCATGTCTTCATGGGCTCTCCCGCTCGGGCTCATGGTCGGGGATGTGGGACGTGCGTCTCGTCATGCGAGTCCTTGACGCGCATATATGTTATACCACCACACCATTGCTCCATTAACCTGCAAGATGTGTGCATGTTGTGTCTGTTAGGGAGAAGTGATTTAGAGTTTCAAAGTGAAGTTGTTTCTGAATACTACTAGTGTAATTAGCTAGCTAGATGTATGCAGGAAAGCTACTGTTCTTATTGGGTTACATCTTGTACTAGTAGCTAGCTAGCTAAAGACTTGATAGTATTCTTTTTCTAGATAAAGAGCCGATGCTACTACATAATAGCAAGTACATACTACCATAAAAGAAGTGTTGTTTAAGAACACTCTCTGGTCATTATCATGTCTATTGTTTTTATGGCTCTAAACACTTTCTGGCCATCCCTTTCCAATCAGTTCAGCTATGCATGTCAATTCTATTCCTAGCAAAAAAAAATCAGAGCTAGCTAGTGCAAAGTTCAGTAGTATGTCCTACAGCCAACCTGAGTATGAATGATAGATCTGATGTAGATAGTTAACCCGGCGAAACTAAAAAAGTAGCACGATTTCACAGATCACATCATGTATTGGACAGATGATTATTCATGAGAACAATCAATCATGAGTTTTCTCATGCGTTTGTACTCATCCATGACTGAACTTCATTAGAAAGAAGTGTGGGATGGTGGGACCTGTGGGATCTTGACGCACTTGCCTTGGTCATCGAACGACCATCCATGGTAGAGGCACTCCAGCTTGCCATCGATGCAGCCTCTCCTCCATCCTCTCCTGCACACGACAGAGAAAAGCGGGAGTGAGCACCGTAGCTTTGACCACATGGTCCACAGATCGTGGCAGATTGGTGCGGGGGGAGTCGCGTACCTTGTAGGAGGTCTTGATGCGGTGCATGACGTAGAAGCCGAGGGCGCCGCCGAGGATGGTGCCGGCCATGATTCGCATGCACGCCCACCGCCGCGACCCGGGCGGCACCATTGCTCACTGACCTTGCTACGCCGATGCCTGTAGAGGTGGATGGGGCGCCCGGCTCGACAGAGATGTTGTGTCCAGAGCAGAGGAAGGGGAAGGGGAGGGGATCGGGAGGACGGCGACCTGGGAGGCGGCGAAAGCGGTGGAAGTGTACTGCGTAACGACGGCTGATGGAGGGGGTCAGTCGAGCGGGCGAAGAGGAATTGCTCGATCCGTATGGGGAGACGCTGCAGTGGGCAGAGGAGTTGCTCGATCTCACGGGAGGAGGGGCTATGCGCCGCCCTGATCCCGGATCGGCGGCCTCTAGCAGGAGGGAAGGAGGAGAGGGAAGGCGAGCTCATGGGTGGAGGCGGGCAGAGGAGTTGCTCGATCTCACGGGAGGGGGTGGGAGAGGGTGGAGCAGCGGCGCTTGGGGGTGGGGGTCAAGATCCGC
>LR738714.1:765431988-765489652 GCA_902687465.1 Secale cereale | reverse complement strand
GGGGAGGGGAGGAGGAGAGGGGAGGTGTGCGGGGGCCGGAGAGAGGAAGGAGAAGAGAGCGAGGGGGGAAAGACAGGAGGCGGGGGGTGGATGGAAAATTTCCACGAGGACTAGGGTTTCGGCTTAGGTGGGCTTGGGGTGAGGACTGCCGTTGGATCCGCGAGAATCCGACGGTGTTCCATCCACGATCCGCGTGAAACGCCCACGGACCAATCAAAATGCAGTACACACATACGATGTCATGACCATCTAAATTGGTTATAGTTAACTACAAAATTGGTCATAATTAACTAAAAAATCATTTTTCATTTTTGAGTGCCCAAAATGAGTTTTTTTTGTGAAGAACCTACTATATATTTGTTGCAAAATTGTACCAAATGAATTTTCTAAAACACTAGGACATATTTAAAGCACAATCGACAAAATGGTTGGGTGTCCAAAGTTTCGATCCACCTCCGGTGAAAAAGACAAAATTTGGAATGGCAAACAATGTTGCCTAAGGAAGTTTTCATTTTCTTTGAACAAAAAAATCATTTTTCATTTTTCGGGTGCCCAAAATGAGGTTTTTTGTGAAGGACCTACCATATATTTGTTGCAAAATTGGACCAAATCAATTTTATAAAACACTAGGCCATATATAATGCACAATTGACCAAATGGTTAGGTGTCAAAAGTTTTGATGCACCTCTCATCAAAAAGACAAATTTCCGTCGATTCAGTAGAAAGCGGGTAAAATTTGTACTGCAACTGCCTCATAGTTTGCTCATTATTTTTTCCAAAAATCATTTCTAGGTACATAACTATCTATTTAATCATAGAAACACACAAAAAAATCCAAGACTCAACCACTATCAGTCATGCCCGCCATTTTGACCGCATTTTGAAACAGGCATAAAAAATAAAAAAATTGGAAAACCTTCGCATTGTGTCATTATATGTGACCAAGTTACCAGGAAAAATAATAAACTTGTAATACGGAAATTATTTTTCAAAAGTGTTCTCAGAAACGACCTACCATGCGTGAAGATTCATGGCTTTCAAGCCAAATGATCTATCTTATGGTCACATTCATGGCATAGTTTGTTCAAATGATCTCATATTGTGCACAAGGGTGCATCTTGGAATTCCAAACAATGTTGCCTAAGGGAGTTTTCATTTTATTTGCACCGAAAATTCATTTTCCATTTTTTGAGTGCCCGAAATGAGTTTCTTTTGTGAAGGACCTACCATATATTTGTTGCAAAAATATACCAAATCAATTTTATAAAATATTAGGACATATTTAATTAATAATTGACCAAATAGTTGGGTGTCACAAGTTCCGACCCACCTCTGGTGAAAAAGACAAATTTCGGCCGATCTAGTTGGAAGCGGGTCAAATTTGAACTGCAGCTGCCTTATGGTTTGCTCTTTATTTTTTCCATAAATCATTTCTAGGTACATAAGTATCTATTTAATCATATAAATACCAAAAGTTTTCCTAGATTCAACCACTAGCTAGGAATGTTCATTTCCGCCGTTTTGACCACATTTTGAAACGGGCATAAAAAATTCAAAAAAATCAAAAAATTGGAAAACCTTCGCATTGTGTCATTATATATGATCAAGTTACCAGGAAAAATAATAAACTTGTAATATGGAAATTATTTTAAAAAAGTGTTCTCAGAAATGAGCTATCATGTGTGAAGATTCATGGCTTTCAAGCCAAATAATCAATCTTATGGCCACATTCATGGCATAGTTTGTTCAAATGATCTCATATTGTGCACAAGGGTGCATCTTGGAATGGCAAAACAATGTTGCCTAAGGGAGTTTTCACTTTCTTTGGACGAAAAATTCATTTTCCATTTTTCGAGTGCCCAAAAGGAGGTTTTTTGTGAAGGACCTCCCAAATAATTGTTGCAAAATTGGACAAAATCATTTTTATAAAATACTAGGCCATATTTAATGCACAATTGACCAAATGGTTGGGTGTCAAAAGTTTTGATCCACCTCTGGTGAAAAAGACAAATTTCAGTCGATTTAGTTGGAAGTGGGTCAAATTTGAACTGTAGCTGCCTTGTAGTTTGCTCTTTATTTTTTACAAAAATCATTTCTAGGTACATAAGTATCTATTTAACCATAGAAACACCAAAAAATACCAAGATTCGACCACTAGCTAGGAACGGTCATTCCCGCCGTTTTGACCGCATTTTGAAACGGGCATTAAAAATTTAAAAAAAATTGGAAAACCTTCGCGTTGTGTCATTATATATGACCAAGTTACCAGGAAAAATAATAAACTTGTAATACGACAACTCTTTTAAAAAAGTGTAATCAGAAATGAGCTATCAGGCATGAAGATTCATGGCTTTTCAAGCCAAATGATCAATCATATGGCCACATTCATGGCATAGTTTGTTCAAATGATCTCATATTGTGCACAATGGTGCGTCTTGGAATGGCTAACAATATTGCCTAAGAAAGTTTTCATTTTCTTTGGACGAAAAAATCATTTTCCATTTTTCGAGTGCCCAAAAGGAGGTTTTATTGTGAAGGACCTCCCAAATAATTGTTGCAAAATTGGACCAAATCAATTTTATAAAATATTAGGACATATTTAATGCACAATTGACAAAATGGCTGGGTGTAAAAAGTTTCGATCCACCTCTCGTGAAAAAGACAAATTTCCGCCGATTCAGTTGGAAGCGGGTCAAATTTTAACTACAGTTGCCTCATAGTTTGCTATTTATTTTTTCCCAAAATCATTTTACATAAGTAACTATTTAATCATAAATACATGGTTTGGTGGCGATACGTCGAGGTTTGGGCGGTGGTCGAGGGCCCCAACTCTAGAGCGCGTAAACTCGCATGCCCGTCGCGTGGTCACCACGTGATTGTGACGTTGCCATGTGTTTTGGGAGGCCTAGGCATGTCTAGTGGGTTGGGCACTCCCTAGGTAGGTGCTAGGAAGAAAATTACAACATAAGATTCTCACGAGGAGACCGATCGATGCTCAAACATGAATTAGTAGCTAGTGTTTGATTAGCGGTACGGGAAATGCACATGGCTAATGGGCATGAGTTTTGGTTGAGGATGATCAGTTACTAAGAAGACCGTCTTCACAAATTTTCAGCTCAAAAGGAGGAATCTAGGTGGTACTTGCTTTGCAAAGTACCACACTGGACATAAATACGAATGTTGAAGCTGGGCTCAAAATAATGAATGGATTGAGCTGGCATTTGGTGGAGGATAGTTATTTGGTCATAGGAAAGCACTGTAGAAAATGGATAGCATTTGGACATGCCAAAGTGGTACTTCCTTCACAAAGTGTTTTTTTGAACAGAATAGGAAAATGAATATTTCTGAATTATTTTTGAACTAGGAAAGGAAGGTTTTTTTACATATTTGACGAAGATATGACCCGAAGAATTTATGAGATTTTTTGGGGAATTTTGGGAATGACAGAAATATAGGTTGCTTCACAACCCAGGGCAAAAACTGCCACATGGACATGACATATAGGCAAAACTGATGAGGTGGCGCCTAGTCGTAGCAACCCACCACAATTTACAAGGTTATGACCATCTATATTGGTCATGATCAGCTAGAAATAAGGCAGCGGACCAGTGCTATCTGCTTTATGACCATTTCGTGTAAGGAAATTACGACATTTCTGACCAAAATGGTCGTTATAGTTTAGGGTTTGGAGCCCCTCGAACAGCTTTTGACCAATTGGTCTGAAATGGTCATAGATCTATGACCAATTCTTCCAGGGTCACTGACAGAAGGTCACTAGTTCACATATTTCTTGTAGTGTGTGGTGTACTTAGGCGTGCATGTAGATAGTGGTTAGCATCGTGCATGGAGTTAGTTAGTTGCTTGGTGATGACCGGAGGATTAGAGGATAAGGGCCACGAAGTAGTAGTGGCCTAAGTCATGCGGCTTGCCAACCTGGTGTGTATATATATATATATATATATATATATATATATATATATATATATATATATATATATATATATATATATATATATATATATATATATATATATATATATATATATATATATATATGTTGACATGAGTAATGAAAGAAGAGGCCGAGAGGGCTGAAGGAAATAACCATGTAGTGTTTGTGGCTGCCAAGTACGAGAGCAGTTTTTTGTAAGCCGAGCTACACTATACCTCTTATCGTAGCCGTCCAATCTAGTCCTCAGTGCATGTGGATGTGTGCATAGATACGAACATTAGCAGCTACGGCAAACGCTAAACGCTAAATACTCTGGCAAGGGGTAGCCCGTGATGGCGATTGCCAAGAAAAGCGACAGTTTCTGCCACTATCCAGCACTAGGACTGCCATGGCTACAGTTCTACACAAATAAAAAAAATACTTTCTTTCCGATGGAAGACCTCCTGGCTGCTATAAAAAGGAATCTTCCCTGACAAAACGTTCTCTCTTTATCATTAGTTACTTGCGGCTGTTGAGCTCAAGGTGATTCGCCTAACTGCTATTTGGAAGTAAAATGTCCTGTCAAGTCAATCGCTTTTTATCACTACCTTTTTTGCGTGGACACCACACTATTTTTTGTCGGCGTATGTGATACGTCCAAAACGTATCTATAATTTATGCTTGCTCCATGCCTCTTTTGTGTGATATTGCTATGATATTTATGCACTTCCATACACGTTTGATCATATTTGGACTAACCTATTAACTCAGTGCACCCCAGTGCCAGTTTCTGTTTTCTGCTGTTTTTGTATTTCACGTTTTCCCATTACATAAATTGCCAGAAAAATCCCGGGAAAAATATATAAAAAATCAGCGTTCCGGAAGCTTCCATGCGGCAAAAGTAGGGACGGAGGGGGGCCACCAGGGCTCCAGGCGGCCAGAGGGGGCAGCCCCCCTCCTAGCGCCGCCAGGGCGCCTGGGCCCCCCTGGCCTCCTCTGACGCCCCCCTTTGGCATATATTTACACCGCATCCCGAAACCCTCGAGGACGAAACCCTTTTTTGCGATCTCATCTCTGTTCCGCCGCCGCCGCGCTTCCAAGATCGGGAGCACCAGGAGAACTCTTCCTGGCACCCTGCCGGAGGGGAGGATCACCACCAGGAGCTTCTCCACCACCATGGACGCCTCCCGGATGAGTTGTGAGTAGTCTCCCTTGGACCATGGGTCCAGGACCAGTAGCTATGTGATGTTCTCCTCCCCTCTTTGATCTTCACCGATTAGACCTCGTGAGCTGCCCTACATGATCGAGGCACATATGTAATCCTTATGCTGTTACTATGATGAGTTTGCTGGGATCCGATGGATTATGAGATTATGTTCAGATTGTGTGTGAGTAATATATTTGATTTACCTCTTTCATATTTATGTTCTTGAGTAATTCTTGCATGTTCTCCGTTGCTGTTTATTGCTTTGGCCAAGTAGTAGGTAGTAACTCCAAGAGCGAACGTTATGCTTGATTGTGGGTTCATGCCCCTCGATGACTAGCTTGAGTGACAGAAACATGAGTCTAGGGGATGTGTTGTTGCCACAAGGGGGAAAACAACGGTGCTTGTACTCGCGGGTGCAAGGATTGTTTACTTTACGCAAAGTTTTTTTAATGCAGTTGTCTGTTGCTTTGAGTTTACACTATGGGTGGGACTCGCAACTTAATACCAGCGAGATGTTCTGGATAGATATCTCAAGGTGGATGATTAGTAGTAGATGCAGATGGATTTCGGTCTACTTGCCTTGGCGTACCGCCCATGCTTTTGAGCCTCTACCTTTTTTTGCAGCATAGTTAGCATTGGTTTGCGCACATAATCCTGTCAATTGCCCAGCTGTAATTCGTTTACCTCGCTTAGTTGTTTTATCGTCTTTTGGGAGAGAGACATCACTAGTGAACATCATGGGACCCCGGTCCATATTACCATCACTGATCACATCCGCTATTTACTTTCTGTTCTTAATTACTAGTTGCAGTCATACCTATCACTATTATCTCTTGCGTTTGATCCTTTGTAAATGACAAGGCCGGAGGGATTGACAACTGATACGTCCGAAACGTATCTATAATTTCTGCTTGCTCCATGCCACTTTTGGGTGATATTGCTATGATATGCATACACTTCCATACACTTTTGATCATATTTGGACTAACTTACTAATCCAGTGCACCCCAGTGCCAGTTTCTGTTTTCGGCTGTTTTTGTATTTCAGGTTTTCACGTTTCGAGAACTGCACAGAAAAATACAGAAAAAATATTAAAAAAAGCAGCGTATCGGGAACGACACTGATTCCGAAGGGGAGCCTGGGGGGGCACAGGGGCCCCAGGCGCCCTGTGGGCGCCCCCCCCCCCCTGGGCTGCGCCGGGGGGGCGCCTCGGCACCCCGAGAGCCCCCCGATGCCCTACTTTGGCAGATATTTAAAGGGTCCCCCGTAACCCTTGAAACAGGACTTCTTTTCGCGATCCCATCTCTGTTCCGCCGCCGCCGCCGCTTCCAAGATCGGGAGCACCAGGAGAACTCTTCCAGGCACCCTGCCGGAGGGGAGGATCACCACCGGGAGCTTCTCCACCACCATGGACGCCTCCCGGATGACTCGTGAGTAGTCTCCCTTGGACCATGAGTCCATGACCAGTAGCTATGTGATGTTCTCCTCCCGTTCTTGTGCTTCACTAATTAGTCCTCGTGAGCTGCCCTACATGATCGAGGCACCTATGTAATCCTTGTGTTGTTGCTATGTTGAGTTTGCTGGGATCCGATGGATTATGAGATTATGTTCAGATTGATCTTGAGTAATATATTTGATTCACCTCTTTTATATTTTAGTTCATAAGTAATTCTTGCATGTTCTCCGTTGTTATTTATTGCTTTGGCCAAGTAGTAGGTAGTGACTCCAAGAGGGAACGTTATGCTCGATTGTGGGTTCATGCCCCTCGATGACTAGCTTGAGTGACAGAAACATGAGTCTAGGGGATGTGCTGTTGCCACAAGGGTGAAAACAACGGTGCTTGTGCCCGCGGGTGCAAGGATTGTTTACTTTACGCAAAGTTCTTTTAATGCAGTTGTCTGTTGCATTGAGTTTACACTATGGGTGGGACTCGCAACTTAATACCAGTGAGATGTTCTGGATAGATATCTCAAGGTGGATGATTAGTAGTAGATATTGATGGATTTCGGTCTACTTACTTTGGCGTACCGCCCATGCTTTGAACCTCAACCTTTCTTGCAATGTAGTCAGCATTGGTTTGCGTTCGTGGTCCTATCAATTGCCCAGCTGTAATTTGTTACCTCGCATAGCTGTTTTATCGTCTTTTGGGAGAGAGACATTGCTAGTGAACATCATGTGACTCCGGTCCATATTACTATCATTGATCGCATACACTATTTTACTTTCCGCTATTTTATTTACTATTGCAAATTACTATCTATCACTACTATCATATTGCTTTTAACCCTTTGTGAACTACAAGGCCGGAGAGATTGACAACCTCTCTGTACTCGTTGGGAGCAAAGTTATTTGTATCTGTGTGCAGGTCCACGTTGATTGCTAATTGCGCCGTTAGCGGTTGACACCTACCTGTTGAACCTAGGAGTCTCTCGGGATTCGATCCTTGGCATCTTTGCTAAGGGAAAACACTTCTACTTACTGCATCTTACACCTTCCACTTGGGGTAATCCAACGAGGGATTCGAGGCCCATCAACAACCTCTCTGTACTCGTTGGGAGCAAAGTTATTTGTATTTGTGTGCAGGTCCAGTCAATCGCTAAGTTGCGCCGCTAGCAGTTGACACCTTCTTGTTGACCCTCGGAGTCTCAGGGGATTTGATCCTTGGTATCTTTGCCAAGTGAAAACTACCGCTACACTGCATCTCAAACCTTCCACTTGGGGTAACCAACGAGGGGCGAGAAGCCATCGAGCAAAGTTTTCTGGCGCCGTTGCCGGGGACTCCACTCTTCAAGATAGGGGAGTTGCACGCTATCTTTTACCTTTGCTTTTTAGTCTTGTTAGTTTACCTTTCAGTTTTGCTTTAGTTGACATTATCAAAAATCACAAAAATAGTTATCTTGCTTGCTTGCTGCTATGGGTTCCACCAAAAACACTAAATGGGAGGAGTACACCCCTTCTTCCATCACGCCAATCACCACTGTCGGGATCTACAAAAGTAATAAACCTTGTGATTATGTTAGTTTTAATAGAGAGTTATGCCCATGGCATGGTCTTCCAGGAAAAAAGTATGAGCCTCAGTTTAAAGTTGCTCCTATACTTCCCCAAACTTGTGAAGACGTTCAAACTCTTATAATAGAGAGCAATTCAAACAAAGAAGATGATACTACAATTCTGCTCAATAATGATGAAATTGATTTTGATAATTGTAGTCTCTCAGAAGTTGTCACCTTTTTACAAAGAATGGCTAAAGATCCCCACACTAGCACACTTAACCTTGCCTTCACCGAGCATATCACTAATGCTCTCATCAAAGCTAGGGACGAGAAATTTAGGGTAGAAGCCTCCATACCTAGAAAGCTAGAAGATGGTTGGGATCCTATGATTAAAATTAAGTTGAATAACTTCTCTTGCTATGCTTTATGTGATGTTGGAGCTAGTACCTCCGTTATGCCCAAAAGAATATATGATATGCTTAAATTGAAACCTTTTGATTCTTGTTCTTTGGGTGCTCGTCTTGTTGATTCTTCCATAAAGAAACCTTTGGGGAGGATCGACGATGTTCTTATCATTGTCAATGACAATTATGTTCCCGTTGATTTTACTATTATGGATATTGAATGTGAACCTTCTTGTCCAATTATTTTGGGACGTCCTTTTCTTCGCACCGTTGGTGCCATCATTGACATGAAAGAGGGGAATATAAAATTCCAATTTCCTCTCAAGAAAGGGATGGAACACTTCCCTAGAAAGAAGATTAAGTTACCTTTTGAGTCCGTTATACGGGCTAGCTATTCTTTTACTCTTGATAAAACTTGATCTCTTTGCATTATGCCTAGCTTAAAGGCATAAAAGAAAGCGCTTTCGGGAGGCAGCCCACAATGAATAAAATTTTATTTTGCTTTTGTTGTGTCTTGATGTTTGTTACTACAGTAGCATCATCATCGTATCTTTACTTTTAAGCTTTGTGCCAAGTTTAGCCTCTGATTGCAAGAAAGTTCAAAAGTTGTGACGTGCTGTCCAGGAAACAGATTCTGTCCTTGGATAGAAAAATTCGTATAAAATCACCAGATCATCTTTTTGGTCTGAATTTTTTCGACAGCGTGCTCTATACAATTGTCTTTCGGGCGTCTGTTCTGAGTTTTTTGATTTGAGTTGCAGAAGTGCCCCGAAAAAATTATTTACTACCTGCTGGTCTGTTTTTCACAGATTCTGTCCTGTTTTGCCTTTTCTTCGTTTTGCAAACCTTGAGCTTGCTTTTTCTTTGCAAAAACCTTTTGGCAATCTTGAGAAACAGTAGACCTTCAAGATTATCCTTATTTCCAGCTAGGAAAAATTATTTTATTATGGGTACTAACCTCGCTAATCAGATTATGATGAGTTATGTATGAAGGGAGTTTTCAAGTGTGCGAGGGAAGATGATAAAAAGATTCAGGAGTGTCAAACGCTCAAGCTTGGGGATGCCCCCATGCACCCCCAAGAAATATTCAAGAAGACTCAAGCGTCTAAGCTTGGGGATGCCCCCGTGCATCCCCTTCTCCATCAACAATTATCAGTTCGTCTTTCGTTCCACTATATTTTTATCACTTCATGTGTTATGTGCTATGCTTGGAGCGTCTTGCTTTTAGTTTCCTTTTTAGTTTTCTTTAGCTTTGCTTGCTTTTCATAACGAGTTGGAACTCAGCTTTCTTTGTGTGGGAGAGAAACACGCTCCACTTCAACCTAGAACACAACATAGAATTTTCATGTCTATCTTTGCTGTGTGTGTTCTTTGTCTTTCAATAGCTACTATCATGTTCAACTCTTAGTTTTCATGCTTTACTTTTTAAAGAGCTTTTGTTTAGTTGGTCGCTGGAACTCTCTTTAGTTATCATGCTTATCTTGTTAAGAGAGTTGGCTTCTGTTGCACTGGTTGATATGTCTATGATAACAATGCTATGTGCATAATGGTGCTTAGTAGTTCATGTTTTCTTATGGTTAGTCTCAAATCGATGGGGGTTCTTAATGTGTTATTGAAGTACCAACATGATTTGTTTGCCTATGATGTGGTATGGTTTAGTGATATCTTCCTCCAAGAATTTATTTTGATTGACTTGGCATATGCTCACGCATATTTAAGACTGTAAAGAAAGTCTATCAAGCCTTGATGATCTTTAATTTCTGAGTAGCGATATAACTTCCATGCCCGATTCAATGTTGCTTTGTCGCTCTGCATGATTATGACCGTCATTGCTCTTTTAGTTGGTCGCTCCCAGTCTTTTGCTAACCTTCGCCTGTACTAAGCGGACTGACTGCTTGTGCATCCAAAATCCTTTAAACCAGTTATGCCATATGAGTCCACCATACCTTCCTATACATGGTATTTACTTGCCATGCCTAACGAAGACTTTCGTGTACCATCTCAAAATTAATCAAAAAGCATTTCTCTTTTGTGCCTCTATTTTAGCTCATCAGGAAATAGTAGTTAATTCATGATCTTTTTAAGTTGGACAAGCTTCACCCCGGGATTGCATGTCTAATGTGCAAACCCCTAATACGAGAAGGAACTGGCAAAGAGTGCGCCCGACTCATTAAAAAAATATAACAAACCCTCCTTCACGCTTTGTTCATGAGAAATCAGAAAACTTTGGCAGTGATAAAAAAAGGAGATTAAGGGGATGTGATCGTCCTCATACGGGAGCAGTTCCTCGAAACTTGTCCAGCTCGAGAAGTAATTGAGTTATCTACTAGCATTCGTTGATAGAATATGCATCTCTAAAAAATATTTTTTACTTCTGTTTTTAAAAAACCAAGAGCTCTGGTACATGTTTAGTTTTTGTTTCCGACCACGGGTTTTCATCCTTGCCATCAAAAGCCACGGTTCGAGAGTCTCCACCTTCTTTCTTTAAAGCACCAACTATTGAGAGCATGATTGTCATTCTGAGTGTAATGTGCATTGTCCCAAAGTACCATTGTCTTTTGCATGACTATGATATCGTTTATTCTGAAATCATTGTATCTAGTCGTCACTTAAACTTTGGAGGTGCCCCTGCATTTATGTTTTGCTTCACTAAAGGGGGCAAGCGAGATATCACTTTGTCATGTTTGCACACAATGCTCACTACAAATCTATTGAGTGTTTCAGTATCATATTGTAAAACTTTCAGTTCTTTGTGATATTCTCATGAGGCAACTTAATTACTACAGATTCATTATCTCAGTAAGCATTTGTCATGTGACTGTGAAAAGTTCTTATATGGTTAATAGCATGTCACCACAGAAATTATGCTTGTTATCATTTACCTACTCGAGGACGAGCATGAATTAAGCTTGGGGATGTTCATACGTCCAAAACGTATCTATAATTTCTGCTTGCTCCATGCCTCTTTTGTGTGATATTGCTATGATATTTATGCACTTCCATACACTTTTGATCATATTTGGACTAACCTATTAACTCAGTGCACCCCAGTGCCAGTTTCTGTTTTCTGTTGTTTTTGTATTTCAGGTTTTCCCATTACGTAAATTGCCAGAAAAATCCCGGGAAAAATATATAAAAAATCAGCGTTCCGGAAGCTTCCATGTGGCCAAAGTAGGGCCAGAGGGGGGCCACCAGGGCTCCAAGCGGCCAGAGGGGGCGGCCCCCCTCCTGGCCGCGCCGCCAGGGCGCCTGGGCCCCCCTGGCCTCCTCTGACGCCCCCCTTTGGCATATATTTACACCGCGTCCCGAAACCCTCGAGGATCGAACCCTTTTTCGCGATCTCATCTCTGTTCTGCCGCCGCCGCGCTTCCAAGATCGGGAGCACCAGGAGAACTCTTCCCGGCACCCTGCCGGAGGGGAGGATCACCACCGGGAGCTTCTCCACCACCATGGACGCCTCCCGGATGAGTTGTGAGTAGTCTCCCTTGGACTATGTGTGACGCCCGAGACCGACGTCCCAGAAGATCCCAGAAGATTCCAGATGTTCCGGGTTGCCCGTGTGTTTCTTTTGAGCTTGTGTTATTTATTTCTGCATTGCATCATGTCATCATGCCATAATGTCATTTTTATTTTTGCATCTCAACTTAAATAATTCGTGTGGGCCTTCGGTCCATTTAAATCGAGGGAAGAATGTCTTCTCTTTATAACATATAAAAGTCTCTCATTATTTTAGGGAGCTATATATTAAAATATTCCTTTCCTCGGTATTACTCTAACACACTTGCATAATTTTCCCCACGTCTCTTAATTCTAGTTTCACCTTCTAAATCTTGCCAATAATTCCTTTCCGTTGTTTCGAGGTTCCTCCGAAAATTCGAACAAATTTTGGACACTTCAATAATCTCGTCTTAGTTCAAACCTATTTGAATTATATTCAATTATGTTTGAATTATTTTTCTGATCTAACCTCTTGTATTTTTCTCCGGTCGTGCTCATGTTTATGATGCCGAGAAAAATAGCCTCTTGTGTTCTTGCCCTAACCCCCCTCCTCTTTCTTTCTTTTTCCTCGTAGTTGTTTTTCTGCTAAGAGAAAGTGAAAGAGGAAGAGAGGCCCAGCCTTCCCTCTCTTCCTTCCCAGCCCATCTGGGTTCTCAGCCTCTTGGGCCCTCCTTCCCCCTCAGCCGGCCCAAACCCCACCTAACCCTAGCCCGACGCTACCCCTCGCAGCCTCCCTTCGACCGCACTACCTCACGCTCCCTCGAGCCCCCTCAGCGCCGCCAGGCAGCATCCCGAACCCCTCGACCCGATCTCCCCTTCTCCATCTCGCGAGCGCCCCATCCCCTCGGTCGTCCCTCCGGCCTCTCCTTGCGCGCGTCGAGCGCCCTGCCTCCTCTGGCGCGAGCTGGCCGCCCCGAGCGCCCCCTCCGCGCCGTCCTTCGTCGTCGTCAAGCCACCCCAGCGCCGCGGCCGGGCCCTGCCTCCTCTGCCTCGGGCCCTCCTCCCTCCGTCCGTGCCGCCCCGAGCGCCTCCTTCCAGAGCCGCGGGCCGCGCCCCTCCCCGTCCGGTGCGCGCCCAGGCCCTGCCTTGGCCGCCCCACATCGCCCCTACGGCCCCTCCGTCGCCCCAAGCCTCTTCGCCGGCCGTTCCCGCAACGCCTCGCCGTGCCGCTGCCTCGGCTCCTTTCCGCTGCTGCTGCCTGGCCTCGTCGTCCCGAGACCGGCAAGTACATCTACGGCCGAGTACACCACGACACGATGACGTGAACAACTACATGACCCGACAAGTACCACTACATGTACAAGTACCTCGACGCCCGGAGCACTCGAGAACGACAAGTACCCCGACAACATGTGTACCACTACCGTCGCCCCGTGTACGACTACGAACGTGTTCCTCGACTCACGAGAACGTCTACTTCCCTCTACGACTTCTTCCTCTACGACCTCGAACCCCTCCGAGAACGATGGTTCCGAAGGTATAACCCCGTCGATGACCCGTGTGATGCATGCTTGTTGTGTTGTATGAAATGTTTCCCGTGTGTGCTTCGTGCCCGTTCCACCTTTTGTCATGTTCCTCGGTTGCCTCGTCACCGACTCGTGGAAACCCGGTGACGGGATCCACCCACTTTCATCTTGTTCGACTTGCTCACGTCGATTCTACCTTTTGCACCGGACTCTCAACGAGTTGCCGGAACCGATATGGTGCCGTTGCATCATTTTCGGATCGTTGCCGTGGCACCTTTCCATTCCACCACGGTGACAAATGCTTCTTATCCTTTTAAGTCAACCTTTTAATTAAACTTGCATAAACTTGATCATGTCATCCGCATCATGTTAACAACACTAAAATGTTTAATTGTTGTTGCTTTATAATTATTAAACATGCTTATGGGGAATTTCCGGATATGTTGTTGTTATTTCCGGCCTCATTTAAAATGCCTAAATAGTGTAGTTTCTTTATGCTTCACCTCTTGCCATGCTAAAAACATTTAACCTTGTCTTGTAAATAAACAAGAGTCAACTAAATAAATAATATGTGGTGTTTCGTCAATATGCAACTCGTTGCATATTGAGCTCCACTTAACTTGTAGTTTTGTTTGTGCACTTTGCCATGCCATGCATATTTAAACCGGACATGCATCATGCTTGGATGTGCATCTTATGCCTTGTTGATGCTTGTGTGTTTACCGTGTTGTTTCTTTCTTTCCGGTTGCTTCTCTTGTTAGCTTCGGTTTCGTTCCGGAGTTGTGAGGTTTTCTCTCGTCGGTGTTGCTCCGTCTTCTTCATGGATCCGTTCTTCTCCCTTGTGGAATCCCAGGCAAGATGACCGAACCCGGATACCATTACTATCTTTGCCTATTGCTAGAGTATCGTTCTTTAGTTTTGCCTCGATGCCCATGTCTTCTTGTCAGCCTCCTACTTGTAACCAATTGCCATGTTTAACCAACCTACCTATGCAAACCGTTGCTTGGCTAAGTACGCTTCGCTCAGCCCTTCTTATAGCATTGTTAGTTGCAGGTGAAGATTGAAGATGCTTGCTTCATGTTGAAGTTTGGTTGGGTTATATCACACTATATAAATGCTTAAAAATGAAATCATCTATATACTGGCAGGGTGGAAGGCTAAGCCTTTTGCTTGGTGTTTTGTTCCACTCATGCCGTTAGGAACCGTATAAACCAGTGTTATGTTCCTTGATTATGCGTTCCTAACACGGTTGGGGTGTATGGGACCCCCTTGATAAACCGCTAAGTGCTAAGTCTTTTCCAGCAAGTCCCAACCTTTGGTACTATTTTGCCTAATAACAAACTAATAAAAACTTGCATGTGGACTAGCTATCCCTTTTATTTTAATTCAACAACCCCGGGCCAGTGCTCCACATGAGTGTTGGTCCGAAACGGGGAGCCTGCGGGGCCACCACGAGGAAACTCGAGGTTTGGTAAAAACCCGTAGCTTCGCCCATCCGGTCGTGTCCTGAGACTAGATACGCGCGGCTACCTATCAGGGTGTCGACACGCCGGGAGGATTTGCTGGATTAGCCTTACCTTAGTTCGGTTTAACTTGAGCATGGGATTCCGAGAATACTCGGGTCTTCCCAACTATGGAGTTGCGACTCCGCGGATCGTGGGCTTGTAATGGGTCAAGTTGGAACACCCCTGCAGGGTTTGAACTTTCGAAAGCCGTGCCCGCGGTTATGTGGCAGATGGGAGCTTGTTAATTCCGGTTGTAGATAACTTGACACAATGATTCTAATACACTACCAGCGTGTGTACCGTGACTGTCAATTTCCGAATAGGGATTCGGGAGTTGAACACGGTGGGGTTATGTTTGACCGGCTTTAGCTAGGATCACTTCGTGATCATCTTTCGACCGATGCTCTTCTCTTCTCGCTCTCTTTTACGTAAGTTAGTGCTAGTTGCTGCTGCAGACTCTTGTTGTTCCTTCACCTCTCGTTCTTTCTTCAGCCTTGTCCTCACCCAAGGCTTAAATAGTCTTGTTACCCGGGAACGGGATTGCTGAGTCCTCTGTGGCTCACAGTTACTTCACCACACCAGATGCAGGTTCAGCCGAGTTAGATGCAGGAGCTGGTTCAGTTCTTCACCCAGGAGTCCGATGAAGCTTGTGGCCGTTCGCTTGTGATGTTTCGACGATCAGTAGTGGTTTCTACTAGGATTCGATCCTGACCTGTGGCTTTATGTTGTTTTGGTATCTTGCTTTTGGATCTTCACCCGTAGTCGGGTTGTGATGTTTTGAATGATGTATTGCTTATGTAATGTATTGTGTGAAGTGGCGAGTGTAAGCCAACTATCTCCTTTTGCATTTTAATCCCTCTTTTACATGAGTCGTGCAAAGATACCAAACTTGAGATCATTCTAGGATGGATTTATGCCTTTAAGTCGTGCCTCGACACGTAGGAGGTATAACTCCATCCTGGGCATTACAAGTTGGTATTCAGAGCCTTCTCCGACCTAGAAGCCCCCACTAATTGATCGAATCGTTGACGGTTGAGTCTAGGCACACACTGAAAACTTTTTGAGTCCTATATTATATCGGAGAGTAGGATTTCTTTGCTTCTCATCCCCTTTCTCTCTGGTGAGGACTCCTGACGATTACTCTTTTCTCTTCTACTTTCAAAAATTGCACTAAATATTTTTTAGGATCCCGCGAGTATTCTGGGATTGTTTCGATGTTCTTGTGACAAGGATATTGTTCTAGATGGCTCCTGTTACCGAGGAGTTGAGCTTCGGGGTATCATTGACACAAGCATATCGCGGCAATACTAAATACTTAAGACGGCCGACATCGAAAAACTCTCCTATACGGCCAGTGGCAAGATAACCCCGACATCACCCAGTACTGGGGAGGTAGTTCGAGAGTATTGCCATAGCTTATTATAGTGGATGCTTTTCGAAGGTCCGAGGTACACAGTTTCCGAGAAAGACTGGTTATGTGTTGAAGGATGGATACACCTGGATGTAGGTTTAGAGTTGATTGCGCAGTGCTTCCCGTGTATCCCCAACACCTGATTGCATAACTGGAAACTTTCGGAAATCTATAGGTGGGTTCATCTAGTAGTTCTAGGCATTCTTCCAACGGATGCTCGATATGAAGTTTGGGGTTCTACATTGAGTGAAGTGGTTTTATGGACTTGTTCTGATCGGGAGTTGCATCTTAAAGGGTCCTTGGCTATGCTGATCCGGGGATTGCAAAACCCTTTTGTAACACGTTCCATGAGCTTTCAGCACGAAGATGTCGAACGAAGCTTCTATCTTGTATTTGTTCTATCTGATCCTTGTTCCTTTTTATTTATCTTTTGTTCTCCCGAGTGGCTTCTCGACAAGTTGACGTACCTACTGAATTCATTCGTTCAATCCTCTGTTCGAATGATTTTGTGAAGATGATGCGCAACACATCTACCCTTTGTTTCGTTTTGATTCTGGTATTCGAGTTGCTTCGATGTCAAACGTTGATTCCATACCTTTCTTAATCGGTGTTCTCATATTTCTATGGGAGTGCTAATTCTTCTTGATCATCAAGATCTTCATGTTAATCCTTTCCAACCGGTGTGCCGTCTCTTCAAGTTATTCCATACAGACGTCGTTGTGAAATCTGACGTTCTGTCTGTTTCATTCATCCCAAGTTGTCTTTGTTCTCCCCACCCTCCCACCCTTTTCTTCTTGGAGCCAGAAATTCTCAAATGAAGTATCCATTTTATTCATGTGATATTTCTTCATTCTTTTCCTTCAATGTTCTTATCCGGTGATTTCTCGTGAAGATGCTCAAGAGCTTCAAGTTCATCATTCTTTTGTTCTCTAATTCTGCCGGTGGATGTAATTCAACATTTCATTGTTGATCTTACCCTTTTCCTCTTTTCACAATGCTTTCTTATTCCGGTGCACCAATTAATCATTCTCCTCTTGTTTTTCTTATCCGGAGTGCTGAAGATTCATAATTCCATTCTTAATCCGTTCAAGCTATTTTGAGCTTTGTCTCCTTTTTTCAAGCCATTTAACTCAACCGGTGCAATATCTCTTAAGCAATCTTTTTCAACGGTGATTTCTTTGAGTGGGCCCTAACCCACAGGTCTTTTCCCAGGATCTTACCTGACTCTTCTTTTCCGGAGTTATACTCAAATTCTTTTCGAAGTGTGACGTAAGAATGATTCCCATCAGTCACATGCCTTCTCCAAGATCGCTTTCAAATTCTTTTTTCTTCGTTGTTTCAACCTTTTAATTATTCGTTCCGGAGTGCTCAACAATTCTTATGGCATTTCTCGTCTTCATTCTCAGCTTTTGGAGACCGGAGAAGTGTTTCCCTTAAATCTTGGCCCGTCTTCTTGAAGATTCGTGGTTCTAGCTTCATGCCATCCTCATTATTGTTTTGATTGTGAGGAATTCTTTTATACCCTTCCGAAGCTTTTCATGAATCCTTTTCTTTGTGATCCTCCGAAGGCCATCATTTCAGAAGATTTCTTCGTTCTCAGTTTTCAACTTCGTCCTCCAACTATTCTTCATTGATGTCTCTTCGTTCGTCTCCATATTCTTACGGTGGTTCTTTCAAGTTTACCTTTCCATTGTTATCTTTTTAATTCTTTTGTTCTTTTTACAATCCTACCGGTGGTTCGTTGAAGATTTATCCGAGCTTATGCTAGATCTCTCTTTAATTCTTTCCAACGAGAATAAGTAGCATGCCAAATCCTTTGGTTGTCATCAATTTAAATTGGTGAAGGAGATGCATGACATAACTCTTATTCTTGTTCCTTCAGGTGATTAATTTTCTTGTCTGCAGCTTGTTCATCATATCATATCCTTGATTCTAAGTTTTTCATCTTCTTTTCCGGAGCTCCAAGTTATTTCAATTATATCATTTCAAAGCTTCATCTAATTCATCGCAGGCCTTGAATCTTATTCTTTTCATCTTTCACTTCTCATGCTTTCATTACCGGAGTTCTTCATGGTGGTTCATCAAGTTTTAATTCTTCCTTGAAGTCTTCTTCAACATTCTTGTTGGAGCTCAAGCATTTTCATCATGCTTTCCAATTGCAATCCTTTCTACCTTATCTTTTTCAGATGGTGTTATGTCATTTTTGACAATTTTCCCTTCATGTTTCATGACTTTCAAGTTATCAAGAATGAGATATTTAAAACCATCATTTTCTTTGTTCAGGAGATCTTTCCAACCTTTCAATTATTTGTTGGAGTAATCTTGGGTTGTATTTTCACCTAAAAGCTTTCCCTGAGAATTGCTGATATTGTGGTGCTTATAAATGACCCAAGTTCTTCATTTATCATTCCGGTGAAATAAGTTTATCATCTCCTTGTTGATCTCAATCCATTCAAATGTTTCGTCTGTGGCCGGTTGTCACCTCATAACTTTGAGATGTTTTCCATAAGCCCACATCAACCTTATTTGTTTCGTTGTTGATTTTTCCAACAACTCCGTTCTACCCTTCTCCGTAAGGAGGTTTTTTCTAATTCATTCGGGGGAGAAGTTGTCATCTTCTTCTTCGATCCTTTCTTTCCAACGATCTAGCATCTATTCTTTCGTTCCGGAGGCTTTGTAATGTTGCTCTCTCCAAACCATCTTATCGTTTTATCGAGATCTTGTTCTTTCCCTTGCTTATCTTTTAACCGGAGTGCTGTCTGAATCTTTCTTACCCTTGTGCCATTCTTTTAATTGTTCCGGAGGCTGTGTGTTGTTGTTTTCATCAAGTATCATCTCTACTTGGCTAGTTCTTGCTAATTCCTTCCATTTTCAGACGGAGTGCTGCCCAAATTCTGTCATTCTTATTCCTTGGCTATACTGTTGCGGTTTCTTATTCTTTTGGTTCGTAAGCTCTTGCTTCATGTCTTTCAACCTACAAGGTTCTCATAATGTTCCTTGTTACTCTTTCTAACGGAGTGTTTTCAACTTCGTTCATCTCCGTTGCTTTCTTATTTCAACTTGTTTAACCTCTCAAGGTTCTTGGTTTCACTCGTCTGTCAAAGAAGCAACTTTGTTTTACCTCTTCCTCTTCCGTTTTTACCCGGTGATATCTCTAGGATCTCGGGTCGAGATCCTCTGTTAGTGTGGGAGAGTTGTGACGCCCGAGACCGACGTCCCAGAAGATCCCAGAAGATTCCAGATGTTCCGGGTTGCCCGTGTGTTTCTTTTGAGCTTGTGTTATTTATTTCTGCATTGCATCATGTCATCATGCCATAATGTCATTTTTATTTTTGCATCTCAACTTAAATAATTCGTGTGGGCCTTCGGTCCATTTAAATCGAGGGAAGAATGTCTTCTCTTTATAACATATAAAAGTCTCTCATTATTTTAGGGAGCTATATATTAAAATATTCCTTTCCTCGGTATTACTCTAACACACTTGCATAATTATCCCCACGTCTCTTAATTCTAGTTTCACCTTCTAAATCTTGCCAATAATTCCTTTCCGTTGTTTCGAGGTTCCTCCGAAAATTCGAACATTTTTGGACACTTCAATAATCTCGTCTTAGTTCAAACCTATTTGAATTATATTCAATTATGTTTGAATTATTTTTCTGATCTGACCTCTTGTATTTTTCTCCGGTCGTGCTCATGTTTATGATGCCGAGAAAAATAGCCTCTTGTGTTCTTGCCCTAACCCCCCTCCTCTTTCTTTCTTTTTCCTCGTAGTTGTTTTTCTGCTAAGAGAAATTGAAAGAGGAAGAGAGGCCCAGCCTTCCCTCTCCTCCTTCCCAGCCCATCTGGGTTCTCAGCCTCTTGGGCCCTCCTTCCCCCTCAGCCGGCCCAAACCCCACCTAACCCTAGCCCGACGCTACCCCTCGCAGCCTCCCTTCGACCGCACTACCTCACGCTCCCTCGAGCCCCCTCAGCGCCGCCAGGCAGCATCCCGAACCCCTCGACCCGATCTCCCCTTCTCCATCTCGCGAGCGCCCCATCCCCTCGGTCGTCCCTCCGGCCTCTCCTTGCGCGCGCCGAGCGCCCTGCCTCCTCTGGCGCGAGCTGGCCGCCCCGAGCGCCCCCTCCGCGCCGTCCTTCGTCGTCGTCAAGCCACCCCAGCGCCGCGGCCGGGCCCTGCCTCCTCTGCCTCGGGCCCTCCTCCCTCCGTCCGTGCCGCCCCGAGCGCCTCCTTCCAGAGCCGCGGGCCGCGCCCCTCCCCGTCCGGTGCGCGCCCAGGCCCTGCCTTGGCCGCCCCACATCGCCCCTACGGCCCCTCCGTCGCCCCAAGCCTCTTCGCCGGCCGTTCCCGCAACGCCTCGCCGTGCCGCTGCCTCGGCTCCTTTCCGCTGCTGCTGCCTGGCCTCGTCGTCCCGAGACCGGCAAGTACATCTACGGCCGAGTACACCACGACACGATGACGTGAACAACTACATGACCCGACAAGTACCACTACATGTACAAGTACCTCGACGCCCGGAGCACTCGAGAACGACAAGTACCCCGACAACATGTGTACCACTACCGTCGCCCCGTGTACGACTACGAACGTGTTCCTCGACTCACGAGAACGTCTACTTCCCTCTACGACTTCTTCCTCTACGACCTCGAACCCCTCCGAGAACGATGGTTCCGAAGGTATAACCCCGTCGATGACCCGTGTGATGCATGCTTGTTGTGTTGTATGAAATGTTTCCCGTGTGTGCTTCGTGCCCGTTCCACCTTTTGTCATGTTCCTCGGTTGCCTCATCACCGACTCGTGGAAACCCGGTGACGGGATCCACCCACTTTCATCTTGTTCGACTTGCTCACGTCGATTCTACCTTTTGCACCGGACTCTCAATGAGTTGCCGGAACCGATATGGTGCCGTTGCATCATTTTCGGATCGTTGCCGTGGCACCTTTCCATTCCACCACGGTGACAAATGCTTCTTATCCTTTTAAGTCAACCTTTTAATTAAACTTGCATAAACTTGATCATGTCATCCGCATCATGTTAACAACACTAAAATGTTTAATTGTTGTTGCTTTATAATTATTAAACATGCTTATGGGGAATTTCCGGATATGTTGTTGTTATTTCCGGCCTCATTTAAAATGCCTAAATAGTGTAGTTTCTTTATGCTTCACCTCTTGCCATGCTAAAAACATTTAACCTTGTCTTGTAAATAAACAAGAGTCAACTAAATAAATAATATGTGGTGTTTCGTCAATATGCAACTCGTTGCATATTGAGCTCCACTTAACTTGTAGTTTTGTTTGTGCACTTTGCCATGCCATGCATATTTAAACCGGACATGCATCATGCTTGGATGTGCATCTTATGCCTTGTTGATGCTTGTGTGTTTACCGTGTTGTTTCTTTCTTTCCGGTTGCTTCTCTTGTTAGCTTCGGTTTCGTTCCGGAGTTGTGAGGTTTTCTCTCGTCGGTGTTGCTCCGTCTTCTTCATGGATCCGTTCTTCTCCCTTGTGGAATCCCAGGCAAGATGACCGAACCCGGATACCATTACTATCTTTGCCTATTGCTAGAGTATCGTTCTTTAGTTTTGCCTCGATGCCCATGTCTTCTTGTCAGCCTCCTACTTGTAACCAATTGCCATGTTTAACCAACCTACCTATGCAAACCGTTGCTTGGCTAAGTACGCTTCGCTCAGCCCTTCTTATAGCATTGTTAGTTGCAGGTGAAGATTGAAGATGCTTGCTTCATGTTGAAGTTTGGTTGGGTTATATCACACTATATAAATGCTTAAAAATGAAATCATCTATATACTGGCAGGGTGGAAGGCTAAGCCTTTTGCTTGGTGTTTTGTTCCACTCATGCCGTTAGGAACCGTATAAACCGGTGTTATGTTCCTTGATTATGCGTTCCTAACACGGTTGGGGTGTATGGGACCCCCTTGATAAACCGCTAAGTGCTAAGTCTTTTCCAGCAAGTCCCAACCTTTGGTACTATTTTGCCTAATAACAAACTAATAAAAACTTGCATGTGGACTAGCTATCCCTTTTATTTTAATTCAACAACCCCGGGCCAGTGCTCCACATGAGTGTTGGTCCGAAACGGGGAGCCTGCGGGGCCACCACGAGGAAACTCGAGGTTTGGTAAAAACCCGTAGCTTCGCCCATCCGGTCGTGTCCTGAGACTAGATACGCGCGGCTACCTATCAGGGTGTCGACACGCCGGGAGGATTTGCTGGATTAGCCTTACCTTAGTTCGGTTTAACTTGAGCACGGGATTCCGAGAATACTCGGGTCTTCCCAACTATGGAGTTGCGACTCCGCGGATCGTGGGCTTGTAATGGGTCAAGTTGGAACACCCCTGCAGGGTTTGAACTTTCGAAAGCCGTGCCCGCGGTTATGTGGCAGATGGGAGCTTGTTAATTCCGGTTGTAGATAACTTGACACAATGATTCTAATACACTACCAGCGTGTGTACCGTGACTGTCAATTTCCGAATAGGGATTCGGGAGTTGAACACGGTGGGGTTATGCTTGACCGGCTTTAGCTAGGATCACTTCGTGATCATCTTTCGACCGATGCTCTTCTCTTCTCGCTCTCTTTTACGTAAGTTAGTGCTAGTTGCTGCTGCAGACTCTTGTTGTTCCTTCACCTCTCGTTCTTTCTTCAGCCTTGTCCTCACCCAAGGCTTAAATAGTCTTGTTACCCGGGAACGGGATTGCTGAGTCCTCTGTGGCTCACAGTTACTTCACCACACCAGATGCAGGTTCAGCCGAGTTAGATGCAGGAGCTGGTTCAGTTCTTCACCCGGGAGTCCGATGAAGCTTGTGGCCGTTCGCTTGTGATGTTTCGACGATCAGTAGTGGTTTCTACTAGGATTCGATCCTGACCTGTGGCTTTATGTTGTTTTGGTATCTTGCTTTTGGATCTTCACCCGTAGTCGGGTTGTGATGTTTTGAATGATGTATTGCTTATGTAATGTATTGTGTGAAGTGGCGAGTGTAAGCCAACTATCTCCTTTTGCATTTTAATCCCTCTTTTACATGAGTCGTGCAAAGATACCAAACTTGAGATCATTCTAGGATAGATTTATGCCTTTAAGTCGTGCCTCGACACGTAGGATGTATAACTCCATCCTGGGCATTACACTATGGGTCCATGACCAGTAGCTATGTGATGTTCTCCTCCCCTCTTTGATCTTCACCGATTAGACCTCGTGAGCTGCCCTACATGATCGAGGCACATATGTAATCCTTATGCTGTTGCTATGATGAGTTTGCTGGGATCCGATGGATTATGAGATTATGATCAGATTGTGTGTGAGTAATATATTTGATTTACCTCTTTTATATTTATGTTCTTGAGTAATTCTTGCATGTTCTCCGTTGCTATTTATTGCTTTGGCCAAATAGTAGGTAGTAACTCCAAGAGGGAACGTTATGCTTGATTGTGGGTTCATGCCCCTCGATGACTAGATTGAGTGACAGAAACATGAGTCTAGGGGATGTGCTATTGCCACAAGGGGGAAAACAACGGTGCTTGTACTCGCGGGTGCAAGGATTGTTTACTTTACGCAAAGTTCTTTTAATGCAGTTGTCTGTTGCTTTGAGTTTACACTATGGGTGGGACTCGCAACTTAATACCAGCGAGATGTTCTGGATAGATATCTCAAGGTGGATGATTAGTAGTAGATGCAGATGGATTTCGGTCTACTTGCCTTGGCGTACCGCCCATGCTTTTGAGCCTCTACCTTTCTTTGCAGCATAGTTAGCATTGGTTTGCGCACATAATCCTGTCAATTGCCCAGCTGTAATTCGTTTACCTCGCTTAGCTGTTTTATCGTCTTTTGGGAGAGAGACATCACTAGTGAACATCATGGGACCCCGGTCCATATTACCATCACTGATCACATCCGCTATTTACTTTCTGTTCTTATTTACTAGTTGTAGTCATACCTATCACTATTATCTCTTGCGTTTGATCCTTTGTAAACGACAAGGCCGGAGGGATTGACAACCTCTCTGTACTCGTTGGGAGCAAAGTTATTTGTATTTGTGTGCAGGTCTAGTAAATCGCTAAGTTGCGCCGCTAGCAGTTGACACCTTCTTGTTGACCCTCGGAGTCTCAGGGGATTCGATCCTTGGTATCTTTGCCAAGGGAAAACTACCGCTACACTGCATCTCAAACCTTCCACTTGGGGTAACCAACGAGGGGCGAGAAGCCATCAGTATGTAGCTGAGTTGTTGTATTAGGTGACGCAATGTGTGTTCATCCAGCTTTGTCGCCTGGGTGTATGTGGGTGTTGTGGTGGACTCTGAATCTATTCAGCTTATCGTTCATCAAAAGATTGGCATGCAGTGATGTGAGTGCCAGTTTCTTTACGTCCCTTCGCCTCGTGAGCCGTTAATCTTGCGGCCCACATCTTGTGTAAAGATGCAGGTGTCCTGAGTGATCGAAGATTCACCCACATTGCGTCAATCGCTTTTAGGAAGTAAAATGTCCTTTCAAGTCAATCACTTTTTGTATTTCTGTTCTTCTAATTGGCATACTTCTCTGTTGATTAACTGACACTCCAAAAGGCAACCGAAAACCATCGATGAGAATCATTATGTTAGGTATGTAGCATCTCTATCCCCTTCAAAGAAAATCTATTAAAACATGGCGTAAAATGGAGAAGCTAAAGCTTAATAACTCTTTAAAACGGAGAACATTCTCCATCTTCTATTAAGGATGCGGCAACAACAATTCCCAGCACCCCTTGGTTAAAACTTTGAAATCAGAAACCAAAACCAAGATGGAGAACACTACATGCATTGTTGAAATGTTTCTCTTACCCTCAATATGCACCTTACAATTTATGATTTTTTTAGTTTTTATTTATCATTGTTATTACTTTCAACTATACATCTTGTTGGTTTTATTAATTCAAAGTCAGGCTATTCTAGATCCTCTTGTCTAAAAAATATAAATTAGTATGAGCTCAAAAACTGAAGGCTCTGGTAAGGCTGAGGTATACTTATGATGTCTTATAACTATACTTCTTGTTGGCTTTATTTATTCAAAGTCAAGCTCTTATAGATGCTCTTGTCTAAAAAATATAAATTAGTATGAGCTTAGAAAATTAAATGCTCTGGTAGGTCCAGACAGATTATCCTCAGCTATATTTCTAATGTCTTATAAATTAGTAAATATTTTGCAAAGCACCAACGAGGCGAAGGCATGCCACCAAGTCCGACATTGAAAAGGCAGACACCACCAGGCCGGTCACCGATGAGGTGAAGGCCGCCCATCTGTATGAGTTGTCGACCATCATCGGACATCAATAAGACGGAGGGATATGGCTAAGCATCACCGGAGTGACAGATGTACCGCTCCACCCTCCAGTTTCACCATATCATCACCATTGTCTACACCAAGCCCTTGGAGAAGACGGGACTTGAAGACGATGACCATTGCAACTTCTTAATTGGAGGTTGTCCGCGACTTTGACTGATGATAGTACTTAATAGGGAGCCTTCCGAGGCCCCCTGAACCAGAACTTCACAATCGCCTAAATCCTATCGGTGGTGCTAGCAGGCCAGAGAGCACTTATGTAAAGGGATCATGTAATTTGTTTCCCCAATGAGAGATTAATAAAGTACAAGCTTCCCAATATTTTATTTGTGTACTTAGTACACTGGCACACCCAAAATATTTATTTCCCCTTGCGGGTAGAGAGATAATAACATAACAACCATCGATATTTTTATTATTTCTCGTGTCAAGCAAATGCATAAATTTGTATTCGAAGTACATAGTTTGTATTTCTTTATAATGTATAGTAATCTGACTTGCCATGTAATAGGCTCGGTTTGTTCGGTGATAATTTTCCTTTAAATGCGGATTAACATTGCAACATATATATTTTGTAGCTTAAAAAATCTATTGTTTTTTTAGTAAAGGGATTTTTGTTCTAAAGTTGTTGTTTGTAGTCAACGAAAGTTACAAGATTGATATTCGGGTAAAAATTCCTTTAGCTTCATATGTTGGAAGTTGTGTTATGCACATCTACTTATAGATCAAGTCTACCGTCTCTTCTATTAATTCTCAGTCAAAATTATGATGTGACCCATCAGCATAGCACACGTACACTAACAGTCCAAATGGTTTTTGTGCGCTGCATGTATGAGTGGATTGTTTTCATACGGACATGTGGTTCCTTTTCTAGTCGTCTTGACAATCGGGTGTGAATATCTATTTCTTTTCCTTTAAAATTTAATTAAGTGCTTCTCTGTAACAGCAGCACTAACTCTTTATGGTTGATGTACTGCTCTATGAACATTGGTTGTTTACGATACATATTGATCTTCTTTATTCTGCGGTACCTATATTCTTGGTATGTCTCATTGCAGGGAATAGGCAATTGTATCACATAATTAGATATTTATTATTTTCTTCTCACAAGTTTCACTTTCATGTTGCAGGTTTCTTCTAGCTAGCCCATTGCCCAATTCAAGTTATGTTACACCATACCGTTGTTACCTTTAAAGCCTTTTTAAAATAGCTTTTTTATTGATAAACTATCCATAAATTTATTGAACTATATATAACAATGCACAGGATAATAGGTTGGTCATAAGAAAGTTGTGGAGACTTGTTAGGCTGCAAAACAAAAAATGAATCACAGAAATAGTACCTGCAGATATATTATCCAAAGTTGATGGTAAAGCTGTTGTGATGGCTTTATCTGTTGGGCGTCCTGGCATCTCGAGCTTTGCAATGGATGTGCCGATATCCTGCCTTTGATTCAGCGGACGATCTGCCTCCAACATTGTCGTGTATAGAGGTGCTGCTGGTGTGTCCTCGATCTCCTGGATGTGAGGCGGCAGTGTTGAGTGTATCGATCTTAAGATTCGCTAGGCAGACAGAGGCATGACCTTCTCGGCTTGCATGTTCATATTCCTGCCGTTAATCAAGTTGTGTGCATGCTTCAATAAAAAAATCAATCAGCCCTGATGCGCGTGTTCCAGTCGAAAATCTACCAGCCGCCCCTACTTTGTTCATGGAGATCCGTCAACTGTACTTTGTTTTTGTCTTTCTTTTTTTGGGCGGCTACTCCGATTTGGTCTGGTACGTGTGATGGGTTTACTGCACGTGGATTGAAACAAATCTCCACCATTGAATTATCCTAGCTTTACAGTGTCTGCGCGCTTCAATGAGAAATCAATCGGTCAAGTACGACGGATCTCCCTGAAGAATACACACAAATTTGACAGCCGGTAGATTTCCGACTGGAACACGCACAACATTACAAATTTGTGATTTTTTTTGTTTGATTTGTCATTGTTGTTACTTTTAACTATGGAAAAAGTCTATTTTAAACCTTAAACTCACAGAGGTTAGATGAAACAAACTCTCAAGTCGAAATCCCGGTCGATTACACCCTGAACTATGTAATCCCGGTCTAAATCGAACCCTGGAGTCGTTTTTCAAATAGGGTTTGAATAGATGACAAACGATGGTTGGGATTGTTTTTTTTAGCAGTCTGGCCGGGATTGATGCAGCGAGCGGTGGGGAAGATTAGGCCGCGGCCCAATTCGCTGTAATTGTCTGCGCCGTCATTTTTCTTTTACTTAGGAAGCACCTCAAATATTAATAAAAAGAAAAATAAATCCGTAAAAAAAAGGGAAAACGAGTGGTTCAAGTAGGTTACGAACTAGAGGTCTACTGCTAATTTGTTCTCGTGAACACCACCGGACCAAAGCTAGTTCTATGTAAGGTAGTAGGACAATTCCTTATATAAAGGGATAAACAAAGAAATGTTTAAACATTGTAAAAAAACATGACGTAATTTAAAGACGAAATTACATGAAATTTAAAGAAATGTTTAAACATTGTAAAAAAAACATGACGTAATAAAGGGAAAAAAACTTTATGTTTTTATTTAATAAGAACTCGCCGCACATATGCATATTATCACAGAGAGAGTGGGGTCATTCTGATTGAGCAGTCAAAAATTTATCTCGCGCGGAGACCAGCAAACTAACGCTGCCTATTTTCTTCAGACATATTGCTCATTTTTCATACAAATCGGAAATATTTTTATAGACGTTTAACATTTTCGAAATACATGACTAAAATTTTGCTACATATATTTATGTCTATTTTTCAAAAACTCACATGTCTTTTTGAAAATACTGTTAACATTTTTGGTATTGCATGAAACATATATTAAAACTATGTGACATTTTTGTACATTGTACACATTTTTTTAAATGTCACGAACATTAATTTTAAATGCATGAATTTTTAGAAATACAACATACATTTTTAAAAATACACACATAAAATTTTGCAATATTGAAATATATTTTGTAACTGTGACTTAATTTTACCATCTTGCGCTGCTTTAAGAACAAGGTAGGTTTGTAGGTCAACTCGTTAGTAGTAGTTCTTCTGTTGCATCAGTCCACGGGTTCGAAACCTGGGTAGCGAAATAACTTTGTTAGCGCACCAGTTTCCGTTGGACTAGGCGCTAGCCACTCCTTTGCGCAACCATTTTTTAGCAGTGTATGTAATAACAGAAAAAAAAAGACAAATCCCTCGATTTAGACCTAGATTGCATAGTTCAGGGTGCAATTGACCGGGATTTCGACTTGAGTGTTCATTTCGTCCAACCTCTACGAGTTTAGGGTTCAAAATTGACTTTTTCCAACTTTTTTTGGCATTACTCTCAGACTCGAGGTGCCGAACCCGAAAGATGCGCACGTAGGCAGAGGGATCCGAAAAATGCCTTTGTCCTTCCCTCTGGCCAGTATACATGCTGGTTAACCGTGCTCCAATTATTTGGCACCCTGGGCACAGTCGCAGTGCTGATTGTTACATCGAAAAACATGCTTTTAGGAGCAAAATGGAAGGGATTATGGTGAGCTGGTCTTGGTTTCACCACCCAACGACTTGTGACGATCCCGAGAAACACGAGCGGCCAGGATGGTTGAGGTAGGGCACCCACAGACAGGGGCGGAGCTGGAGCTAATCTTACCCTGATGCACCACTTAACCATGGGAAAAAAATCAAGCATGGATGCTGCATTTTATAGCTTGTAATATGGATTACTAAACATAACATGAGTGTATTTATAAAAGCAAAATGCAACAATCAATCTGCTTAATTATTGAAAAGGTCTAGCATTCTCAAATTGAAACACATCATCACATATCAAGGTTCATTGACATAAAATATAAAAGCTAGAATCAAATTTTCAAGTAGAACATAGTAACATGCCCAAATCAAAGTACTTAAATCTGCCAAAATTTTAAAAATTACCTGATCGATTTGAATCTGATTGATCGTATCATCGCCACGCTCGGGACAGGACAGGAGATGAGGAGATGGGATTGGTTTGTTTTTTGTTCGCTACAAAAAAATTTGTTTTTTTGTTTGAGAGAAAGGCTTCGTGCGTGCGTCAAGGCAAGGTGATGACGGCGGCGCGCCTTCGGCTCGCTTCAGTGCTTGTAGTCGTCGCTAGGTGGTCTATGGATTTGGATGTAATTTTTATTTCTAGTGTTCGTTGTACTGCCATGATTAAAGATGAATAGATTGAAAGTTTTCTCAAAAAAAAAAGCAAGTGCTCGAGCGTGTATACCTTTTTTTTAGAACATCGAGCGTGTACAGCCGGGCTGTTTGGCGCAGCACCGTACCTGGATGAGGATGCATGGCGCTGTATACCTTTTGTTGAGACGTGGGCTGCTGGTAGCTTAGCAGAGGGAGCCTCGTGCAGCTGGTTCAAAGGCCCTGTAGCACTCTTCTTGGCCCACCCTGATGCACTGACCTGAAGACCTGATATTTAGCACAATTTTTTTTGCCGGACCCTGTAGCCTGTGCCACAGGCTCAGCCCAAAGGGCTCCGCCCCTGCCCACAGATCTTATTGGAAGACCCGGCCAGCGGCGCATGGGCATCTCACATCGAGTCAATCATACATGCAGGGGAGATCGATATGGGCAAGATCCTTTAACTATACATCTTGTTGGTTTTGTTAGTTCAAAGTCCGGCTCTTGTCGTGCCGCTCTCTAAAACAGAAAAATGAAAGGAGAGGAACCAAAAACTAAAAACCAGACAAAACAGTGAAAAAACTGGAAGCAACAAACCACAGAAGAAAAATAAAAAAAAACCGTAGAAAACAACAGCGAACGAAATAGCACACGAAATCTATCTGTGCGCAGGCCCAAATGGTGACTCACACGCGCATGCAGCAGAACTGCAGATCCTTGATGCACACGCGCGTCAAATAGGATGCGCCCTCATAATTGACGTTGTGGGCACTGACTAGATTGCCAGGCCGCATGAACGTCTCAATTGGACTAAACCAATGGTATTTGGTACATCACAACACTTGTGTCTACAAACCTTTTTTTTCTATTTATTCTTTCCCCAGTTTGCGGAACCCCCAATTTTGGGAAGCTTCTAGCCAGGTTTTTTTTACTATTTTCGTTGCAGTATTTTCCTGCAGTAGTTTTTGCGTGTTTTTTTAATTTCTCTTACTATTTATTTTCTTTCCATTTTTTTCATTTTCAATTTTCTTATTTTTTTATTATTGCTTTTCTATTTTTTCAAAATGCACAAACATTTTCGAATTTGTAGAAACTTTTGTCAAAAGCAATGAACTTTTTTCAAAATCAATGTTCTTTTTTAAATTAGATTTCTTTTTTTAAAATTTGATGAACTTCTTTCGAAATCCATGTTTTTTTATATACAATGAACCTTATTTCAAATTCAATGAAACTTTTTCAAATAGAATAACTGGCGAACATTTCCACAAATGCATGATTTTTTTTAAATCCGTGATTTCTTGTCAATTTTCTGAACTATTTATTCAAATCTGTTAACGTTCTAAATTTCATGATTTTTTTAAAAATAAAACCGGCTGGTTTTTTACTAGGAGACCAACTGCAGGATAAAATCAAGAAAAAACTAGCTTATTGAAGAAAGAAAATAAATAAAAACTAGCAGGCGAAGCTACGAGCATCTGAACCGGGAGAGCGGGTGGACGAGATGGCACAATATTAGGCTGTGGCCCACTGGAATGCACGCGAGAACCAGCTACCTAACTGGCGCTTAAAGCGGTGACTAGGAGCTACCTCGATCGGCTCGCCTACTGCCCATTGAGGCAAAACAACAACTATTGGTTTATGAAAAATAAATAGCTACATTTTTTAGGAGAATAACCAAGTCCTTAGTTTTTCTATGAATTTGGCAAATTCGAAAGTTTTAAAAATAAGCACGGATTTGAGGAAAGTTAACAAATTTTTGAAAAAGGTCGCGAATGTGAAAATTAATTTTCTATATTAAAATGTCCAGAAATTCGAAAATCTAATGAATTAGGAATAGTTTACGAATTTGATTATTCATAAAAAGTGTAGGTAAATTTTAAAAATATTGCTATTTTAAAAAAACAATCACGACTTTGAAATGTTCGTGAATTAGGATAAAAAATCGTGTATTTTAAAAAAGTTTACTCAGTTCAAAAAGTACATGGATTTGAAAGAGTTCATGATTGTCGAGTGTACGACCATTTATGGTGCCATCTAGCCCCTTTGCGCTTCTACTAGGGGAATTAGCAAGAACAAAGAGCAGAATCAGCTGAGAACGCAAAGGTTTTTACCCAGGTTTGGGCCATCGTGAGGTGTAAAATTCTACTCCTGCTTTGTGTATTGGATGTGGAAGAGCACAAGTACAAGGTGCGCTTTCGCTGGCAAGGTGTAGAGGGAGAGAGCAGCTACTCATGCAAGTTGTGCAAAGGTTTGATCCATGTAAATATTGCCTTGATCCTCCTTTTATAACTCAAGGGGTCACCACAATGACAAAACAATAGTTATATATTGGTTAGATAGCAAACAACGCTATCATATCTAACTCTGCTGGTTTAGGACAAAAGCGTTAAATACACCGTTAGGTGTCATGTGGAGCCCCGGCAAGGTTTCTGCATCGCTCGCTCAACTACCTCCTATTTACTTGACACGCCTTCTGAACGGGTGTCATTAAAGGTAAATATTCTTCCAGCACGCTGACACATGCCCGACAAATCTTGCCCAACCACCTACGAGTTGGACACCTCATCGTTTAGTGACTAGCTGCTCGATGAGGTGGAGCGCTGGCGGCTATCAAGAGTTTGCCGGCACGCAGCTTACTGGGCCTTCACCTTGCCGGCTTGGCCTTGCCGGCAAAGGTTATCTTCGGTGTTGAACCTGATGCTTTGTCTTGATCTTATCTCTAGTAGCTTCAGCAACTGGGTCTTGAATCCTGATCTTGTTACTTTCCGGCAAGGCTTGGCCAGCAAAGGAGCTACTACTGTCTGTAAATAAGTCAGGGTATAAAATATCAATGTTGGGGATATCGCTTATCGGGAACTTATCGGTCGACACATGATAAGGGGTTAATCGGCCAGTTTATCGGCATATCGGCCGATTTATCTTATCGGTTAGACAGTGGTAAGCGATAAATCGGCCGATTTATCAGTATATCGGAAGATATCTTGAACAGTGTGTTTTATACACCGACAATGATTTCAAAGAAAGTTCACGCATTTGAAAAAAATTGTGAAAATGATAAAAAAGAATAAAAGAACGAGGTGAAAACCAAAACCAAAACAAAAACTATAGGTAAAAGAAAAAAATAACCGAAAGCTTTTAGAAGCTTCAGAAATCCAGTTGCCGAAAAGCTTCCGCAAAAGCTTCATCCGTAGAACACACTTTTAGGAGAGTGCTTGTTATACGACGTAAGCCTATAAGCATGTCACGACTTGGCCCGTGTGCAGTTAGGAGGGTTGGCCGCTATCTGAGTGGTACCACCCACAATACCCTACTACCTATAGGGGGCCGTCCGTCCTACAGCCGCCCGGCCTCAAGAGGGACCCCGAATCTCTATGCTTTATGTGCCAGTCCCTGGATTGATTACTGGCAAGCATAGCTGATGTTGAAATACCAGAAATAAAACATGTCACAATATTAGATCCAGTCTTTAATGCATTACATACCTACGAGCTCATGGGCTAGCTTACAATAAAATCATGTAGTGGAAAACATATTCTGGTATTGTGGCGTCAATCCACACACAGACATCACTTGACTATAGCGTCATAACCCTACTTCATATCTCTCCTTCCATATGGAAAATCCAGCGAAATGATAATTTGCAACCACAAGTGTCAATGGATTGAATGTATTGGCAAGTCACAAACTTTAAAGTAGGAACTCTACTAGTGTTTAACAAGCAAAGGGAAGTGCGGAAGTTTTTTTTTTTTTGAAAACTTCCTCTAGCTTGTACTTACTAGTCAAGGTATTTCGACCACAGTTGCCTAATGAACGACTTAGGACTTCTCCAATTGGTTCACCATAATCGCCCCGCAGGCCGGATTCATGGTTACCCCAACATTGCCACAAGAGCCCCTCGGGATTGTGGGTAAACACTACCAAGAGAGCCCCTCGGGATCATGGTTAATCAAACCTTTCCAGGAGAGCCCCTTAGGATCGTGTTTAATAAACATTGCTTTGAGAGCCCCTCAAGGTCATGGTTTCTCAATCACAACATGGTCGTACACTCTTGTCCAAAATTCACACAAAACCCAACAACCAAGGTAACTTAAGTTTCAACAACATGTGGTTATCATGTTCTGGTTTCATAACTTTGTAAAGTAAAGCAAGGTAGAGCAAGTTCAAGAGTGTAACTTTCCAGGTAATCGTTCATGTTCTTGACAAAACAAATCTTTCCAATTGTTGAATTTCTTCACACGCATAATCTTGATAAATATACTCTTCGTTATCCGAGTAATCTATCGTAAGTAAAGAGCAATCATAAATAACCATACAATGAAATCAGAAAATACAACAAGTGTTGTGCATGGTGTCAGAGTCATTGTGCTGTGAGATCATGTGTCAAGGTTAACTCATAAGAGTTTGGAAAGCAATTTAGTGGTGGTCTGATAACCTACAAGTGTAGGGGATCGGTTGTAGCCTTTTTTGATAAGTTAGAGTGTCGAACCCAACGAGGAGCTAAAGGTAGAACAAATATTCCCTCAAATTCTATCAAGCACCGATGCAACTCTACGCACACTTAACGTTTGCTTTATCTAAAATAAGAATAAAATTGGAGTACTTAGCAAGAATAAAACTTCAAATAAATTGCAAGACAATAAAAGTAGTGTAGTAGCAAGCTTTCTGTAACACAAGAGAATGGTTTGTCCCCAGGCAATCGATAACAAGCACCGATAATCATTCTTGCATTATTATGATGAGGGAGAGGCATGAGCTAACACACTTTCCGTACTTAGATCATATGCACTTATGATTGGAACTCTAGTAAACATCCGCAACTACTACAGATCATTATGGTCGTGAAACCCCATCATAGCATTAAGTATAAGTAAAGTGAATCAATTAGGTCTGTTGCCCACTTAAATTCTAGTATAAGTGAAAGAGAGTATCACGAATTGGAATATCTATTCATATACTAAATTATTCCCACAGCTAGACCTTATATATAAATTGGTATTTGGAGTATAGAGTTTGTATTTCTTTATAATGTATAGTAATCACTAAGTCGGCACATCCTGAAACCATGGACATATGCACCCACTTTAAATAAATGCATTTTAAACATGTTTTTAAATGTTGAATAATTCAAAAGAACAGAACACATACAGGTTCACAAATGTGTGTGCATGGCAAATAGTTTTGTTAAAAAAAATTGTCTTTACGTTTTGTCTCCGGAAAAAAAGACAAATTTCAGTGCTTCTAAATAACGTTTTATGACACTTTTTGTCTTTATTGCACAGGACAATTTTTTTTTGTGAAACTATATGCACACACATAAAATATGAAGACGTATCTGTGCAAACTTTTTAGATGTTTTTAGCATTTAGAAATGTGTTTTCCAAAGTGCGCGGATAAACCCACTTTGAAAAACACATATCTAAATGGTCGCAGCAAAACGTGGCCCGCGCAGCGCTCGTATCAGTCTGTGTCGTCCGGTTGTAGTAACCGCGGCCGACGGTGGGAGCGGTCTCGATGCCGGTTGAAGCGCCGCAATAATACCCATTGTCCAAATACGCACGAGAAAACTCGGGGAATAGAGAACCATCAGACGCGTCAAGACACACATCCCGACAACATACAACATCCGACCAGAAGCAAACAAGCCCAGCCAGAAAAGGGTTCCCAAATTTCAGTCATTCGGCACTTGCCGCATGAGCTGTTCGCACGGGCGTACCGGGCACACACATAGTAGGCAGCTATTGCCGTAACTCACTCCACACAGCCATCTGCCCCATGCTGAACCAGGCAGGCCGACCCGCCCAGAAAGACGATGGCAGCCAACCACACACGCGAGCCGGTGCTGCAGACGAACACATTCATCCGGCTAGTGCGCATTGTTGTGCCTGACCTTGTCTGGTGCATAACGATTACTCTGAGAAACATGCTTCGTTGGCCCTCCGCGCGCAAGTGGGCAGGTGCTAGGGCTATCGCAAGCATGATTGATACCTACCAATGATGGTGGCCCCGGGAAGGCCGGCGGTCCACCTGGCATTGTGTGTGGAGGCGAGTCGCCCGTGTCCGAGCGACAAGCCGTCTGGGAAGATCTATAAGGCTTGGACCGCCCCAGGAGCACCCCACGGCAGCCACTGCAGAACCGACGCCTCAGAGGCCCTGACACACTCGCGCACCTATCGCGACCAGACGCAGCCAGGAGGGTCTAGGAATAGCTTAGCATGCAAGGAAACACACATTGCCTCACCCACGTGCACCCCTGATGCATCCCAATGACAGTGGTCCTAGGCTAGCACCCGGTCCAGCCGTGATGGAGCTGTCAAATGGGTTACCCGGGTCCGAGACATCCGAGTAGACCACACAGCCCGGAGGGGCCCTGAGTGGCTCCCAATGCAAGCCACCCAGCAGCAGATGGCAGAGAGGCTCTCTTCGCGTGTGGAGAGCCCAGGGAGGCGGGTGTTCCACACCACCATCCTTCATGGGAGTAATGCTTGTGATCGCTTTAGGATAAAATTAGTGTGGTAACTGAGTTTTATGTCCAAAATATATATCTCTTCGATTCATTTCATGGTCTTATATTCCCTGTTCATATAAAAAATATACCACTTTAGGACAAATCAACGAGGGTAGAAATTAGTTGATTTCATGTAACTAGTATTATATTAAAGTGATCTTAGTACTTTCTGAATCACGGGCGGTTCATTATCAGATGTGTTACATTATCATAAATGTCAATTGTAACTATATGTGACATGGTCGATATGATTATCATTGTGGCAATGTCAATTAACTAATCCACTGTTTTTCCTTCAATATTGGTAAAATGCTTTCTATTTTCCAGCAATGATCATGGGAACATTCTGTAGGAACTCAAAAGAGGAGGAGAAGTGGCAACGACGATGACATCCACAATGAATCACATAAAGTAGTACCAGCAGATATATTATCCAAAGTTGATGATAATGCTATTCTCATGGCTTTGATCAGCCGGGTTTCCTATCTTGACCTTTGCATTGGATGTGCTGACATCATGACTTTGATTCACATGACACTGTGCCTCCAACGTTGGCGTATATACATGTGTTGTTGTTGTGTCCTCGATCTCCTGGAAGTGTGGCAGCAGTTTTGAGTGTATCGATGTTAGTATTTTCTGGGCATATAGTGGAGTGCCCTTCTCAGCTTGCATGTTCATATTCCTGCCATAAATCAGATTGTATGTGTGCTTCAATAAGACATTAATCAGCCGCGATGTGCGTGTTCCAGTCGGAAATCTACCGACAGTCCATACTTGGCGTACCCTTCACGGAGATCCATCAATTGTACTTTATTTTGGTCTCTTATTTTTTGGACGGCTACTCCCCTTTGGTCTTGTACATGTACTATGTGTGTTGGGTTAATTGCACGTGGGTTGAAATAAATCTCCATCGTTGAATTTACTTAAGTTTATAGTCTGTGTGCTTCAATGAGAAATCAATGAGCCCGGATGTGTGTGTTCCAGTAGGATATCTATCAATCGTCAGAACTATGTGTATTCTTCGTGGACATCTATCAATTGTACTCCCCCGTAAACAAACGGGAGTAGTTTTTTGTAAGCCGAGCTACACGGTACCTCTTATCGTAGCCGTCCAATCTGGTCGCCAGTGCATGTGGATGTGTGCATAGATACGAACATTAGCAGCTACGGCACACGCTAAACGCTAAATACTCGGGCAAGGGGCAGCCCGTGATGGCGATTGCCAAGAAAGCGACGGTTTCTACCACTATCCAGCACTAGGACTGCAATGGCTACAGTTCTACACAAATAAAAAATACTATCTTTCCGATGGAAGACTTCCTGGCTGCTATAAAAAGGAATCTTTCCTGACAAAACGTTCTCTCTTTCCTCGGATGCAAATGAAATCCACATCCACATGCGCAAGCTGTTCTCCCTCATCTTCTTAAATAAAGCTTTCTTTCAGCAAAGAAAAACAACCTCACACAACTACTCTATTTCTCTCACTTCTTTGATAAAAAAGTGCTATCTCTGACACATGCTACCTCTCTCTTCAAAATTTTCATAGAATTTTTCTATTTGAGTCTCCCACCAATTCACTTTTTCTCTCTCTCAAAGAAATTTTCTCAATGATTTTTTTCTCACTTTCACATGCTACCTCTCTCTCTAAATTTTGCAAAGAATTTTTTTCTTTGGGTCTCCCGCGTAGGCACTCTCTCTTGACTTTTCCACTAACGGCACCACACTTTTCTATTAGTTGTCTCATTCTTTCTCTCTCTTTCACTGTTGCAGCAGTGAGCCAATACTTGGGATGTGACATACCATGTAGCCATGCAGCGAACGCATGTGACATCACTACATGCAGCTTGTGATTACTATTTAGATGGACATGACATCATCTGCTAATGACACTGCAGCGAACTACAGCACGGCTCGTGATGTTCCTTTTTAGCACAAATCTCGAAGCACACCAACAGTTCAGATAAGAGGCACCACGGAGCTCGAGCTAGGACGAAACTTTGTGTAAACAAATATAATAGCACTTAGATCACTAAAGTAGTGATCTAAATGCTTTTAGTAATGTAAACGTTATAATATTTCTTTACAGAGGGAGTACTTTGTTTTGGTCTTTTTTATTTGACAAGTACTCCGTTTTGGCCATGATCCACGCGTGTGGATCGCTTTTACTCTTTCATAGTATGGCTTTTTAGGGTGTTCATCGTCTTGGCTTTGGCGGCGACGATGACAGCGCTGAATAAAGATTCTTCGGATCCATCCCTGATGAGGCCATCGGTCCTATGGTTGGGGATGAATTTGGAAACTAGTATGTTCAAGCAAGGATGGCGTGATGGCCGCGACATCCTCGCGGTGGACCTGTGTCCTCGGGCTCCACCGTTGCGACGGCGTTTGCTCCAGCGTCGGTGCGGAGCTTGGGAGGTAGTCCAGGAGCGGATGCAGATTGTGGTCTGCATCGACGACATTTGGAAGACGGAACATGTGTTGCGTTCGTGGTTCGTGGATGGAAGGTATGGGTTCCTCCTTCGGCGTCTTAGTCGTGGTGGGGTGCCAGATCTGGAGTTCGATTGCGTGTTCGGGGTGTTGCCCCGGTCTGATTTGTTCAACAGCAAGGGCTTCACTTTTGGTGAGCCACCTTGGAGGTCTGCAAAGCTGCATATCAGCGATGGAGCCGCGTCGAGCTCGGGTGAGGAGGTGACCCGTCATTCTTTTCTTCGGTGGCTACTATGATGGTGGTTGCTATGGTGTTGCTGGAGGCAGGTGACGGGCGTTGGTGTCAAACTTAGAGATGTCTACTATCTTTTCAGTTTTGTCATGTCGGTCCTTACGTGACTAGTATTTTGATCTTTATAATATGAATGAGACACATATTACCATGAAAAAAATTCCAAATGGTGACTCACAAGCGCGTGCAGTAGAACTGCAGATCCATGACGCACACGCGCATCAAATAGGATGCGCCCTCATAATTGACGTTGTCCCCACTGACTAGATTGCCAGGCCGCATGAACGTCTCAGTTGGGCCTGCCTATTAGCACTCTCAGGAGCAACTAGTTAACGAGCGTTCCTTCGGGAGCCTCGCAGCGATCAGCGCCACTTGGCGCGCTCTCAGTCATTCGCCACGTGTCGCGCTCTGGACGCTCTCTCCTGATTTTATTATTTTTATTTTTCCACACGCGTTTTCGCATTATTGAACGTTTTTTCCCCGATTTTTTTGAAGTTTTGGTTTTCCATCGGTCTTCCTTAGCTTTTCGACAAAAAAAATTTGTGCGAACAAACACGTTTTTTCCGCAAAAGTCACGGTTTTGCTTCCGCGAGAAGCACGGTTGTGCTTTCGTGAGAGTCACGGCCGTGCCTCTCGGAAAGGAAAAAAACAAACGTGTTTTCTGTTTTTTTTCCTTTTTCGCGAGTCACGGTTTTGCTTCCGCAAGAGGCACGGTTGTGCTTTCGCGAGAGTCACGGTCGTGCCTCTTTCGGGAAAGGAAAAAACTGCATTTTCTGTTTTTTTTTCTTTCGAGTGAGTCACAGTTTTGCTTCCGCGAGAGGCACGGTTGTGCTTTCGCGAGAGTCACGTCTGTGCCTCTCGAAAAGGAAAAAAAACGTTTTTTCTGTTTTTTTTTCTTTCGCGAGAGTCACGGTTTTGCTTCCGCAAGTGGCACGGTTGTGCTTTCGCGAGAGTCACGACCGTGCCTGTTTCGGAAAGAAAAAAAACGTGTTTTCTGTTTTGTTTCTTTCGCGAGAGTCACGGTTTGCTTCAGCGAGAGGCACGGTTGTGCTTTCGCGAGAGTCACGGCCGTGTCTCTTTCGGAAGGAGAAAAAACCAGTGCATCCAGTTTGGTTTTTTCGTCCGTTTTTTTCATGACAAAAAGTTCGTCAAAACCTACCAACATGTGATCTAGTTTTTAAGATCTCGACGCGAAGAATTCAACGATGAAAACGGTTCAAGGTTTGGACGCACGGTTTAAAAGATAAAACATTTTGAATAAACGGATCTACGAAAAGAAGAAAACGCTCAGGTTGCGACAAGCGTCGCACATGCAGCGCGCCACTTGTCGCAACATGGGGATTTGGGGTGATCTTTGCAACGAGTACTCCTCAATTAGTGATTTCGCACTCTCGACCTCTTGATGGCTTGCATGCATAGATGATAAACCTTATTTTGCGCCCTATGCACCTGTTAAAGATATTTTTCCAACCGATGCACACCCTATTCTCCGAGCTAGGCCTGCCCATTATCTTTTTTTATTTATTTAACAAAAAAGATGTGCTACACGGAGTTTTGAACTGGGTATCTGTACGTTCAAAGAGTAGAGACCTAACCAATGGTACATCACAACACTTGTGCCTAGAAACTTTTTTTTTCTATTTATTCTTTCCCCAGTTTGCGGACCCCCAATTTTGGGAAGCTTTTAGCCAGGTTTTTTTACTATTTTCGTTGCAGTTTTTTCCCGGAGCAGTTTTCGCGTGGTTTTTTTTCTCTTACTATTTTTTTTCTTTCCATTTTTTCATTTTCCATTTACTTACTTATTTATGATTGCTTTTCTATTTTTCAAAATGCACAATTTTTTTCGAATTTGTAGAAACTTTTGTCAAAAGAAATGATTTTTTTTTAAATCAATGAACTTTTTTGAATTAGATTTGTTTTTTAAAACAATTGATGAACTTCTTTCGAAAATCCATGAACATTTCCACAAATGCGTGATGTTTTTTAAATCCGTGATTTCTTTTCAATTTTGTGAACTATTTATTCAAATCTGTTAACGTTCTAAATATCATGAATTTTTTAAATAAAACCGGCTGCTTTTTTACAAGGAGACCAACTGCAGGATAAAATCAAGAAATAACTAGCTTATTCAAGAAAGAAAATAAAAAAACTAGCAAGCGAAGTTACAAGCATCTGAAACAGGAGAGCGGCTGGGCGAGATGGCACAATATTGGGTCGTTGCCCACTGGAATGCACGCGAGCACTAGCTACCTAACTGGCGGTTAAAGTGGTGACTAGGAGCTAGCTCGATCGGTTCGCCTACTGCCCATTGAGGCAAAACAACAACTATTGGTTTATGAAAAACAAATACCTACATGTTTAGGAGAATAACCAACTCCTTAGTTTTCTTATGAATTTAGAAAATTTGAAATTTTAAAAATAAGCACGGGTTTGAGGAAAGTTAACAAATTTTCAAAAAAGGTCGCGAATATGAAAATTATTTTTGTATATTAAAATGTGCAGAAATTCAAAAAGCTAATGAATTAGGCATAGTTTATGAATCTGATTATTCGTAAAAAAAGTACGAAATTTCTAATAATATTGCTATTTAAAAAAAAATCACAACTTTGAAAAATGTTCGTGAATTAGGATAAAAAATCGTGTATTTGAAAAATGTTTACTCAGTTCAGTACATGGATTTGAAAGAGTACATGATTGTCGTGTGTACGACCATCTATGGTGCCATCTAGCCCCTTTGCGGTTCTACTAGGGGAATTAGCAAGAACAAAGAGCAAAATCAGCTAAGAACGTAAAGGTTTTTACCCAGATTTGGGCCACCGTGAGGAGTAAAATCTTACTCCTGCTTTGTGTATTGGGTGTGGAAGAGCACACGTACAAGGAGCGCTTTCGCCGGCAAGGTGCAGAGGGAGAGAGCAGCTACGGATGCAAGTTGTGCAAAGGTTTGATCCATGTAAATGTTGCCCTGGTCCTCCTGTTATAGCTCAAGGGGTCACCACAATGGCAAAACAGTAGTCACATATTAGTTAGATAGCAAACAACACTATCATATCTAACTCTATCGGTTTAGGACAAAAGCATTAAATACACCGTTAGGTGCCATGTGGAGCCTCGGCAAGGTTTTTACATCCTATTTACTTGACACGCCTTCTGGACGGGTGTCATTTAAGATAAATATTCTTCCAGCACGCTGACACATGCCCGACAAATCTTGCCCAACTACCTACGAGTTGGACACCTCATCGTTTAGTGACTAGCTGCTCGATGAGCTGGAGCGCTGGCGGCTATCAAGAGTTTGTCGGCAAGAAGCTTACCAGGCCTTCGCCTTGCCGGCTCGGCCTTGCCGGCAAAGGTTGTCTTCGGTGTTGTACCTGATGCTTTGTCTTGATCTTATCCCTAGTAACTTCAGCAACTGGGTCTTGAATCCTGATCTTGGTAATTTCCGGCAAGGCTTGGCCAGCAAAGTAGCTACTACTGTCTGTGCATAAGTCAGGGTATAAAATACCAATGTTTTATACACCGACAATGATTTCAAAGAAAGTTCACGCATTTGAAAAAAATTGAGAAAATGATAAAAAGGAATAAAAGAACAAGATGAAAACCAATACCAAAATAAAAAATCTAGGTAAAAGGAAAAAATAACCGAAATATTTTAGAAGCTTCAGAAATCCAGTTGCCGAAAAGCTTCCGCAAATGATTCATTCGTAGGACACACTTTTTGGAGAGTGCTTGTTATACAACGCAAGCCTATATGCATGTCACGACTTGGCCCGCGTGCAGTTAGGAGGGTTGGCTGCTATCTGAGTGGTACCACCCACACTACCCTACTACCTATAGGGGGTCGTCCGTCCTACAGCCGCCCGGTCTCAAGAGGGCCCTGAATCTCCGTGCTTTATGTGCCAGTCCTGGATCGATTACTGGCAAGCATAGCTAACGATGAAATACCAGAAATAACACATGTCATAGTATAAGATCGAGTTTTTTATGCATTACATACCTGCGAGCTCATGTGCTAGCTTACAATACAATCATGTAGTGGAAAACATATTCTAGTATTGTGGCGTCAATCCACACACAGGCATCAGTTGAGTATAGCGTCATGACCCTACTTCATATCTCTCCTTCCATATGGAAAATCCAGCAACATGATAATTTGCAACCACAAGTGTCAATGGATTGAATGTATTGGCAAGTCACAAACTTTAAAGTAGCAACTCTACTAGTGTTTATTTAACAAGCAAAGGGAAGTGTGGAAGTTTTATTTTTTGAACACTGCCTCTAGCTTCTACTTACTAGTCAAGGTATTTCGACCACAATTTCCAAATGAACGACTTAGGACTTCTCCAATTGGTTTACCATGATAGCCCTGCAGGATTCATGGTTACCCCAACATTGCCACGAGAGCCCCTCGGGATTGTGGGTAAACACTACCAAGAGATCCCCTCGGGATCATGGTTAATCAAACCTTTCCATGAAAGCCCCTTAGGATCGTGTTTAATAAACATTGCTTTGAGAGCCCCTCGAGATCATGGTTTCTCAATCACTACATGGTCAAACACTCTTGTCCAAAATTCACACAAAACCCAACAACCAAGGTAACTTATGTTTCAACAACATGTGGTTATCATGTTCTGGTTTCATAACTTTGTAAAGTAAAGCAAGGTAGAGCAAGTTCAAGAGTGTTACTTTCCAGGTAATCGTTCATGTTCTTCACAAAACAAATCTTTGCAATTGTTTAATTTCTTCACACGCAGAATCTTGATAAATATACTCTTTGTTATCCGAGTAATCTATCGTAAGTAACGAGCAATCATAAACAACCATACAATGCAATTAGAAAATACAAAAGTGTTGTGCATGGTGTCAGAGTCATTGTGCTGTGAGATCATGTGTCAGGTATAACTCATAGGAGTTTGGAAAACAATTTAGTGGTTGTCTGATAACCCACAAGTGTAGGGGATTGTTTGTAGCCTTTTTCGATAAGTAAGAGTGTCGAACCATACAAGGAGCTAAAGGTAGAACAAATATTCCCTTAAATTCTATCGAGCACCGATACAACTCTACACACACTTAACTTTTGCGTTATCTAAAATAAGAATAAAACTAGGAGTACTTAGCAAGAATAAAACCTCAAATAAATTGCAAGGCAATAAAAGTAGTGCAGTAGCAAGCTTTCTGTAATACAATAGAATGATTTGTCCCTAGGCAATCGATAACAAGTACCGATAATCATTTTGCAATTTTATTATGAGGGAGAGGCATGAGCTAACACACTTTCCGTACTTGGATCATGTGCACTTATGATTGGAACTCTCGCAAGTATCCGCAACTATTAAAGATCATTAAGGTCGTGAAACCCAACCATAGCATTAAGTATAAGTGAAGTGAATCAATTAGGTCTGTTGCCCACTTAAATTTCAGTATAAGTGAAAGAGAGTATCGCGAATTGGAATATCTATTCATATACTATATGATTCCCACAGCTAGACCTTATATATAAATTTGTGTTGGGAGTATAGAGTTTGTATTTCTTTATAATTTATATTAGTCACTGAGTCAGCACATCCTGAAACCATGGACATATGCATACACTTTCTGAAAAATGCATTTTAAACACGTTTTTAAATGTTGAATAATTCAAACAAAAACACAACGCATACAGCTTCACAAATGTGTGTGTGGCAAAAAGTTTTGTTAAAAATTGTCTTTACGTTTTGTCCCGCAAAAAAGACAAATTCCAGTGCTTCTAAATAGCGTTTTATGACACTTTTTTTGTCTTTATTGCACATGACAATTTTTTTGTGTGTGAAACTACATGCACACACATAAAATATGAAGACGTATCTATGTAACCTTTTCCATGTTTTAGCATTTAGAAATGTGTTTTTCAATGTGCGCGGATAAACCCACTTTGAAAAACACATATCTAAATGCTAAAAAAATCTGAAGAAGGTTGCACGGATATGCCTTCATGTTTTATGTACGAGCATAATGTTTCATGAAAAAGTAACTTTTTTGCGGCCTGTAAAAAAGACAAAATTTGTGTCGTGGAACACTATTTAGAAGCACTGAAATTTGTCTTTTTGCAGAGACAAAACGTAAAGACATTTCTTCACAAAACTTTGTGCCATGCATACACATTTGCGAACATGTATGCGTGGAGTTTTCTTTTGAATTTTTCGACATTCCAAAAGGTGGGTGCCTATGCCCATGCGTCCAGGGGTGCCCTCTCTCTGGCTTGCCATGTGATAGGCTTGGTTTTTCGGGTACTATTTTCCTTTAGATGCAGATTTACATTGTGTGGAATATATATAATCCGTAGCTTCCACAATCTATTGTTGTTGTTTGTAATCGCCGAAGGTTACAATAACAATATCCAGGTAACAGTTCTTTTAGCTTCATCTGGTAGAAGCTTTGTTATGTCCATCTATTTCTACAGCAATTGACTCTACCATCTATTCTCTTAATTCTCAGTCAAAATCATGATCTGATCCATCTGCTTAGCACACATACACTAACAGTCCGAATGGTTTTTGTACGCAGAATGTAGTAGTGGATTGTTTTCATACGGACATGGTGTTCCTTTTTTGTCCTCTTGCCAATCTGGAGTGAATATCTATTTCCTTCCCTTTAAAATTTAATTAAGTCCTTCATTATAACAACAACACTAACTTTTACCTAGCTTTCCCCTCAAAAAAAAAAAAACTTTTGCCTAGCCCAACATATGCATTCATGTAAGGTGCCCTACGTACGCACTGCTGCATGCATGCATCAATTTTGCCATGCACATAACAAGGCTCTTGGCGTGCCCTATAGTTTGTAGGTACATGGACTAGCTACTGTTGGAATTTACTAGTATTTACTAGTCCAAATAAATTCAGAAATTCTCGTTGACACATTATTATTTTGTTAATTAGGAAAATTAATGAGTCATTGATTAATTAGTAACTTTCGCGTTTATTGGGGCTGTTTCTATTTCATTAACAGACGCGGTTATTACGACCGTTTCTGACTCATTAACAAACGCGTTTATTGTTACTGTTTCTATTTGATAAACGGACGTGTTAAGTACGGCAGTTTCTAAATCATAAACGGACGCGTTTATGGCGGCTGCTTTGACTCCCAACATACACTATATAAACCCGTACCAAGCCAGCCTTGGGAGCAGGTTGTTTTCGTATGGTTTCTCACCGTTCCAAAATATTGCGCCGCCACTCAAGCCTTCTCCATCCCTCCTTCCGGCGTGCACCAGAAGAAGGGACAGCAGGCCTCCGGAACCCCGCCTCTTGCGATCCTGTACGGGAGAGGGGCGATCAGGTTTTTCGGGAGAGCTCTCGCTCGACTTCTGACAGCGATCACTTCCCCAACGACGACTTCTTCCCCGACATCGGCAACCTCTTCCTCGACGACGACATGGCCCAGACCGGGGACAACACAGCCGCTACTACAGCTGCTGCAACGTATGCATCTCTCTCTCATCTGTATCAGATCTCGCTACAATTTCTATGTCTAGTACTTGCCGTAGATTGGATCTGTTTCCCCATTGTACTAGATATTTGCATGCTCGCTTTAGTTGCTTCTGTCATGATTAACTTTATGATAGGATTAAACCATATGATGAATTGCTAATATATTCAACAATCCAAAAACCTGATTATAGGCAATTTGCCACACCTGCTTTTCTTACGTCGACAAAGCCCGATCGGTTCAAGGGTGTGAACTATAAGAGGTGGCGCACGAGAGCAGTGTTGTGGTTTCAATCCGTGAACTGCTATGCGGCCACCAAGGGCATGCCTGAGGGCGATCTTGAACCTGCACAGCGAGAAGCCTTTGAAAGGGTTGATATTATATTTAAGATAGCCATCCTCGGTATTATTGATGATTCCATTGTGGATCCCTATATGTCGTTTGATAATGGCAAGGACATGTGGGCCGCGCTCGAGGCCAAGTTTGGGGTCTCGGACGCTGGTAGCGAGTTGTACGTCATGGAGCAATTCTATGACTACAAGATGACTGATGAGTGTTCTGTTGTTCAACAGGCTCATGAGATACAGTCACTCGCTAAGGAACTTGAGCACTTTAAGTGTAATTTACCGGACAAATTTGTGGCCGGTGGCATCATTGCCAAGCTTCCACCTTCGTGGGGCACCTTTGCTACTTCTCTGAAACACAAGAGACAGGAGTTTTCCGTTTTGGACCTCTTCGGATCTCTTGATGTGGAAGAGAAGGCGAGAGCAAAGGATACACGTGCTCGGGTTGCTGAGGTAGGTTTTGCTGCGCACATGGTGCAGAAGAAAAACTACCAGCCCAACAAGCCTAAATATAACAAGAAGAAATACGAGGGTAAAGGCAAGCATGACAACAAGTTTAAGCCATCGTCCTCTACCAACTTTAAGAAGAAGAAGGGATCATGCCACGCTTGTGGCGACCTGAGCCATTGGGCTCCGAGATGCCCCAAACGGCATGAGCTGCAGCAGCTGGAGAATAGCGGCAAGACCGCTAATGTTGTCATGGCTGACACCGAGATGAAGGATATTGGGGACGGTATAATTCTTACCATTCTTTCAATTTGTCATTCTCCTGATTGGTTGATTGACACAGGTGCCAATGTACATGTTTGTGCTGATGCCTCCCACTAGTAGAAAACAGGGCATTGGTCCAGCCCATTAGCCCCGGTTCAATCTAGAACCGGGACCAATGGGGGTACTGGACCCGGTTCGTTAGCCCAGGGGGCCGGCCGGGCCACGTGGGCCATTGGTCCCGGTTCGTCTGGACCTATTGGTCCCGGTTGGAGCTAAAAACCGGGACCAATGGCTCTTGCTCCTGGCCCACCACTATTGGTCCCGGTTGGTGTTATGAACCGGGACCAAAGGCTCCCCTTTAGCCCCGGTTTGTAGCACCAACCGGGACCAGTGAGTTGCCTATATAAACCCCCTCACTCAAGAGCAGAGCTCACTGCTCTGTTTTTTTTTCTGGCCGAGGGAGAGAGGGGTTAGTGGTGCTCTAGCTCACCTCCTATGCACACAACATGTTCGGTGGAATGCCCGAGCCACACTAGTTAAGCTTTTCTGCTCTCGAAGCTCTATTTTCTCCGAGATTTGTCTAGGTTTAGCGGTCCGTCACGTCCCGTCCCCGTCTTCGCCGCCGTCGATCGCCCCCGCCGATCTCGTCACCGGCACCACCGTGGTGAGCCTCTTGTTATGTCCATGCTTTTCTTACTTTTATTATTGCTTTAGATAGATATTTGTCTAATTTTCTTACGTTTATTATTGCTTGTTATTATATAGTGCGATGGTTTTGATATCCGCCCACGTGGGCCCTCGTCCGGTCTACGATTCGGATGTGGTATATTATCTTTAATTTATAACTATTTGTTTTAGTGCTTATGATAGTTATGCCGACCAACCCGACATGCATAGATGTTTTATTATGTCTAGGAGGTAGTTGAACCGGAAATTCCAACCGACCCTCTTGTGGAGAGGTTAAATTTAGTTGAAGAGGAAAACATTTCGTTAAAGAAAAAAATGGAAAAAATGGAGGAGGAGAAGATGGAATTGGAGTTGCATGTTGCGGAAGTTATCGATGATCACAAGATCAAGATGGAACCTATTGTCGAGAGGTTAAATTTAGTTGAAGAAGAAAACAAATTCTTGAAGGAAAAAATAAAAAAAATTGTGGACGAGAAGATGATATTGGAGTTGCATGTTGCGGATGTCGTCGATGATCACAAGATCAAGATGGATGCAATGCGGTTGAAGATTAAAAAGATTAGAAAATATGCCATTAATACCGAGGCTTGGTATCATTATGCCGTTGGATCAATTGTTACCTTGGTTGCGATTATGATAGCATTTGTTTTCGCGTTGAAATGTTTTACATAGTTTCGATGTGTATGGAGGGCTATATATGTTGTTAGATGAGAACTATATATGTATGTACTTTGGTTTTAATGTGATGATGAACTTTTATCCATTTGGTCACTTAATTATCTATTTATGATGTTCTGTAATGGTTTTTGACACACTTAATTATATATAAATGCACGCAGATGAACCGCCAATGGATGTACGGTGACAGACACACCTCCGAGTACATTAAGGGCGTGCGTGAGTTTCTAAATGCGGCTGAGGCAAACAAGCAGAATGGTTTTATGTGTTGTCCATGCACTAAATGTGTGAATACGATGTCTTACTCTAACCGGAAAATCCTTCACTCCCACCTGCTTTACAAGGGTTTCATGCCACACTATAATGTTTGGACGAGGCACGGAGAAATAGGGGTTATGATGGAAGACGGCGAAGAAGAAGAGTACGATGACAACTATGTGCCCCCTGAATACGGTGATGCTGCAATGGGGGGAGCTGGTGAAGATCAAGAGGAACCAGACGATGTGCCCAATGATGCTGCAATGGGTGAAGCTGCTGAAGATCAAGAGGAACCAAATGATGGTCTTCGCCGGGTCATTGTCGATGCAAGGACACAATGCGAAAGTCAAAAGGAGAAGCTGAAGTTCGATCACATGTTAGAGGATCACAAAAAAGGGTTGTACCCCAATTGCGAAGATGGCAACACAAAGCTCGGTACCGTACTGGAATTGCTGCAGTGGAAGGCAGAGAATGCTGTGGCTGACAAAGGATTTGAGAAGCTACTGAAAATATTGAAGAAGAAGCTTCCGAAGGATAACGAATTGCCCGACAGTACATACGCAACAAAGAAGGTCGTATGCCCTCTAGGATTGGAGGTGCAGAAGATACATGCATGCCCTAATGACTGCATCCTCTACCGCGGTGCATACAACGATCTGAACGCATGCCCGGTATGCGGTGCATTGCGGTATAAGATCAGACGAGATGACCCTGGTGATGTTGATGGCGAGCCCGCCAGGAAGAGGGTTCCTGCGAAGGTGATGTGGTATGCTCCTATAATACCACGGTTGAAACGGTTGTTTAGAAACAGAGAGCATGCCAAGTTGATGCGATGGCACAGTGAGGACCGTAAGAAAGACGGGAAGTTGAGAGCACCCGCTGACGGGTCGCAATGGAGAAAAATCGAGAGAAAGTACTGGGAGGAGTTTGCAAAGGACGCAAGGAACGTATGGTTTGCTCTAAGCGCGGATGGCATTAATCCTTTCGGGGAGCAGAGCAGCAATCACAGCACCTGGCCCGTGACTCTATGTATGTATAACCTTCCTCCTTGGATGTGCATGAAGCGGAAGTTCATTATGATGCCAGTTCTCATCCAAGGCCCTAAGCAACCCGGCAACGACATTGATGTGTACCTAAGGCCATTAGTTGAAGAACTTTTACAGCTGTGGAATGGAAACGGTGTACGTGCGTGGGATGAGCACAAACAGGAGGAATTTGACCTAAAGGCGTTGCTGTTCGTGACCATCAACGATTGGCCCGCTCTTAGTAACCTTTCAGGACAGACAAACAAAGGATACAACGCATGCACGCACTGTTTAGGTGACAACACTGTTTGTGATGAGTTGTACTTGTTGTCCAGGGGACCATCTTCGACTGTATTGATTTACAAAGGATACGAGATAAATGGGAATACATTTTACATGATTGTCCAAGATCAAAAGAGCACCAACCAAAACAGCGGTGTCCGCTTTGATGCAACAACCGAGAGGGGAAAGGACACATATTATGGTTACATAGTGGACATATGGGAACTTGACTACGGACATGATTTTAAGGTCCCTTTGTTTAAGTGTAAATGGGTCAATCTGTCAGGAGGCGGGGTACAGGTAGACCCACAGTACGGAATGACAACAGTGGATCTGAAAAATCTTGGATACACTGACGAACCGTTCGTCCTAGCCAATGATGTGGCACAGGTTATCTATGTGAAGGACATGTCTACCAGACCGAGAAAAAGAAAAGATAAGTAAGCGAATACATCATACGATGAGCCAAAGCGCCACATAGTTCTTTCAGGAAAAAGGGACATCCTGGGAGTGGAGGGCAAGACAGACATGTCTGAAGATTATGAAAAGTTTCATGAAATTCCTCCCTTCAAAGTCAAGGCTGACCCAAGCATCCTGATAAACGATGAAGATTATCCATGGTTACGGCGCAATAAGCAAATGACACAAGCGAAGAAAAAGTGAAGAATTATTTCCGCAACTATTATGATGATACCATGCCAACTTTGTAACAAACGAGTATGATACCATTGTCCGTTTGTACTATTCAAATTTCAATACTACTTGCACTAACAAAACAAAACAAAACAAAACAAACTTGAAAAATAAATAGCAACAATAAGTATTTTGTTGTAAGTATAAACAAAATAAAATAAATAAAGCAACAAAGAAAATGAATAAAGAAAGTAAAATAAATAAAGCAACTCTAAATACAGCAAAAAACAACTTAGAAATAAACAAACAAAATAAAATAAATAAAGCAACTCTAAATACAGCAAAAAACAACTTAGAAATAAATAGCAACAATAAGTATTTTGTTGTAATTAAGTATAAACAAAATAAAATAAATAAAGCAACAAAGAAAATAAATAAAGGAAGTAAAATAAATAAAGCAACTCTAAATACAGCAAAAAACAACTTAGAAATAAACAAAGAAAATAAAATAAATAAAGCAACTCTAAATACAGCAAAAAACAACTTAGAAATAAATAAAGCAAAAAAGGAAAAAAAATATTGGGCGCTGCCCAGTGAGCCTGCAAGGCCTATAGCACAGGATCCACCTGTAATATAAGGCCCAGCAAGCTCACAGGGCAGCGCGCAGAGTTAGGCCCAGAAGCCTGCATTTGAGAGGAGCTCGAGAGGGTGGGAGCAGCAGCCCTTATAAACCACTCTCGAGCTCCCTCAGCTAGCGAGGTGGGACTAAACATCCCACCGCACCCGCGCCAGATCGGGGCCTTTGGTCCCGGTTGCTGCCACCAACCGGGACTAATGCCCCCCTTTAGTCCCGGTTGCTGCCACCAACCGGGACTAAAGGTCCCTCCTTCCAGCCCTTTGCGCTGCTGAAAAGAAACAAAATAAAATAAATAAAGCAACAAAGAAAACAAATAATTTCAAATTTAAACTATTCAAATTTGAATACTACTTGCACTAACAGAAAGTTCGTAATTGGTTTTACAAAAGAAAATAAATAATGCAGAAAACAAAACAAAAAAACTTGAAAAAAAAATAGCAACAATAAATATTTTTTTGTAAGTAGAAACAAAATCAAATAAATAAAGAAACAAAGAAAACAAATAAATAAAAATAGCAACAGTAAGTATTTTGTTGAAAGTAGAAACAAAACTAAAAAATAAAGCAACAAAGAAAAAAAGAAAAAATATGCCACCTGCTGGGCCCACACGGCCTGAATATGACTAGAAACCCTACCATGGGCTAGGATTCAGGCCCGTAGAAAGCCCAGCAAGTCCAGAGGCAAAGCAGTGTCAGTTTAGGCCCTTAGGCCTGCAGTTTAGAGGAGTTCGAGAGGAGAGAGGCAGCGGGGCTTATAAACTGGTGCTGCTCTCCCTCAACTAGCGAGGTGGGACTAAACTTCCCACCGCACCGCGGCAAGGCCTTTAGTCCCGGTTGCTGCCACCAACCGGGACTAAAGGGTGGCATTAGTCCCGGTTGCTGTCACCAACCGGGACTAAAGGCCCCACCTTCCCGCCCTTTGGGCTGCTGAAAAGGGACCTTTAGTCCCGGTTGGTGGCAGCAACCGGGACTAAAGGGGGCTATTAGTCCCGGTTTGTGCCAAGAACCGGGACTAATACTCCTCCTATATAAGCTACACTTGCGAAAATTTCGTTCAGTTTCTCCTTCTTCCCCGCCCCGACGCCGCCCTCGATCTGCTCCGTCCCCGTCGCCGTCGCCGTCGCCCCCGTCGCCCACGTCGCCCCGTCGCTGTCGCCCCCGACGCCGCCTCGTCGCTCCGCCCCGCGCCGTCGCCGCGCCCCGCGCCGTCGCCCCGCCCCGCGCCGTCGCCGCGCCCCGGCCGGCCCGTCGCCCCGCGCTGCCGCGCGCCCCGCCCTGCCGCCGTCGCGCCGCCCCGCCCCGACGCCGCCTCGTCGCCGCCCCGCCCCGCCACCGTCGCGCCGCCCAGCCCTGCCGATGTGAGGGCCGGCTCCCTTTTTTTTATATGTTTAATTAATATTGCTGTATATATATATATAGTTGCTGTGTATATATATGTATATATGTGTATATTTTTTTTATGTTTATATAAATTGCAGTATATATAGTTGCTGTATATATAGTTGCTGTATTTATATGTATGTGTATATCTTTTTCTTTCTTAGGAATTTGCTAAATATATATGTTAAATATATATTTATGTGTATATAAATATATTTTTTCTTAGGAAGTTGCTGTATATATGTGATGTGTGTATATGTGATGTATATATATGTGTATGTGGCTAGCTATATAGTTTTTTGTTTATATATGCTAAATATATATAGAAAGTTTTATATATATATATATATATATATGCAAAAGTTACAAATTTAGAAAAAGAAGGATAGGAAAGAAGAAAATAAGAAAGAGGAAAGAAAGAAGAAGAGGAGAGGAAGAAGAGGAGAAATAAATAAGAAGAAGAAAAAAAAGAAAAAGAAGGATAGGAAAGAAGAAAATAAGAAAGAGGAAAGAAAGAAGAAGAAGGAGAGGAAGAAAGAGGAGAAATAAATATAAGAAGAAGAAAAAAAAGAAAAAAAGAGGAGAGGAAGAAAGGAATAGAGGAGAAGAAGAGAAATTTTCTCTTCTTCTCCTCTATTCCTTTCTTCTTCTCCTTTTTTTTTTCTTTTTTTTTCTTCGATCTTCTCCTCTAGCGGTTCCTTTTTTCTTCTTCTTCCTCTTTTTTTATCGGATATGTATACACCCTCTCCCCGATAACTTCGACATTAGGGGGGGCCGGGGTAGGGTCGTCGAGGGACCGAGGCCGAAGGTCGAGGGGTCGAGGGTCGTCGAGGGACCGATCGAGAGGCCGAAGGGCGAGGGGTCGAGAGGTTGCCTAGCAGTCGGGGGTCTAGGGTTGTGGATCGCCGAGCAGTCGGGGGTCAAAGTATTGAAGAATTCCATGACTTCATCATTAGCCAGAAGTAACCGGGGCATTTTGGTACAAAGTTATGCAAAGATATTTTGAAACGGAGTTCCTGATAGAATAATCCGTCTTTTGTTACGAATTATCCTATCGGGGACTCCGTTCCAAAATAACTTTGGAGAGCTTCGTACCATCATGCTACTGTTACTTTCGCCTAATGATGAAGTATTGGTTTTGTTGAATCCTTTGACACTATAGCTAGACAAAATGTGACATGAGGGGGTCTAGGGTTTGTGGATCGCCGAGCAGTCGGGGGTCGAGGGGTCGAGAGAGGTTGCCTAGCTAGTGTCAAAGTATTGAAAAATTCCATGACTTCATCATTTGCCAGAAGTAACCGGGGCATGTTGGTACGAAGTTATGCAAAGATGTTTTGGAACGGAGTTCCTGATAGGATAATCCGTCTTTTGTTACGGATTATCTTATCTGGGACTTCGTTCCAAAACAACTTTGGAGAGCTTCGTACCATCATGCTACTGTTACTTTCGCCTAATGATGAAGTATTGGTTCTGTTGAATCCTTTGACACTATAGCTAGACAAAATGTGACATGAGGGGGTCTAGGGTTTGTGGATCGCCGAGCAGTCGGGGGTCGAGGGGTCGAGAGAGGTTGCCTAGCTAGTGTCAAAGTATTGAAAAATTCCATGACTTCATCATTTGCCAGAAGTAACCGGGGCATGTTGGTACGAAGTTATGCAAAGATGTTTTGGAACGGAGTTCCTGATAGGTTAATCCGTCTTTTGTTACGGATTATCTTATCTGGGACTCCGTTCCAAAACAACTTTGGAGAGCTTCGTACCATCATTCTACTGTTACTTTTGCCTAATGATGAAGTATTGGTTTTGTTGAATCCTTTGACACTAGCTAGACAAAATGTGACATGAGGGGGTCTAGGGTTTGTGGATTGCCGAGCAGTCGAGGGTTGAAGCTAGTTCTACGTTTGCCATTAATATATCCATCTGTCATGTTTGAATAATAATTGGCATGTTGTAAATATTTGTAGAAACAATGGACGACAACACCCGAGACCTAGCACAAGAAGCGATGTTGATGGACATAATTGCAGACGGACAAAATGCCGTCAGGTCGTTTCTCAACGACACCGATGAGCAGGTCGAACAAGAGCTGCGGCTGGAAGATCTAGGCTATGATATTGATGAATTCGGTGACCCAATGCACATGGAAGAAGTAGACCGTGAGGACGGCTCCGGTGACCCAATGCCGGTGCAAGAAGGAGACCGTGATGCTGGCTCCGGTGACCGAACCGAGTCCGGCCAGGAGGTATATATGTTAGTTAAGCATGTGCTGACTAGTTAATTGATTCATTCATTAACTCTCGTCTTTGTTCCTTTTCTAGCCCTCCGGATCGAGCAAATCTTCGGTAAAGAGACGAGGAGCGAAGAAAAAGTTGAGGCCGGATGAAAAGTTTGAGATCCTAGAAATCTCGCGCTCCGGCGAGCCGACTGCACCCATCCGCACAAAGAACGCATTTGTTAATCAGTGCGGGGTTCTGGTTAGGGACAAGATCCCGATCAGCATCCATCAATGGTTAAAGCCGGCTGCAAAAGACGCTCAGGTGACTTATGTCACTGATATGCAGAAAGAAGATCTTTGGAATGAGCTGAAGACAAACTTCGTCCTACCGCGAGAGGTTGATCCGGCGAAGCCAGTTATAGAGGACTTAATCAAGTCTGCTGCACTTCAGAAGATGGCAGACCAATTCAGGGCATGGAAGAAAAAACTGAATACGTTTGTCAGAGAGAAAACGACTCCAGAATTCGTGGGCATATATGAGAAGATCAAAGATGACTGGCCCGCATTTGTGGCCCATAAGAAGTCGGAAAAGAGTCAGAAGATGTCGGAGACAAACCGGATAAATGCTGCAAAGAAGATGCATCACCATCGCACGGGGTCGGGCGGCTACCTTGTAGCCCGGCCTAAGTGGGCCAGGGCTGAGAATGATCTGCTTCAGAAAGGGATCAAACCAGAGACAATGCACTGGCCAGAACGTTGCCGGACTTGGTTCTTCGGGGCTGGCGGATCCTTGGACCCTGTAACAGGGTGGTGCATTTGGACGGACAAGCAATTGGAAACACCACTCAGGAAGATGCGGCAGTATATCAAAGCAGCGCATGCAGGGACGTTCATCCCCGACAGAGAGAACGACGAGCTGACAATGGCCCTCGGGAATCCTGAGCACCCTGGACGGACACGAGGCACGCCAGGCTCCCTTCCGTGGCGTGCTGGGTTTCCGGACGCAGGAGGCTACAAATGCCACGACAGGAGGAAGAAAATGGAGATGACCGAAATCCAGGCGCTGCGGGCCAGAATACAAGCGATAGAGGAACGGGAAGCAGATCGGGAAAGAATTGCCGAAGCTTCCCCCGAAGCTACCCCGCCATCTCAGCGGAGAAGCAGTGTGGCTTCCACCGAGCTGCTTCAGCCAGAGCTTGCCTTGACGGCTACTGCCAGGAATCCTGTGGATGCTATCACACAGGCACAAAATTGCCACCTTATGGCACAGTGGATGAATCTGAAGGTCAAGGCGGCTGCTGGCTCTGTTTATCCTTCTGGACCAGACGACACTTTTCACTGCCGGCCGATTCCAGAAGGATATGCTAGGGTGATGGTCGACGAAATAACGGAGGGATTTGAGGAGCTCCAGCTTGACCACCCTACCGGTGAAGGGGAGACTCGGCTGGGTTCTTCACTGAAGACTCCATGCCTATGGCGGAAGGACCTAATCAACATTCTGAACTGGACGCCTCCGCCTCCTCCTCCTCCTCCGACGAGTCAGGGCACTCCGCCTCCTCCACCGCCTCCTCCTCCGGCGAGTGACCATCAGGGCACTCCGGCTCCTTCTCCGGCGAGTGACCATCAGGGCACTCCGGCTCCTTCTCCGGCGCGTGGCGGCACACCGCCTCCTTCGCCGCCGGCGCGTGGCGGCACTCCGCCTCCTTCGCCGCCAGCGCGCCCGAGCAGACAGCCAGCTCCTTCTTCGCCTAATCAGCAAGGGCGGAAGAGACCTGCCGCCACTCCGGCTGCTCCTGCTCCGGCGCCTAAGCAAGTAAAAAAGACAGCCGCTTCGTCTGGTCCGGCGACGTCTACCAGTACAGCCAGAGGCGGGAGGCGATGCAGATTCGGTCCTTCTCTCACGCCTCTAGAGAAGTTACCGTACGAGAGGTCCGACGAGGAAAACACGAAGATCGCTGAAGGCGAAGTGAAGGACTTTTTTGAAGGGTTGAAAGCACAGAGACATCCACCTCCAGAGGAGAAGATAGATGCGGTGAAAGCAAAGCGCACTCTTGCTGCCCTGAAGCAACCAGCGAAAAGTAAGCCGAAGGGCAACTATGACCGCATTATTCAAAAGACATTTCAAGATGCCAAGCGGTCCGGAAGTACAAAAAGTGATCAGAGGTTAGCAGAAGGGCGAGCTGGGAAACAAAT
>LR738714.1:765375839-765423846 GCA_902687465.1 Secale cereale | reverse complement strand
GGGGGGGGGGGGGGGGGGGGGGGGGGGGGGGGGATGGATCGACCTGCTGGATGGATCGACCAGCGCCTTCCTTGTATGTTGCTGGGATGGATCGACCACTCTGTATATTGCTGCTATTGCCATGTATATATCCTACTGAATCATTATTTGTGTGCAGATGGAAAACTCAAATGAGATCAACTCACAGTTGGACAACTCCTCATTTCTGGACATGAACTATTTATTTTGGCCTGCGTGAGCTAGGTCTCTCCTTCTCATACGGGATCAATACATAGCCGTGCTGGATATCCCACACAATTGAGTGTGTTTTGGGATTCCAATCCGGGTACTCATCGAGGCCAGAATCTTCCTGCGTGGCCTCTAGCGCATAACGGCGATCCTCCTCCTCCTCCTCGGCGATGAGGGCGGCCTCCTCCTCCTCCCTGGCGATGAGGGCGGCCTCCTCCTCTGCTTGCTCCTTGGCGATGAGGGCGGCCTCCTCCTCCGCTTGCTCCTTGGCGATGAGGGCGGCCTCCTCCTCGGCTTCAGATTTCTTGCTCATCGCGGCAGCCGGATGTGTGGTGGTGGGAAAGGAGACAGAGAGATTCGGGAGAGAGATGAGAGAAGGCACAAGTTGGAATGCTGAGAGAGAGGTGAGATAGGGTGGTATATATAGCCGTTGAAAATATAGCCGTTGGAAAAGTAGCCGTTGAAAATATAGACTATCAAATTTAGACAATCCGCTGGAAAACAGAGGTTGTCTAAATTCAAAAAATTTTAGACCATTGTCTATATGAAGATATAGACTACCAAATTTAGACAAGCCACTAGAGATGCTCTTATGGCTGATCGATGTTATGTGATTGCCTTCGAGATTTTATAAGTTTGGGCAGCGCTAGGCACCGGCTGACCGGCACAAATTTCGGCCGGTCATCCGTGTAATACGCATTGTGTTATCCGCTTCATTGGATTTAGCCCCCCGCGTTACACATCTCGCAGCTCTCCAGCTCCCCCTCACGTCGCACAGACACCAGTTGGCCCGTTCCACGGTCTCGGAGCTCCACCGGAATGTTGTACGACACTGCAACGCCGCCATTACCACCGCCGTTTTGAGTGCATATCCGCCAATGACGGTTGTACCATGATTGCAGTCCGTTGCAACTTCTCCCATCGATGGTCACAGCAAAACGTGGCCCGTGCAGCGCTCGTATTAGTCTGTGTCGTCCTGTTGTAGCAACCGCGTCCGACGGTGGCAGAGGCGTCGATGCCGGTTGAAGCGCCACAATAACACCCATTGTCCAAATACGCACGAGAAAACTCAAGAAATAGAGAACCATCAAACGCGTCAAGACACACATCCCGACAACATACAACATCCGACCAGAACCAAACAAGCCCAGCCAGAAAAGGGTTCCCAAATTTCAGCCATTCGGCACTTGCCGCATGAGCTGTTCGCACGGGCGTACCGGGCACACACATAGTAGGCAGCTATTGTCGTAACTCACTCCACACAGCCAGCTGCCCCATGCTGAACCAGGCATGCCGACCCGCCCAGAAAGACGGTGGCGGCCAACCACACACGCGAGGCGGTGCTGCAGACGAACACATTCATCCGGCTAGCGCACATTGTCGCGCCTAACCTTGTCTGGCACATAATTAACTATTACCCTGAGAAACAGACTCCGTTGGCCCTCCACGAGCAAGTTTGCAGGTGCTAGGGCTATCACAACCATGATTGACACCTACCAATGATGGTGGCCCCGGTAAGGCCGACGGTCCACCTGGCATTGTGTGCGGAGGCGAGACGCCCGTGTCCGAGCGGCGAGCCGTCTGGGAAGATCGATAAGGCTTGGACCGACCCGAGAGCCCCCCACGGCACGCCACTGCAGAACCGATGCCTCAGAGGCCCTAACACACTCGCGCACCTATCGCGACCAGACACAGCCAGGAGGGTCTAGGAATAGCTTAGCATGCACGGAAACACGCATTGCCTCACCCATCTGCACCCCTGATGCATCCCAATGACAGTGGTCCTAGGCTAGCACCCGGTCCAGCCGTGATGGAGCTGTGAAATGGGTTACGCGGGTCCAAGATATCCGAGTAGATCAGACGGCCCGGAGGGGCCCTGAGAGGCTCCCAATGCAAGCCACCCGACAGCGGATGGCAACGAGGCTCTCTTCGCGTGCGGAGAGCCTAGGGAGGCGGGTGTTCCACCACCATCCTTTATAGGAGTAATGCATGTGATCGCTTTGAGATAAAATTAGTGTGGTAACTGAGTTTTATGTCCAAAATATATATCTCTTTGATTAATTTCATGGTCTTATATTTCCTTTCTATATAAAAAAATATACCACTTTGGGACAAATCAACAAGGGTAGTAATTAGTTGATTTCATGTAACTAGTAATAGTACTTTCTGAATCACGGGTGGTTCGTTATCAGATGTGTTACATATTCATAAATGTCAATGGTAACTATATGTGACATGGTCGATATGATTATCATTGTGGCAATGTCAATTAACTAATCCACTGTTTTTCCTTCAATATTGGTAAAATGCTTTCTTTTTTCCAGCAATGATCAAGGGAACATTCTGTAGGAACTCAAAAGAGGAGGAGCAGTGGCAACGAAGATGACATCCACAATGAATCACAGAAAGTAGTACCAGCAGATATATTATCCGAAGTTGATGATAATGCTATTGTCATGGCTTTGATCAGCCAGGCTTCCTAGTATCTTGATCTTTGCATTGTATGTGCTGACATCCTGCCTTTGATTCACATGACGATGCCTCCAACGTTGGCGTATATACATGTGTTGTTGTTGTGTCCTCGATCTCCTGGAAGTGTGGCGGCAGTTTTGAGTGTATCGATGTTAATATTTTCTGGGCATATAGAGGAGTGCCCTTCTCAGCTTGCATGTTCATATTCCTGCCATAAATCAAATTGTATGTGTGCTTCAATAAGACATTAATCAGCCCCGATGTGCGTGTTCCAGCCGGAAATCTACCGAGAGTCCATACTGGGCGTACCCTTCACGGAGATCCATCATTTGTACTTTATTTTGGTCTCTCATTTTTTTGGATGGCTACTCCATTTTGGTCTTGTACATGTATGTGTGATGGGTTAATTGCACGTGGGTTGAAATAAATCTCCGCCGTTGAATTTACTTAACTTTACAGTCTGTGTGTGTGCTTCAATGAGAAATCAATGAGCCCGGATGTGCGTGTTCCAGTAGAAAATCTATCAGTCGTCAAAACTATGTGTATTCTTCGTGGACATCTATCAATTGTACTCCCTCTGTAAACAAATATAATAGCACTTAGATCACTAAAGTAGTGATCTAAATGCTTTTAGTGATGTAAACGTCATTATATTTCTTTATAGAGGGAGTACTTTGTTTTGGTCTTTTTTTTACGGGTACTCCATTTTGGTCATGATGGTCTTATTGCATGTCAATTCAAACAAATCTCCACCTTTGAAGTTTGTTAACATTAGAGTGAAAAATCTTCGCCGTTTGTTTTCTGTCCATTTAATAATGTAATAGATAGATAGATTAGCTCTATATTGCGTACATGCGACTGTTGACATATAATTAGTTACTTGTGGCTGTTGAGCTCAAGGTGATTCGCCTAACTGTTATCTGGAAATAAAAATGCCCTTTCAAGTCAATCTCCTTTTGTCTTTCTGTTCTTCTAATTGGCATATCTTCTCTGTTGATTAATTGACACTGCAAAAGGCAACCGAAAACCATCGATGGGAATCATTATGTTAGGTATCTAACATATCTATCCCCTTCAAAGAAAATCAATTAAAACATGGCGTAAAATGGAGAAGCTAAAGCTTAATAACTCTTTAAAACGGAAAACATTCTCCATCTTCTATTAAGGATGCGGTAACAACAATTCCTAGCACCCCTTGGTTAAAATTTTGAAATCAGAAACCATAACCATGATGGAGAACACTACATGCATTGTTGAAATGTTTCTCTTACCCTCAATATGCACCTTACAAATTTATGATTTTTTTAGTTTTTATTTATCATTGTTATTACTTTCAACAATACATCTTGTTGGTTTTATTAATTAAAAGTCGGGCTCTTCTAGATCCTCTTGTCTAAAAAATATAAATTAGTATGAGCTCAGAAACTGAAGGCTCTGGTAGGGCTAGAGAGATGATCGTGCTGAGGTATATTTATAATGTCTTATAACTATACTTCTTGTTGGCTTTATTAATTCAAAGTCAAGCTCTTATAGATACTCTTGTCTAGAAAATATAAATTAGTATGAGCTTAGAAAATTAAATGGTCTGGTAGGTCCAGAGAGATTATCTTGTTGAGCTATATTTCTAATGTCTTATAAATTAGTAAATATTTTGCAAGGCACCAATGAGGCGAAGGCATGCCACCAAGTCCAACATTGAAAACGCAGACACCACCAGGATGGTCACTGATGAGGTGAAGGCCGCCCATCTGTATGAGTTTTCGACCATCATCAGACATCGATAAGATGGAGGGATACGGCTAAGCATCACCGGAGTGACAGACGTACCGCTCCACCCTTCAATTCACCATATCATCACCATTGTCTAGACCAAGCCCTTGGAGAAGACGGGACTTGAAGACGATGACCATTGCAACAGCTTAATTGGAGGTTGTCCGCGACTTCGACTCATGATAGTACATAATCGGGAGCCTTCCAAGGCCCCCTGAACCAGAACTTCACAATCGCCTAAATCCTATCGTTGGCACTAGCAGGCCACAAAGCGCTTATGTAAAGGGATCATGTAATTTGTTTCCCCAATGAGAGATTAATAAAGTACAAGTTTCCCATATTTTATTTATGTACTTAGTATACTGGCACACCCGAAATATGTATTAATCCTTGTGGGTAGAGAGATAATAACATAACAACCATCGATATTTTTATTATTTCTTGTGTCAAGCAAATGCATCAATTTGTATTTGAAGTACAAAGTTTGTATTTCTTTATATTGTATAGTAATCTGACTTGCCATGTAATAGGCTTGGTTTTTCTGTGATTATTTTCCTTTAAATGCGGATTAACATTGCAACATATATAATATGTAGCTTAAAATTATCAATAGTTTTTTTAGTAAAGGAAAAAAAATATCTGAAGTTGTTGTTTGTAGTCAACGAAAGTTACAATATTGATATTGGGGTAAAAATTCCTTTAGCTTAATATGGGGGAAGCTGTTGTTATGGCCATCTACTTCTAGATCAAGTCTACCGTCTCTTCTCATTATTCTCAGTCAAAATCATGATGTGACCCATCTGCTTAGCACACGTACACTAACAGTCCAAATGGTTTTTGTGCGCTGCATGTAGGAGTGGATTGTTTTCGTACGGACATGGGGTTCCTTTTCTTGTCGTCTTCACAATCGGGTGTGAATATCTATTTCTTTTCCTTTAAAATTTAATTAAGTGCTTCTCTGTAACAACATCACTAACTCTTTAAGGTTGATATTACAATGTACTGCTCTATGAATATTGGTTGTTTAAAATACATGTTGATCTTCTTTATTCTAGGGTATTAGTATGTCTCATTGCAGGGAATAGACAATTGTATCACATAATTAGACATTTATTATTTTTTTCTCAGAAGTTTCATTTTGATGTTGCAGGTTTCTTCTAGCTAGCACATTGCCCAATTCAAGTTCAATTACACCATACCGTTGTTACCTTTAAAGCCTTTTTAAAATAGCTTTTTTATTGATAAACTATCCATTAAACTATATATAACAATGCACAAGATAATAGGTTGGTCGTAAGAATGTTGTGGAGACATGTTAGGCTGCAAAAAAAAAATGAATCACAGAAATAGTACCTGCAGATATATTATCCAAAGTTGATGATAACGCTGTTGTGATGGCTTTATCTGTTGGGCGTCCTGGCATCTCGAGCTTTGCAATGGATGTGCCGATATCCTGCCTTAGATTCATCGGACGATCTGCCTCCAACATTGTCGTGTATAGAGGTGCTGATGGTGTGTCCTCGATCTCCTGGATGTGAGGCGGCAGTGTTGAGTATATCGATCTTAAGATTCGCTAGGCATACGGAGGCGTGACCTTCTCAGCTTGCATGCTCATATTCCTGCCGTTAATCAAGTTGTGTGTAAATCCAGCAGGTCTCGGTTGCTTGAGCCTTACGTAAACAAAAGTGACATCTAGCTACATCCGCCTCCTCCCGCCGGCGCCGGTGCCGGTCCGTCCCGTCTCCGTTGGCCTTAGGGCCATGGAGGTATGGAGGTGGAGTGGATCTCGGCCCTTGCTGGTGGAAGGGCTCCGTTTTTAGATCTGTTTTTGAGTTTTATTAGGGTTTGTGTCCTGCTCAGGAGGCGAGACGACAGTGGCTTCCTGAAGATGGAGTAAAGGTCTCCCCCCTAGCCCCCGTTTCAATAATGCGTCTAGCATCATCGGTGGGCGTGTGGAGGTGTGTCTCTGGCGGGCTTGTCTTTGGTGGATTTGCTCGGATCTGTTCGTCGTTCGTCTTCATTCATGTGTCTTCAGGTTGGATTCTTTCGATCTACACTCTTCATCTGCGGCAGCTGCTGTTCTGGTGTGTTGGTTCCATGGGGCCTTAGCACGACGACTTCCCAACTATCTACTACAACAACATTTGCCCGGCTCCAACGAGGGAGGGGCGATGACAACGGCGCGCGTTCGGCTCGCTTCAGTGCTTGTAGTCGTCGCTAGGTGGTCTACGGATCTGGATGTAATTTTTATTATTTTTAGTGTTCGTTGTACTATCATGATTGAAGATGAATAGATTGAAAGTTTTCACGCAAAAAAAATCAAGTTGTGTGCATGCTTCAATAAAAAATCAATCAGCCATGATGCGCGTGTTCCAGTCGGAAATCTACCAACCGTCCCTACTGTGTGTATTGTTCATGAAGATCCGTCAACTGTAGTTTGTTTTTTTCTCTCTTTTTTTGGGCGGCTACTCCGATTTGATCCGGTACGTGTGATGGGTTTACTGCACGTGGACTGAAACAAATCTCCACCGTTGAATTATCCTAGCTTTACAGTGTCTGCGCGCTTCAATGAGAAATCAATCCGTCAAGTACAACGGATCTCCCTAAAGAATACACACAATTTTGACAGCCGGTAGATTTCCGACTGGAACACGGACAACATTACAAATTTGTGATTTTTTTTGTTTTGATTTGTCATTGTTGTTTCTTTTAACTATACATCTTGTTGGTTTTGTTAATTCAAAGTCTGTCTCTTGTCGAGCCTCTTCTCTAAAAGATATATATTAGTATGAGATCAGAAAACTAAATGCTTTATAGTAGGTCCAGAGAGATGATCATGCTGAGATATATTTATGATGTCTTATAACTATACTTTTTGTTGGCTTTATTAATTCAAAGTCGAGATCTGAGGGCATATACAACCGGGCGCCTCAAACCAGGATCAGACGCCCAGGTGCCCCGCCCGGCCACTGGCTGGTCATGAATTTTTGACCTAGACAAACGCCTCAAACTGGCCTCAAACGCCCGGGCTAACGGACCCTTCATATACAACCCAAATATGGGGTGGCCAGGGTACGCCCGGGCGCGTTCGCATGACCCGCGCGGCCCACAACCAACTTGACGATAGTCCCACATAAAAAAACATCCGGCTCATTGCTCCGAAACCTTAGCTCACTCACTCTCCTCTCTCGCTTTGTCCTCTCCTCTCCCGGCACCGATGTCGATCTAATCCGGCACAATGTCGAGCTCCGGTAGCCGCTCCGACGTCGAGCTGGATCTGTACTATGTGCCTGCCCTCAGCATCGCCTTGGAGCGGTCCAAGGTGGAGACCGGGGCAGCTCCGGATCTGCAGCCTCGTCGATGCAGCTTCCCCTTCAGCGCAGCTCGGACGCCGGCGCTGGCCCCTCTCGACCCATGCGCAACTCCGACAGGCGGCCTGCCCAATCCGTGCCTCCCCTATGCCGTCCCCTGTTCCCGATGCCCGCTGCTCCCCCATGTGGGCAGGATTTGGAGCTTATGCCCGCCCAGCCGGCCCGGACGCACACGCCAGAATCAGAGGTGCGCGCCGCCCGCCGCCGAGCGGAAGCATAAAAGGGAGAGGAGGGAGGCGGAGCAGTCCGTGCACCACCGCCGTGGGATGCACGCGGAGCCCGATGAGGACGTGCGGCTCCTTGAATGTGTCTACCGCCAGTTGCTTACGACTGCGGAGACAAACGCCTGGCGGCTCCACCGGAAGAATGCCAAGGCACTCTGGATTGCGATTGAGTAGTCCGAGCGTGAGGCGCCGGAGGCGGCTCGGCTCGCAAAGCTCAAGCGGCAGCAGGACATGGAGGTCCGGCGGCTAAAAGGGCTCGTCATCCTATCTGACACCTCCGAAGAAGACCACCACCACAACTCCTAGTCCGACGACTCGGATGATCCGCCACTAGTCGTCGACGCCACAGCCGCACCGACGACCGGAAGGGCAAAGGGCCGGCGAGTAAGTGGTGAATCTCCGCCATCTCCGTCTTCAATTTGAACATTTTCGTAATCTAGTTAATATTTGTCCGTCGTTTATGTGAATTATGTGAACTTTGGCAATCTTTTGGACATCCGTCGGTGATCGCTTCGTGATCGGAATGTGTATTTGTTTGTTCGATTCTAGGTTTTGTGATGATCCACGTTGTTTTTTCAATGTTGTATGCTAGTATGGATATGAGGGACCGGATATGAGATACACATATGTGGACGATGGGATTTGAGGGCCCGGATTGCAGGTCACGACTGTAGAAGCTCTTATAGAGCCTCTTTTCTAAAAAAACTTAGTATAAGCTCAGAAAACTGAAGGCTTTGGAAGGTTCAGAGAGATGATCATGTTGAGATATATTTATGATGTCTTATAATTCAGTAAATATTTGTTAAGACTCATAATTAATTCATTGTAATCTAAAGAGTCCTTGCTGTTTCTACTAAATAATTAAGTTTGTAGGAACAAAGAGAGGATAGTTGTAAGGTAAACTTAATTCTAATATGACATCCCAAGATTTAACTTGGTCCTGAGTAATTCAACATGAATTTTTCATTAAGTTATGTAAATATCCCCAAACCGAGCTCGTGCCTCTTCCCCATTCCATCTATCCATATATGTCTCCTACATGTGAGAATATGTCAATTCGGGCATCGCCGTTGCGTTCTACCAAGCACAGGTAAAATTCAAAGGGGTTGAGGCTGTGAACGTCACAGAGAAGAGCTTTTGTTGTAATTTATATATCCAGTAAAGTAAATAGGGAGTTGCTTTTTAGCACAAACAAGTTGGGGTACATAGCGGAGGGCTTGGAGAACAAGAAAGAAAAATAATAGAGTATGATGAGGGAGAAATCCCTTTTTTGTCTAGTCCTATTTTCCAAGTATTCATTTTCATCCATGCATCCAACCATGTCTGTATTAATAGAATATCCCATTTATAAAGAATGGTAAAGAGGGCTCCTCTATGATCATCAATTCCAGAGAGCCCCATACCAATAAGAAAGGGTTTTTAATCCTTGCCAAGTGGATATTATTGCAGTTGGTAACAAACAATCGTAAACCATTTCCCGAAGTAGTATTACGTGTTCGGATAGGCCAAAATGTCGATAGTTAGCTCTAGGTCTTCCGGTAAAAAACACATCGAAGAAGGCGTGTATTTGCAATAATTATTACACATACGGTAGGGATTGTGAATTTTTCTCGCATTTTTTTTTCTCTCACTGAAACTCAAGGGAGAAACCTCAAGGGTACGGCTATACGAAGAATTTGAAGGCATGGACCCGAAATAGTTTTTTTTTGTATGTTGAGTAACACAGACATATATATACGTGGTCAGCGTTATATTGATTATTTATGAAAGAAAACTCTTAAAATGAGATGCCTTGTCTTCCTTCCGCACGAAGAAACCCATTTTTCAGCAAGTTCAATTTCAGTTTCAAGAGGAGAAGAGAAAAGAAGAAACCCACTATTCTTGGTCTTGGTTACCACTAATTCCTAGTGATGGATTGACACTGGCCGGTGCAAATTAGTGGTGGCGGTTGCATTCTCTCCGTATTAAGGGGGACGAGCCTCAATACACAAATGTTGAGTAGGTGCCTTGGTTGTCTCCCTGAAAATGCAAGGTGGGAATTAATTGCACGGCGCACGATCGATCATGCACCCCTGCGGCTACTACGTATACACACGTGTATAAATAAGGCATCTTCTCTAGAAACTATACTATATTAGTATGACCTCAAAAAACTAAATGCTCTTGTAGGTACACAGAGATGATCGTGCTGAGATATATTTATTATGTCTTATAACTACACTTCTTGTTGGCTTTATTAATTCAAAATCGGGCACTTATAGATCCTCTTGTCTAAAAAATATATATGAGCATGAGATCAGAAAACTAAAGGTTTTGGTAGGTCCAGAGAGATTATCTTGCTGAGATATATTTATGATGTCTTATAATTTAGTGAATATTTGTTATGACTCATAATTACTCCCTCCGTCCCATAATGTAAGATGTATTTTTACACTAATAAACTAAAGAGTCCTTCCAGTTTGTGTTAAATAATTAAGTTTGTAGGAACCTAGAGAGGATAGTTGTAAGGTAAACTCAATTCTTTTTGTTTTTTGCGGGGTTAAACTCAAATTTTAATATGACATCCCAAGATTTAACTTGGTCCTGAGTAATTCAACATGGATTTTTCATTAAGTTATGTAAATATCCCCAAACCGAGCTCGTGCCTCTTCCCCGTTCCATATATGTCTCCTACGTGTGCCAATATGTCCATTCGGGCATCGCCGTTGCATTCTGCCTAGCACGGGTAAAATTCAAAGGGTTTGAGGCCGTGAGCGTCACGGAGAAGAGCTTTTGTTGTAATTTATATATCCACTAAAGTAAATATTGATTATTTATGAAAGAAAACTCTTAAAATGAGCTGCCTTGTCTTCCTTCCCCACGAAGAAATCCAGTATTCATGAATTTCAAGAAAAGAAAAGAAGAAACCCACTATTCTTGGTCTTGGTTACTACTAGAAATTCCTAGTGATGGATTGGCAGGTGGTAGCTGACACCGGCCGGTGCAAATTAGTGGTGGCGGTTGCATTCTCTCCGTATTAAGGAGGAGGAGGAGGAGGAGGTATGGCGTGTCCCTAGAAACAAAAATGTTGAGTGTGGGGGAGTGGGTGCGTGAAAAACCCAAGTGCTGGGAATGAATTGCACCCCTACCCCTACCCCTACCCCTACGCCTACGCCTACGCGCGTGTATAAATAGGTTCCTCAACACCAAAGCGGGCAAAGAGAAGCAATCACCTAGCTAGAGAGCAAAGAGAAGCAATCACCAAAGCGAGAAATGGCGACGAGCAAGGCGACGCTCCTAGTGCTAGGGAAAAAAATCCTATACGACCCGGGTCGTATAGTTTCAGTCGGGAGACCCACTCACTTGCGCGACATGTGGCATTGTGAATCTCAAAGCAACAGGCTACCTTCGTCCCCAATGCCTTGCGATGCAACCGAACGTCGTGGCCACACCCAGACCATCCCAACCTGCCGCTGGTGCTAGCTCCGCCGCCGCCGACGGAGCCAAACTTCTCGCCACCGGCGTGGTTTTCCTCTGCTCACATCGTGCGTCCAGGCTGCTTGCCCGATTGGCCGCGTCCAAACTCTTCGACACCGGCACAATCACACTGCTCAGCCCCGCTGGCCGAGGGCAGGCTCCTGACGCCGAGCAAGTCCGCTGCTCGCCGCCGGCGTAACTCCACTGCTCTTCGCCGTCGTGAGCCCTCTCACTTGTTTGGGCACCGGTGCAGCCCAAGAAAATCAATCTAGTCAGGGAATACGGACGCCAATGGAGTTTGCTGGTTGGTTGCTGCCCTCTGCCTATGTCATCACCGTCTTGCCGCGATGACTTCGCCGTCGGGAGCGAGTGCAGCAAGGTGAGAATCGAGATTTGGCAAAGGGGATCGGGGAAGAAGTTACCTTGTTGCGTCAAGATTCGCACAGCCACGTGGCGCTCGATTGAGTGGGTCTCCCGACTGAAACGATACGACCCGGTCGTATAGGATTTTCTTCCTAGTGCTAGTGCTGCTCTACTGTTCGTGGTTGAGCCACTTGACAGTGTAATTAATTAAGCCATCCTTGCTTCTCCTCCTTTGCATTGCATGCCATCACCATCGTCCTAACAAAATTTTACTTGCTCCTTCTTCTCTTGTCTTTTCAGGCTTGCCGAGACCGACAGCGTGGAGTGGGAGGTGGGAGGAGGCGACAAGGAGTACCTGCGCTTCACCGAGCAGTCCTTCCACGCGCTTGTCCTCAAGACGTGCGACGGGGACGTGCAGGGCGTTCCGAAGCTGCAGACACAGGAGCCCAAGCCGGGCTACAACATGTTGCATGTCAACATCAAGTCCGGCAACCTGCGCGCCACCCTCGCCATCAAGCCTGAAAACCTATATCTCGTTGGGTTCCAGACCCAAGCCGGTCAGTGGTTCGCCTTCCTCCAGGACGGCGACAAGCTTCCTGGCTCCAAAGAGCTCTCCTTCAAGAGCAGTTACAGTGGTCTCACCGGCAGCAGCAACATCGAAGTCATGGCGCAGGTACCCGTCGGGAAGGCCGCTGCTGCCATGGCGACCTCCACCCTTGCCCGCTTCAAGGCGGGGGGAACCGCCGTGGCCGAACAGGAGGTTCGGAACGCCCTGGCCATGTTCGTCCTCGTACTATGCGAGGCCGAAAGGTTCGCGATGGTCCGGGACCAGGTGGCCGCAGCCTGGAACAACGGTGGCCACCTCACTCCCGAGGCCACCAGGCTCTTCCGGCGTTGGAAGGACATTAGCTGCGCCTTGATCAAAGTCGATCAGAAGAAAACGTGGGACATGATCAGGGAGGCCACGGTTATCCATAATTTGGGCGAGCCGCCCATTGTCGACGCGGCGTCGGCCAAGAAAAACCTGGTGTTCCTCCTGCAGCCCACCAAATGCTTGGATGATAAGTAGCCCTTTTCAATCATGTATGTATTGGCCAGTCAACTGGAATACTACTACTACTCCTACTAGTAATCATAATTACTAGTTATTAGTAAATAAAGTGAAAAGTATTATTGATCGTGCGTTAAAAAGTGTGACTTCTGTTGTAATGAAACGGAGTATTGTCGATCGTACTAGTACGTTTGTTTGACTGGTGTAATAAGTATTCAAAAAAAAATTCTACATCCGCATTGATAATAGTAATAAGTATTACTATATTTTAATAATTCGCAAAGTAGAAGTACGTCCGCATGCTCCACAAGACAGACAACCGCACGTCAAACACTTGAATTGATATAGTTTCTCCTTCCCTTGCCGGTGGCATGCATGCATGCATGTTCTTCATTTTAGATTCCATCCACAGGCGTTTCACACACATTTTCAGAGAATTCACAACACAATTATAGTCACACCCATTTCAAACCCATTGCCACTTTCTGCAACAACGTAGAAAAATTATGGTTTCGGCGGTGTGGTTCATCCATCATCAAGCTTCAAAGACTCTCACAAAGCGGGGCGACGTACAAACTTGCTTCGCCCTTGAGGTAATCCCGTGCCTCGATCTGGCAATCGAGTCCCGCTCTCTCTAGCCTAGGGAAAATTGTCATGCGTATGCTCTTGAAGCACAAGCTGCATCATAATTGCTCTTTGTTTGGAATGGTCTATATACCGGCAGGCTGTCCTGTCTCCTCCTCCTATGGCTCCGTGATGACGATGCCACTATGGACTAAATATAAGTCTTTTTCCAGATTCCACTATGGACTAGATACGGAGCAAAGTGAGTGAATCTACACTCTTAAATATGCCTATATACATACGCATGTAGTTTACATTGAAATCTCTAAAGACCTATATTAAGGAACAGAGGTAGGAGTATTTATAGTTTCTCCTTTTCTTGCATTGCCGGCCGGCATGCATGTTCTACATTATAGATTCCATCCAGAGGCGTTTCACACACATTTCAGAGAATACACGACACAATTATAGTCACAGCCATTTCAAACCCATTGCCGCTTTCTACAACAACCTAGGAAAATTATGGTTTGGGCGGTGTGGTTCATTCATCTTCACGGTTTCCGCTTCTCCTTCCTCCATTGATTTGATGTGCTTCAACAGGGATCCCTCCACACATTACTCCTATAAAGAATGGTGGAGTACCCGCCTTCCTAGGCTGCTCGAGGGAGAAGGGAAACTTCTGGATTTCAATTGCTTGGTGGCTTGCGGCGGGAGTCTCTCGGGGCCAACGTGAGTCATCTGATCTGCCCGAATGGGTCGCATCAAGGCGACAAGGATAGAGGATTGCCGATAGTTGACCTAGGGCGTGCGATCGCTACAGTGGGCATGTGTCCATGATGGGTTGATTGAGGGTACGATATCGCTACAGTCAGTGCCAAGAGACCCTCTTTCCCCACCGTTGTTGGGTGGCTCGCGGCACGAGCCTCTTGTTGCAACTACGAGCCGTTCGATCTGCCTGGATGTCTTCGACCCGGGCGACCTGACTGGAGAGTCCGTGATGGGTGGATCGCTCGGCTCACCTAGGACCACCATCGTGGGGAGGACTTCGGTGCGCCTATGCCCATGTGCGGGAGCCTTGCTGGACCGGCCCGTCGACATCTTCGCATGTACCCGCACACTACTAGGGAAAACCTTGTACATGGAGGTTTATCAGTAGCGCTGGTTAAAAAGAGGCGCTACTAATACTTAGCAGTAGCACGTGGTTACCACGGGCGCTACTCCTAGATACGTAGCAGTTGCGCGTCCCCTCAAAAACGCGCTACTACTATTTTGGCCACACTGTTGCCGGCAAGCAAGGTACACTAGTAAAAAAAGGGTCAAACGTGAAGCACATTAGTGCCGGTTTGAATTTGAGCCAGCACTAATGTGTACATTAGTTCCGGTTCCAACGGCTAGCCGGGCCGCTCTCATTAGTACCGGTTCGTGGCGAACCTTTAGCACCGGTTCGTGCTACGAACCGGTACTAATGAGAGTGGTGGCAGGATGTTGTCAGTTTGGGGCCCCTCCAGCACCTTTAGTACCGGTTCTTGGCACGAACCGGTGCTAAAGGTGGTCGTACATAAAGGTTATGGGAACTTGACTATCGACGTGGTTTGAAGGTCCCTTTGTTTCGGTGCAAATGGGTCAATATGACACGAGGCGGGGTAACGGAAGACCCGCAGTACGGAATGACAACAGTGGATCTCAACAATCTTGCGTATGCAGATGAACCATTCGTCCTAGCCAATGATGTGGCACAGGTTTTCTGTGTGAAGGACATATCTACCAAGCCAAGAAAAAGAAAAGATAAGGAAGCGAATGCATCGTACGATGAGCCAAAGCGGCACATAGTTCTTTCAGGGAAGAGAAACATCGCGGGAGTGGATGACAAGACAGACAAGTCAGAAGATTATGAAAAGTTTGATGAAATTGCTCCATTCCCAGTGAATATTGACCCGAGCATCCCGTTAAATGATGAAGATTTTCCATGGTTACGGCGCAAAGGGACACACGCCAAGAAAAAGTTTCACACCCAAAGATCTAGGATGTGATTGGCTTCACTATCATCACTTTCTTCTGTGTTTCACACCCAAAAGGGAATCTCTGTAATAGTTAGGGTAGTTATGTGTTTTGGCATTTGAAACGTGAACAAATTTTATGTGCAAACAAATTCTTACATGCCTTTACTGATTTTTAAAGTTAAGTTATTCACAAACTAGTGATTCACACTAATTTCAAATAATTCAAAATTTAAATTATTCAAATTTGAAAACTACGGGCACTAACAGAAAGTTTGTAATTTTTTGTATCTAAAGCAAAAATATTCACAAAGAAACTCTAAATACACAAAAAAATAACTCAAAAATAAATAAACAAAATAAAAATAAAAAATAAAGCCCGCCTACTAGGCCAGAGCGGCCTGAATACGACTAGAAACCCAACCTGTTGTTGGGCCAAGATGCAGGCCCGCAAAGGCCCAGTAGGCCGACAGGGCAGCACATAACATGTAGGCCCAGTAGGCCTGCTTTGGAGAGGAGCTCGAGAGAGCTACTTCACGGGGGGTTATAAACCAGTGCGGACGCCCCTTGGCTAGCGAGGTGGGACTAAACTTGCTGCACCGCACCTGCGCCAGCGCACCCACTTTATTACCGGGTCATGGCACCAACCGGTACTAAAGGGGTGTCTTTAGTACCGGTTGGAGCCACCAACCGGTACTAAAGGGAGTGCGCTTCCCGCTGCTTGGCCTGGCCAAAACAGGCCTTTAGTACCGGTTGGTGGCTTCAACCGGTACTAAAGGTCCATCCTATATAAGAAAACATTTCAAAAATTTCAGTTTCTCATCTGCTTCTTCTCCTCTGCACCGTCGCCCGCCGCCCCCTTCTCTATATCCCTCGTCGCCGCCCCGTCCCCGTCGTCGCTGCCCTGTCGTCCCCGTCCCCGTCGTCACCGCCGCCCCGTCCCGGCCCATCCCGCGTCGTCCCCGTCCCAGTCGTCGCCGCCCCGGCCCGTACGTCCGCGTCCTCGTCGTCGCCGCCCCATCCCTGTCCCCGTCGTCGCCATCCCCTTCGTCGCCGCGCCCGTCGCCCTCCCCGTCGCCGCGCCCGTCGCCGTCCCCGTTGCCGCCCCCCATCGCCTCTCGCCTCGCCGGTGAGCACACACACACATACATTTTTTTATTTTTTAGTTATAGAAATAGTTAGAAAAATGTTAGAAATTTTTCTTTTTTTAGTTACAGAAATAGTTAGTTTTATAGCATTGTTAGAAATGTTATAGAAATGTAAGAATTGTTAGAAATTTTTCTGTTTTTAAGTTATAGAAATAGTTATAAAAAAGTTAGAATTGTTAGAAATTTTTCTGTTTTTTAGTTATAGAAATAGTTATAAAAAAGTTAGAAATTTTTCTTTTTTTAGTTCTAGAAATATTAGAAATGGTATACAAATGTTAGTTATATATATAGAAAGGTTATATTTTTTCTGTTTTTTAGTTATAGAAATATTAGAAATGTTAGTTATATAGCTTTGTTAGAAATGTTATAGAAATGTTAGTTATATAGAAATGTTAGAAATTTAATTTATCAAAATCCAATCATTAAAAAAATGTTACTTTTTGCGGGCATATAGCTAGTATTTGTTCTCGATGATGCCCGGCCCGCATCCTCGCCGTCGACCCGTCCGCGACGACGTCTGGCTGGCCCATGTCCGGGACTGGGCTCCGCCGGGCTGGCACTGGGAGGTGCTGCCTGGAGGGGCGCGCCGCTTGATGAGGAACCCGGCCCCGGGTCCCGTCGTCGACCCTGATCTCGTTTGGTGGCGTTCGCGTGGGCCAGTTTCGGTGCGGAGGGAGTCGGCCCCGCCGGAGGTGGTACGTCGCCGTGTCAGGGAGGAGGACGAGCACGTCCATCACTACATGGTTGCGTTAGAGGGCGGCAGGTTCTCCAATACCTGGCAGTTTCTTCAGGGATCTCACTTCAGCTATGATCCTGTGAGGGTTCCTTCTCTTTGGGTGTCCACCGCCCGCGCCGCAGGAACCGCGAGTGTCCTAGATTCTTCTGTAGTATTCGATCTTTATTAGCTACCTAGCCAGTGATGTATTCGATATTATATATTATTCGAGACGATGTATTCGAGATTATATATTATTCGAGACGATGTTTTCGAGATTATATCTATTATTCGAGACGATGTATTCGAGATTATATCTATTATTCGAGACGATGTAATTTGAATACTAAATTGTTTTATATTTCTTATGGATTAGTTAAAGAAAAGCTATGGTGGACAATACCGGCAGAGAGGGAGAACAGACCCTGTTCTATATGATACGCCATCCTCGCGGGCCAGATGATGATCAGAATGAAGAAGATTATGACGGCTCCGAATTTCTAAACAACACCAGAGAGGGTGATATGATATTCGATCGCGATGACCGAATTGATGAAGTCATGAACTACGATTATGATGATGATGAAGAAAATGTTGATCTTGAAACAACAAAGACTGGCGAGGTATAACTATTTATATAAGCAGGCACATTGGGTGATCATCACATGTTTTAAATGAGTTGAAGATATATTAACGAATCGGTCTTTCTTCTTTCAGCCATCCGGATCGAGCAAATCTTCAGGCAACAGGACGAAACGAGGCCCGAACAAAAAGTTGAAGGAGGGCGTAAAGTACAATATCGAGGCAATCAGACCTAATGGCGAACCATTAGCGCCTAAGAAGATTGCGGACAAGTTCGTTCGTCAGTGCGGAGTTCTTGTGAAGGACCAACTCCCGATCTCCCTTCAAGAATGGAGAGAGCCAGCAAAGCCACGTCCAAATCTTACTTTTGTCGACGACAGACAAAAAAGTCTGCACTGGGATACTCTCTTGGAACATTTCACCCTAACAGATCATTTCACAGAAGCAGATGCGCAGAAAGTCAAGGACGCTGCTCTTAGGAAGATGGCGGTTGCATTCAAGAACCACAAGAATCGTGAATGGGACAAGTACGTCAAGGGAGGAAAGAAGACTCCAGTATTCGAGGGAACACTAGAGAAGCAAAGTGCTCATTGGGACGATTTAGTGAAATTCAAGGATTCAGAATTAGCTAAGGAACGGTCGAAAATAAACAAGAAGAATGCCAAAAAAAGGATAAGTTCCATAAGCTGGGGCCAGGTGGCTACGCGGTGACAATGCCTAAGTGGGATAAGTTTGAGAAAGAGATGGAGAATGCAGGTGTCACTCCGGTTACTAGGAGCTGGCCCCCCAGGTGCAGGACTTGGTTCTATGCGCATGGGGGGAGTTGGACCTGAAGACAGGCAAAGTTTCGACGAAGGCATGTCTGAACGGAGCCGACGATAAGATACGTGTTGCAATAGAAGAGGCTCGATAGGGGGTGTTCCAGCCCAACAGAGAGAACGACGAGCTTACGCGTGCCCTGGGAAATCCTGAACACCCAGGAAGAACACGAGGCAAGGGCACTATTCCGTGGTATGAGGGGTTTTCGGACTGGAACCCCGACTACAGAACCCGTGCGAGAAGGAAGATTACGGAGGAGAAGCATAGGAAGATGGAGGAGGAGCAGAGGAAGCTGGACTATGAACGTCTTCAAGGCCTAGAATCAAAGCACGCGGACTTGGCAGTCAAATTCCAGCGGCAGCAGGAGCAGATCGACTCACTTAGCCAGCAAAGGGGGTCTCAGCAACTGCAGCAACTAGCGGATGATCCAGCATTGGATACCACCGCCCCATCCATGCCGAGAAGCAGCGTGGGTTCCGCCCCGGGCGACGCAATGCTGGATAGATACCCCGTGGATAACATCATGGAGAACACTAACTGCGAGCTACACTTCAAGATGAAGAACATATCCATGAAGGTGGCGGACGCCGTTGCTTTTACAAATCCCCCCGAGGCAACCTTCCATTGCAACCCGATTCCAGCAGGCTATGCTCGTGTCTTGGTTGATGAGGTGGTGGACCAATATTCGGGGCTAGAGCTTGACATTCCTGGAGGTGACGAGGAGCACACACTCGGAGAGGCCAAACATCGTATCATCCTATGGAGAAAGGATTGCATCATCTTTCGAAGGCCACCGACACCGCGTGAGCTGACTCCTCATCGAAGTCCGCCACCGAGTCAGCAGACTCTCGCTCCTGCAAGTCCACCAACGCGTCAGGCCACTCCTCCTCCTCCAAGTCCGGCAAAGCGTCAGGCCACTCCTCCTCCAAGTCCGACACAGTGTCAGACGTCCACTCCTCCTCCAAGTCCGGCACAACTTCAGGCCACTCCTCCTCCAAGTCCGGCACTGCTTCAGGCCACTCCTCCTCGTCCAACTCAGCCCCGTCAGCCGTCTCCGCCGCCTCAGCAATCGCAAAAGAGACACCCCGCAGCTATGGTGTGTAGCGGTACGAGTCGAGGCAGTACAGGAAGTACAGGCGGAGACAAGCGATATAAATATGGTCCAAGCCTCACTGATCTTCCTCGGAGGGCTTACGACAGGACCGAGGAGCAAACCGAGGCCATAGTGCGGGCAGAAGTGGACGCCCATTTTGGACCGAAACCGCCACCGCCGCCAAGGGAGAAAGTGCCTGACGAAAAGATTGACCACTTCATTCGTATGGCTCAATCACCGGCTCCCAAGCCTGTTGACACAGACTATGAGCGCCACATTAGGAAGTTAAATCGAGCACGTCTACAGAAGGTGGCGAGCTCGAGCTCGAGCAAACAACAAGAAGCTGTCAAAAAATGCGGGAAAACCGTTCCCCAGCTGGGAGAACAGGCGGCGCAATCGATCCCCTCGCTTGTTGTGCCAACAACACGTGAGAGTACGCGCGCCCAATATTGTTGTGGGCAAACAGTTTACATTCCCGAGGTGGGCAATGTGGTAATAACCGAGGAGCATATAACGCAGGCTGAAATTCTCAACATCACTGTTGGACAACTCCTCGAGATCGAGCCCATGCCTGTGCTTACAGAGGAGGAAATAAAACGGAAATATGTTCAGGGCGAACCTTTGGTCAAGCCAGACGAGGTCAAGAAGCTCCCAACGAGAATGTATGAATTGCATCAATGGTACATGGACATTACCAAGAGTTCCAATCGAGAGTCCCTCATGGTGGAAGTCAAGAAGGATCATTACTACCATCAGAAAGCTGTGGCTGTTGAGTATAATGAACTGTTTCAGTTATACAATCAAGACGCACTCGACAAATCTATCGTCAGTTGCTATTGTGTGTAAGTGATTTCTTTCTGTAATTTAAGTCTCAAGCTAGCTGTAGTGATCCTTTTGATCAATCATTACCTATAATTATCCTCACTATATTCTTTTTTGTGGTATTATGCAGGATGAAGATGTATGAAATGTAAAAAGGTGGACGCTATGGCATTGGGTTCATTGACCCAAACACTGTTAATGAATACACATGATAAATAGATAAATATCATGAAAAGCATGTAGAGGACAGCATGCTAGAGTTCTTGAAGTGTCTCAAATACTATGAAGATATACTACTTCCTTACAACTGCCAGTGAGTCACATTGTCTTGTACTACAAATTCTCTGTTTTTGCCTACTAGCTAGCTACATGTTTTTGCTTACATATGTCTGCTTAATTAAGACATCCAAACGTGTGTGCATGTAGATTTCACTGGATCTTGTGTATCATTAAAGTTGATGCCGGAACAGTTGAAGTACTCGACTCACTACTTAAAAAACAAAGTGACTACACCAACTTGTTTGGGATAGTCAACAGGTAATTTCAATCATTATTAACTATATATCTCGGCCTATTTAGTTCGTCATTTCCTGATATGAACTATTTAATAACCCATTTATTCATTTTCTTTGTCGGCGGGCAGGGCTTGGGCAAGGTTCATCAGCGTCACTCCAAGCGAATGGAAACAAAGACTGCAATGATTTCGATCCAAGGTAAGTAATTAAGTAGTACTAGATAGCTAGCTAGCTGCCATTATCTCTTTAATTATCATGCTTGATTAATTATTATCTGATCAAATTCTATTCTCATAAAGGCCCTAAAGCAGGAGCAGGGGACTGATTTGTGTGCATACTGCGTTTGCGAGAACATTCGCATGATGGCGTCCAAAAGGAGCAGATCTCAAAGACAGGAATGGGTACGTTTGTCAGAATACTATTCACAATTTTTACACCATTATCAATATCTAGTCACACAACTAATAAACATGCATATTGATCTCCTTCTTAACAGTTCACAGAGGTGCAGGACAAGCTCCTAGAAACGGAGCGCGTACAAGCACTTCAAGAGGAAATAGCGGGATTTTTGCTCGACCAGGTCATAGATCCGAAGGGAGAATACCATTACCCGCTACCGCCCCCATGAACCACTTCCAATTGTCATCGTGCTCCGAAGACACCAATTAGGCTAATGCCACTGGCTCCGAAGGCAACTTGTAGGATAAATTGTATATAGCTATACATGTGTGTATGTCTGAATTGGTGGTTTGTGAGACATTTGATATATATATGATTGGTTCTACTAGAAATTATATATATATATATATATATATATATATATATATATATATATATATATATATATATATGCATAACGTGTACAATATGTAGTATCGTAAAATACCAGCAAACGAAAAAGAATTAAATGGAAAACACAAAATTAAATGAAAAAAATCATAAAACCAAACCCCCCCAAACCTTGTAGTTACCAACCGGTACTAAAGGGCTCCTGGCCCCCGGAGCTGGCTCGTGCCACGTGGTTGCCCTTTAGCACCGGTTCATGCTGAACCGATACTAAAGGGGGGGGGGGGCTTTAGTGCCGGTTATGGAACCGGCACTAAAGGGCCTTACGAACCGGTGCTATTGCCCGGTTCTGCACTAGTGGTATAGTAGTAGCATCGTTCAAGAACACGATCTACTGCTAAGAGAATAGTAGTGGCGCATTTTCTTGGGGCAACACTACAACTAAGTTTGAACTGTGCCACATGGCGGGCCCGACTTAGCAGTAGCGCAGCTCTCGAGAACGCGCTACTGCTACGTTTTTAGCAGCGGCGTGTTTTTCATGCCCTTGCTGCTGCTAAGGCGCACAACCACCTTTTCCTACCCCCTCACCCCATACTCTCTTCTTTTCACTTTCCCCTAGCTCCCACCTCCTCTCTCCCTCACTTTGGTTCTTCCTCACTACTTCTCCCCCCATTACTCTCGTTTTTCTACCTATCTTTCTCTCTATTTAATGCTCCTAGCTAACTACACCACCTCCATTAATGCAACTCCTTTCTCTTTTTCCTCAATTTTCCTCCCCCTCCACTAGTTAGAGTCATCTCCATCCTCAACAAGCTAGGTACATCTACCCATTTAATGAAGTGACCTATGTACCTCCCTAACTAGACCTAGGCATGAGCTTTGTCTACTTTTGATCACTCCCTAGCTAGCGTGTGTGGCGACACCAACGATCAACCTCATCACCGAGCTTGATCTCTATCTCAAGATAGGTGATTAAAAATTTGTGCTTTTGTAAGAATGGAAATATGTGTGTATGTGTGTGATATGACCTAATCGTGGGAAATTGTGCATGTGGCATTAGTTGCCGCCGAATTGTGCATGAGTTGCCTAGGTTTTGCCGAAATGTCAATTTATTTCCGTTTTAGCATATTGTGGGTAAACTCTATATGTCCTATTTTTAGGGAAGGCCATGCCGAATTTTTGTATGACTTTGATGCATGCATGTATTTTTATACTCAACTAGCATAGTGGCCCGCTTGATGCGCGGGCTAGTTTTATAAATTTCAATAATGAGAACATAATATTTATGTGGTCAAAGAGCGTGTGTGGTAAAAAAATAAAAGGAAATATTGAAAATTCTCACAGTAAAGTGATTAGTATGGTTGAAACAAAAATGAAGAACAATTATAATAAAGGAATATTACTCTTAATTTTGATTAACTTGTACACGTAAATTCACAAAATATATAATATGAAAAGCATCAGTGAATTTCATTGTATTCGCACCAGTCTTAAACTGGCCTTGGGCACCATGTCCTTCCACCACTTAAAGCAACTTTCATCATACGAGGACGATTACCGGTTGCATTACCTGGCAAACAGGAGAATTCAACTTCAAACCTATAGTGCACTACCAAGAGATTGACTAATACTCCTTGGTGTCTCCCCAAGAACAGTGTAATTGTAGACCTGTTTAAGCATACTACATCCATAGACACTTAAGATATGAAAATCACTACTATAAGAGAAAAGTAATATAGCATAGTTCTCGTTCTACCACATCTCTCTGTTCAGCAATCTTGGCATTAATTATTCCGTGCAAGACCAGGAAACTTGTGGGAACTTTAAGTATTAAGACAATAACTACATGAACCTTACAACAGTTCTTTCGGTTCCTATTGATCTGTGGTGCCTGCAATAAAAATAAAGATCTAAACTGATATTCTACAACATTGCAATCTAATTAAGTGGTTGATATCTAAATAATCCTAAGTGTAGTAAACTCTCACACATTTGTCTCCCCGCTTGCAAGCAAGAAAAATAATAATCTTGCACACATTCATCTACCATAAATTATTGTTGTGTTACACGTACCTAGTATCAAAACACCATTCACATGACTGAATCATCATTCATAAACAACTTGAGGTTGGTTACGGCATATTTAAAGTACCTAACGCATACTTGTGAAACAAAATGCTCTAGTGCTTGATCAAAATACCAATTCAGAATAGGCCAATCACTTTGTTTAGAAAACTTCCAGACCGATTGCAGACATCATGTATTTATTCACCTTCCACAACAGAGTTAAAAGGGAACTTGAACGATATAATAGTACAAAATTATGGTGCGACATTAAAGCATGTAAAGCCAACAACACGAAATGGAAAACTATATACTCCTTCAAAATAATTGAAGCAAGAGGTGTGGCAAAGTATACGATGTTACTTTTGGCATCTTGCGCATGTTCCTGAAGAATCCACCATCCTTTGGTAAATATATTTATCAAGTTCACCAGAAGTCCATTTATCTAATAGAATGTTAAGCATACTGTAAAAATTGATCTAGTACAATGCTTGCAGAAGCAATATAGTGTCTTATACATAACTCATATGCTACATCAACTATTTATCTTCATGGTGAAACCAATTCAAATTGGTTGGTCAATAACACTTGAGAAAAATTCAAAACAAACGCAACAACTTTGAGAGAGAGAGCAAAGATGGGGACGCCCCACTTATATAAGATTATTCCTTTTTATTGCATTACAACATGTAATCATAAGCTTGAGCCTAAATGGACTTTCTTATACTTAAACACCAATAACTACTGAGTATCAACACAACTTTGATAGACTGATAAGATGAGATAAATATACAGTTTTGTAAATGGTCATGTCAAGCTAGAAAAGAGAATACATAAATACATAGTTCTAAGGATATAATGGTATTCTATAAGTAGTACCTTTCCATGGAGTATTGCAGGAACATATAGCAAAAAGGAGCTTCAGTCAAAACTAGATGGGAGTACCTCGTCCTTTTAAGATAAGAAACTGTCCAAAAGTACAACCTTTTTCTTACTGAGAAATAATAGATATGTCCACACGGGCAACAACATCACTATTTTCTTCTTTAAAACCTATACAGTAAAAGGAACTTCCAGAAAATTAAACAAATATTTAAATTAGCCCTGGTAAACCTACAACTTATAGTGAGCCACATTTGTCTTCCTGTGGCAAATGAATTGCCTGTTTAGTTGTTGAATCATCTAATTCCTACATTTCTCTTTTACCTAATAGAGTCAGTGTACCTTTAATTCTCCAGATTTCGGACAGAGAATAATTTCTACAACTAAAGAACTTGAACTCGTAATGGCAACCAACTGAATCCAAATACTTATAAAATATTTGGTGAACCATCAAATACAGTGGGAGGCAAAACATATCATCTTATTCCTTCTAATCTCCTATTATCCTTGTTGTATGCCTCATCATCTTGAATATACAATAAGTACTTAGCAAGACACACCTTCATGATTTGTTCATCCAAGTAACCACATATTTTGTTATTCTGCTGGGAGCAACTCGAACCTCCTCTAGATACATCTCATCTCTCTCTATCCACTTCGCCGATTATTTGATTTTTTAATTTCAAGTGATAAAGGACAGAAATAAACTGAGTGCACTTGAGAGTAGCTCAGCTAGGCCCTGATGCATATCACACGACTTCTTGCATTACCTGTCATGCATGGACAATTAACAGGAGTCACGTAACTTCCGGACAGAGGATTAGTAGGATGATCTTTAGGGAAAAATAAGGGTGGAGAAAGTCTCCAAATCTACTTCATCACTCCGTATCTAGATCCAACAACCGTGTCCTTGCAAAGAATTGCATGGTGATACGTCCAAAACGTATCTATAATTTCTGCTTGCTTCATGCTTCTTTTGTGTGATATTGCTATGATATTGATGCACTTCCATACACTTTTGATCATATTTGGACTAACCTATTAACTCAGTGCACCACAGTGCCAGTTCCTGTTTTCTGCTGTTTTTCTATTTCAGGTTTCCCCCATATTAAAAGTGCTCCAAAAATTCCAGGAAAAATATAGGAAAAATCAGTGTACAGGAAGCTTCACGAAGAACCAAAGATGGGCTAGAGGGGAGCCAGGGGAGGCCCAGGCGGCCACCTGGCGTGGCCCCACCCATGGCCGCACCAGGGGGGCGCTTGGGGCCCCTGCTCCGCCTCTGGCTGCCCCCCTTCGCCTATATATCCCTCTCGTCCCGAAACCCTCGAGGACAGAACCCTTTTTCGCGATCTCGCCTCTGTTCCGCCGCCGCAGCGCTTCCAAGATCGGGAGCATCAGGAGAACTCTTCCCGACACCCTGCCGGAGGGGAGAACCACCACTGGGAGCTTCTCCACCACCATGGACGCTTCCCGGATGAGTCGTGAGTAGTCCACCTTGGACCATGGGTCCATGATCTGTAGCTATGTGATGTTCTCCTCCCCTCTTTGCTCTTCATGGTTTAGACCTCGTGAGCTGCCCTACATGATTGAGGCACATATGTAATCTTTCTGCTGTTGCTTTGCTGAGTTTGCTGGGATCTGATGGATTATGAGACTATGTTCAGATTGTGTTTGAGTAATATATTTGATTCACCTCTTTTATATCTTTATTCTTGAGTAATTCTTGCATGTTCTCCGTTGCTGTTTATTGCTTTGGCCAAGTAGTAGGTAGTAACTCCAAGAGGGAGCGTTATGCTTGATTGTGGGTTCATGCCCCCTGATGACTAGCTTGAGTGACAGAAACATGAATCTAGGGGATGTGCTGTTGCCACAAGGGAGAAAACAACGGTGCTTGTACTTGCGGGTGCAAGGATTGTTTACTTTACGCAAAGTTCTTTTAATGCAGTTGTCTGTTGCTTTGAGTTTACACTTTGGGTGGGATTCGCAACTTAATACCAACGAGATGTTCTGGATAGATATCTCAAGGTGGATGATTAGTAGTAGATGCAGATGGATTTCGGTCTACTTGCCTTGGCGTACCGCCCATGCTTTTGAGCCTCTACCTTTCTTTGCAGCATAGTTAGCATTGGTTTGCGCACATAATCCTGTCAATTGCCCAGCTGTAATTTGTTTACCTCGCTTTGTTGTTTTATCGTCTTTTGGGAGAGAGACATCACTAGTGAACATCATGGGACCCCGATCCATATTACCACCGCTGATCACACCTTCTATTTACTTCCTGTTTTTATTTCCTAGTTGCAGTCATAGCTATCATTATTATCTCTTATGTTTGATCCTTTGTAAACAACAAGGCCGGAGGGATTGACAACCTCTTTGTACTCGTTGGGAGTAAAGTTATCTGTATCTGTGTGCAGGTCCCGTCAACCGCTAAGTTTCTGGCGCCGTTGACACCTACTTGTCGACCCTCGGAGTCTCACGGGATTCGATCCTTGGTACCTTTGCCAAGGGAAATTTGCCGCTACGCTACATCTCAACCTTCCACTTGGGGTAACCAACGAGGGGCGAGAAGCCATCAAACAAGTTTCTGGCGCCGTTGCCGGGGACTCCACTCTTCTAGATAGGGGAGTTGCACGCTATCTTTTATCTTTGCTTTTTAGTCTTGTTAGTTTACCTTTCAGTTTTTGCTTTAGTGTCCCTTACCAAAAATCACAAAAATAGTTATCTTGCTTGCTGCTGCTATGGGTTCCACCGAGAACACCAAGTTGTGTGACTTCACTAGTCATAACAACAATGACTTTATCTGCACGCCTATTGCCACACCTGCCACTTCAGCACCTTCTTCTGAGATTAAACCTGCTTTACTGAACCTAGTTATGAAAGATCAATTCTCCGGTGCTGGAGATGATGCTGCTTTGCACTTAAATAATTTTGTTGAGCTCTGTGATATGCAAAAATACAAAGAAGTAGATGGTGATATTGTTAAGCTTAAGCTTTTTCCTTTCTCCTTGAGAGGAGGAGCTAAAATCTGGTTTCAATCCTTGCCTAGGAATAGTATAGATTCTTGGGACAAGTGCAAGGATGCCTTTATTGGGAAGTACTATCCCCCTGCTAAAATTATCCAATTAAGGAGTAACATAATGAATTTTAAACAATTGAATAATGAACACGTTGCCCAAGCTTGGGAACGCATGAAATCTCTTGTCAAGAACTGCCCTACTCATGGTTTGACTACTTGGATGGTTATCCAAACTTTTTATGCAGGCTTGAATTTTACCTCGCGGAACTTGTTAGATTCGGCCGCAGGAGGAACCTTTATCTCAACTACACTTGGTGCTGCCATGAAACTTCTCGACGAGATGATGACCAATTATTCCCAATGGCACACCGAACGCGCTCCAACAGGTAGGAAGGTAAACTCTGTCGAGGAGATTTCCTCCCTAAATGAAAAAGTTGACTTGATCATGTCTCTACTTTCCAAGCAATCTTCTATTGATCCTCATGATGTTCCTTTAAATTCTTTGATTGCTCAAGATTAAGTAGATGTGAACTTTATCTCTAGAAACAACTTCAATAACAATGCTTATAGGAGTAATTTTGGTAGCAACCCTAGACCGTTCCCCTCTAATTCCTATGGGAACAACAATGCTTATCCTAGCACCAAGAACTCCACTTCCGAACTAGAGATTATGCTTAAAGACTTCATCACTACCCAAAAGGCCTTCAATAAGAGTGTAGAAGAAAAACTAGACAAACTAGATAATATCTCTTCGAAGGTAGACAATTTAGCCCATGAGGTAGAGTTGCTTAAAATTAGAACTTCTCCTCTTGAGGAGAGGAAGACCACTCCTATGAATGCTATTCAAGTGCAAATTAATGAAAACATTAGGATGATGGCTAAACTTAAAAAGAGATGGGCTAGAAAAAAGGAGGAAGAAGATAGAATTAAGAGCCTTCCTACCCACCACACTGTTGCTACTATCCAAGTTGTTGAGGATATCCAAACTCTTAGCACCCAATGCACTCCTAGTCCCATTGGACCTATTAATGGTGATGCTATGACCTCAACCGTAGAAGAACAAACTCCTATGACCATAGAAGCTACCAAACAAGTGATCCTAAAGGACACCACTACCACTTTACTTGATAGTAGTGACCTTGATTTTGATAATTGCACCCTTTCTGAAGTTATTGGTTTTCTTCACAAGATGTCTAGAGATCCCCACACTAGCACACTTAATCTTGCCTTCACGGAGCATATCACTAATGCTCTCATCAAAGCTAGGGAGGAGAAGCTTAGGGTAGAAGCCTCCATACCTAGAAAGCTAGAAGATAGTTAGGATCCTATGATTAAAATTAAGTTGAATAACTTCTCTTGCTATGCTTTATGTGATGTTGGAGCTAGTACCTCCGTTATGCCCAAAAGAATGTATGATATGTTTGAATTGAAACCTTTTGATCCTTGTTCTTTTGGTGTTCGCCTTGTTGATTCTTCCGTAAAGAAACCTTTGGGGAAGATCGACGATGTTCTTATCATTGTCAATGACAATTATGTTCCCGTTGATTTCACTATTATGGATATTGAATGTGAACCTTCATGTCCAATTATTTTGGGACGTCCTTTTCTTCGCACCGTTGGTGCTATCATTGACATGAAAGAGGGGAATATAAAATTCCAATTACCTCTCAAGAAAGGGATGGAACACTTCCCTAGAAAGAAGATTAAGTTGCCTTTTTAGTCCGTTACACGGGCTAGCTATTCTCTTACTCTTGATAAAAATTGATCTTCTCTTTTTGCATCATGCCTAGCTTAAAGGCATAAAAGAAAGCGCTTTTGGGAGGCAGCCCACAACGAATTAGGTTTTATTTTGCTTTTGTTGTGTCTTGATGTTTGTTACTACAGTAGCATCATCATTGTATCTTTTCTTTTCAGCTTTGTGCCAAGTTTAGCCTCCGATTGCAAGAAAGTTCAAAAGTTGTGACGTGCTGTCCAGAAAACAGATTCTGTCCTTGGACAGAAAAATTCTAATAAAATCACCAGATCATCTTTTTGATCTAAATTTTTTTGACAGCGTGCTCTATACAATTGGCTTTCGAGCGTCTGTTCTGAGTTTTTTTATTTGAGTTGCAGAAGTGCCCCAAAAAAATTATTTACTACCTGCTGGTCTGTTTTTCACAGATTCTGTCCTGTTTTGCCTTTTCTTCGTTTTGCAAACCTTGAGCTTGCTTTTTCTTTGCAAAAACCTTTTGGCAATCTTGAGAAACAGTATCTCTTCAAGATTATTTTTATTTCCAGTAGGGAAAAATTATTTTATTATGGGTACTAACCTCGCTAATCAGATTATGATGAGTTATGTATGAAGGGAGTTTTCAAGTGTGCGAGGGAAGATGATAAAAGAAGATTCAGGAGGGTCAAACGCTCAAGCTTGGGGATGCCCCCGTGCACCCCCAAGAAATATTCAAGAAGACTCAAGCGTCTAAGCTTGGGGATGCCCCCATGCATCCCCTTTTCCGTCAACAATTATCTGTTCGGCTTTCGTTCCACTATAATTTTATCACTTCATGCGTTATGTGCTATGCTTGGAGCGTCTTGCTCTTAGTTTCTTTTTTTAGTTTTCTTTAGCTTTGCTTGCTATTCATAACAAGTTAGAACCTAGCTTTCTTTGTGTGGGAGAGAAACACGCTCCACTTCAACCTAGAACACAACATAGGATTTTCATGCTTATCTTTGCTGTGTGTGTTCTTTGTCTTTCCATAGCTGCTGTCATGTTTAGCTCTTAGTTTTCATGCTTTTATTTTTAAAGAGCTTTTGTTTAGTTGGTTGCTGAACTCTCTTGAGTTTTCATGTTTATCTTGTTGAGAGAGTTTTCCTGTTGCACTGAGTTGTGTGTCTTAACTTAAAGTAGGTAATTGAGGTTGCTATTTAATTTTAGTAGTAACTTGCAATAGTTTTGAGGTATTGACATGAGTAATGTCTGAACTTTTGTTGTCAAGAGCTGTAGCCTATTAGTGATAGATGTCATATTTTGGGCAATCCGTGTTTATTTTCGTAAACCTACAAAATAGTTGAGAACTTTAGCTACTAGATGGATCACTAATCTTTGGAGGGATCGAATATTAGAGTACACTCACGTACCATGAGTCGAGGATGCGCAAGGATAACCAAACCCCCATACACTCCTCCTAGGGGTACTTGTCTCTTTGTGAACCTCCTAATTAGATTGAGAGTTACCGACAATAAGTGCATGAGTTCTTCGGACTAATGTGAGTATTCGAAAGTTGACACTTCCACCTAGCCATATTTTTCTAGCCTCTTTGGTACCGTGCATTGCCCTTTCTCACCTCGAGAGTTGGCGCATAATTCGCCGGTGCATCCAAATCCTTGGCACGATACGCTCTGTCATCATAAGCCTCATTATATCCTTCCTCAAAACAGCCACCATACCTACCTATCAAGGCATTTCCATAGCCTTTCCGAGATACATTGCCATGCAACATCCATCTTCTCATGACTTGATCTTCATGTCATGCATGCCTTTTGCTTGATCGATGAGCCGCATGCTAGTTGGGCCTTGCCCTAATCATTGCTAGATGACGCGCTAGTATCATTGCATATCCTGCTACACTGGCAGAGGCATACATTTGCATACATCATGATAGTTTCATCTTCTTTATGTTGAGTACTCTTGTAAAGTGTGAAAGATCTTCTATACTTCTTGTAATTTATAGAGTGTTGCCCCTAAAGTGAGGAAAAGATCCCAAAGAGGACAAAATCAAAAGATCCCAAAGAGGACAAATGAGAGTTAAATATAAAGAGCCATTGAGGCCACAAAAAAATAAAAAAAAGAGAAAAAAGAGAAAAAGAAATAAAAAGAGAGAAGGGGGCACACTACTATTCCTTTTGAGAGATCCACACTCGTACTTCATCTTATACCTTGTACTCCATAGAGATTATCATTCATGCATATAGCTATGTGGGGGACCTTCACACTATAGAACTTGGCTTGTATATTCCAATGATGAGCCTCCTCAAAAGAGATCCAGGTCTTCTTGAGCGAGCAAGTTGGATGCACCCCCACTAGTTCCATTGGAGAGCTTACCTTAGCTCATATGTGCATCCGTTGCATGGCAATCCCTACTCCTCACATCATATCTATCATTTGGCTTTCTCTCGCCTATGATTGTCCTCATTGATGTGAGCCTTTCACACCTTTTTTGTCTTCCCCCTTCATCATTTTTCTCTCTTTGCCATCCTAAGTGTCAACTTTCTTGCTTACGCTCATCCATTGCATGAGTGCTCAAAATATCGAAAGGGAGTGGATCATTTTGACTTGTACCTGGCTAGTGGTCTGGGGATAAGTCAAGATAAGATTCCCAAGAAGACCATGTGTGAAACTTTAGTAGATTAAGTTCTCAACAATACAAAAACTATGTTTTACTTTATCGTATATCCCTATTCCCTTTCTTGCACGCAAACACCATTTGGAGACGTTCGAGTCACGGATAGCGAGAGCTCTTGCACCTTTATGTTCTTATGTTGCTTGTTACAATGCTAATATAGACTCTTGCTTGTTATGACTTGAATTGAATTACATGCCTTGATTGCTTTACTTAAAAAGTTCTTATATGGTTGGTAGCATGTCACCACAGAAATTATGCTTGTTATCATTTACCTACTCAAGGACGAGCAGGAATTAAGCTTGGGAATGTTGATACGTCCAAAACGTATCTATAATTTATGCTTGCTCCATGCTTCTTTTGTGTGATATTGCTATGATATTGATGCACTTCCATACACTTTTGATCATATTTGGACTAACCTATTAACTCAGTGCACCACAGTGCCAGTTCCTGTTTTCTGCTGTTTTTCTATTTCAGGTTTCCCCCATATTAAAAGTGCTCCAAAAATTCCAGGAAAAATATAGGAAAAATCAGCGTACAGGAAGCTTCGCGAAGAACCAAAGATGGGCCAGAGGGGAGCCAGGGGAGGCCCAGGCGGCCACCCGGCGCGGCCCCACCCCTGGCCGCGCTAGGGGGGCGCCTGGGGCCCCTGCTCCGCCTCTGGCTGCCCCCCGTCGCCTATATATCCCTCACGTCCCGAAACCCTCGAGGAGAGAACCCTTTTTTGTGATCTCGCCTCTGTTCCGCCGCCGCAGCGCTTCCAAGATCGGGAGCATCAGGAGAACTCTTCCCGGCACCCTGCCGGAGGGGAGAACCACCACCGGGAGCTTCTCCACCACCATGGACGCTTCCCGGATGAGTCGTGAGTAGTCCACCTTGGACCATGGGTCCATGATCAGTAGCTATGTGATGTTCTCCTCCCCTCTTTGCTCTTCATGGTTTAGACCTCGTGAGCTGCCCTACATGATCGAGGCACATATGTAATCTTTCTGCTGTTGCTTTGCTGAGTTTGCTGGGATCTGATGGATTATGAGACTATGTTCAGATTGTGTTTGAGTAATATATTTGATTCACCTCTTTTATATCTTTGTTCTTGAGTAATTTTTGCATATTCTCCGTTGCTGTTTATTGCTTTGGCCAAGTAGTAGGTAGTAACTCCAAGAGGGAGCGTTGTGCTTGATTGTGGGTTCATGCCCCCTGATGACTAGCTTGAGTGACAGAAACATGAGTCTAGGGGATGTGCTGTTGCCACAAGGGAGAAAACAACGGTGCTTGTACTTGCGGGTGCAAGGATTGTTTACTTTACGCAAAGTTCTTTTAATGCAGTTGTCTGTTGCTTTGAGTTTACACTTTGGGTGGGATTCGCAACTTAATACCAGCGAGATGTTCTGGATGGATATCTCAAGGTGGATGATTAGTAGTAGATGCAGATGGATTTCGGTCTACTTGCCTTGGCGTACCGCCCATGCTTTTGAGCCTCTACCTTTCTTTGCAACATAGTTAGCATTGGTTTGCGCACATAATCCTGTCAATTGCCCAGCTGTAATTTGTTTACCTCGCTTTGTTGTTTTATTGTCTTTTGGGAGAGAGACATCACTAGTGAACATCATGGGACCCCGGTCCATATTACCACCGCTGATCACACCTTCTATTTACTTCCTGTTTTTATTTCCTAGTTGCAGTCATAGCTATCATTATTATCTCTTGTGTTTGATCCTTTGTAAACAACAATGCCGGAGGGATTGACAACCTCTCTGTACTCGTTGGGAGCAAAGTTATCTATATCTGTGTGCAGGTCCCGTCAACCGCTAAGTTTCTGGCGCCGTTGACACCTACTTGTCGACCCTCGGAGTCTCACGGGATTCGATCCTTGGTACCTTTGCCAAGGGAAATTTTCCGCTACGCTACATCTCAACCTTCTACTTGGGGTAACCAACGAGGGGCAAGAAGCCATCACATGGCCTTCAATCCTGCTCCCAAGGCACTACCCAGCTCGGCTTGATGGTTGCACTGCCCCGTAAACACCCGCTGGATTTTCCCCTGCCTTGCGGCCAATCACCCAATCATATATCTAAAGGAAAGCAAGCGAGCTCTGTGCTTAGTTTAATCAGTGGTGTGCTTGCAGATCAATTGATTTCCATGGCATCCATGATGGAGCATGGTCAGCTTAATTTTCTTCACACATGTGCATTGATCTTTCAGCTAGAAAGTGATAGCACCAGGAGATCATCAATTCAGTACAGGCGTACAAGAAAGGCCTGTGCCTGCAGAACGACTTGTCCCAATAGACAATTGTACTGATACATGTACGTCTCGGCTTCACATAGCCGTCCACGTGCATGCCAAGTTTCTCATCGTCTTGTTGCTTCTGCCTTGCTTGGTCACTGCGGGCATCTTCCTCTCCCAGAGAAGATCTAAACAACAGAAGGAGAAGATGTTGTGTTATCGCTGTGGTGAGAGGGGCCACTTTATTGCTGAATGTGTGACCGAGTTATGTGATACTTGCCTCAAGCCAGCGCATGATACAGGGGAATGCCCGATCCTGCGTGACCAGATGCCGAGTATTACTATCTATGGGGTGTATTGTGCTGAGTTGATGTTCTTTGAGACTCCGAGTGCGAGAGAGATCCCAGAGGAGACATAGAGCATGACCACTGGGATTGTCAAAGTCACCAAAGGTGATGTGTCCGAGGCTTAGATTGTGTAGAGGCTTAAGGAGTTAGCTCCTGGAGATTTTTAGTGGGAGCTTATCAGTCTTGAGGCTAACATGTATAAGGTTGATTTCCCTTCTATGGAGGACTTGCAGCGACTTTTGAGTTTTGGGCTATGCAGAGTGCCTGGGACTGAGTGCATCCTTGAGTTTTATGAGTGGAAAAGGGTTGAGCCACAGGGCAAGCCTCTTACTCAGGTTTGGCTTCGCTTCTCGGGTCCCCTTCAAAGCCATTGCAGGATGCTAGGGTCGCTGCTAGCTTGGGCATATTGGTCGGGAAAACCGAGAGCATAGATATGGCTTTTATCCGAGCTTACGGGGTGGCCCGACTGCTGGTGAGTGTCTTGGAAATTGACTTCGTGCCAGATGAGGTTAAGTGGACATATCGGGGCCAGATTTACAACCTTGAGATTGAGTTTGTGGATCCTGAGTTATTTGCTGAGGCTATGGCTGGGACTGATGTGTATATGCAGGATAAGGATGATGGTTCTGGCTCTAAGGAGGCGCGAGTGGACGATGTTGGGCGACAGTTGTCCAACGGCTCACGGTCCGTCTCACAGAAGTCCGGGGACGGGGAGACATCATCTTCTTCGGTGCCGATGAACACCCTCAGATTTGGGTCGTTTGAGCCAACTTCTGCCCCTCCCGGACTTTGGAGCGAGCGGGTGAAGTCTGATGATCTGCTTGAGCGCACACTGCCTGCACTGGATTTTGCTGCTGCGGACGGATCCGTGGATGGGGGCTTGGATGCGATTGGCACTGAGACGTCTTTGGTCGAGGGGGGGGGGGAGGATCCTCTCAGGTGGCCCCTTGTTCCCCCACATGAATCGTTGTTTCTACTCGGATGATCTTGGCTGCGGCAATGGGAGGGGGTCCCGGGCAGGTGGCCTCGGCTCCTTCCTCTCTGGGGGTGGCCAGAGTGGCCGCGCCTTCGACTTCTGTGGGTCCCGGGAGTGTGCCGACGTGCACTGAGAGTCAGGTGCCGCTCCATGCGACGCCGGACTTGAGGACAGCGTCGGCTTTCTTCCAGAGGGCCGACCGAGTGGGGAGTGTGGGCAGGCGGCCCAACTACCCATCCCACCCAACACGCCTTTGGTGGGGACACCCTCCATTGCGTCCCAAGACACCAGATGTCGGCTGACATCGACGGGGTCGAGGGGGTCCTCGCCGACGTGTGGTGCTAGTCCGCTATCTGTTGGGGGTTGGGCTGGAGGCCGCACCCCAAACAGGGCTACTCGGGAGGAGATCATCGCTTTTGGAGGGATTCCGGATCCTATTTCTGAGGGGCGACAGATGAGCTGCCGCCTCCAGGATCAGCCGGAGGTTGATGACATACAGCTGCGGTGCGCTATGCGGGCGGCCAAACTTCGTGACATTGAGGTCACTACTGGTATGTCGGTCAACACTTCGAATTCCATTTTGCATTTTACCAATGATGAGATTATTCATAATGCAAATCAGTTAGGAGTTTCACTTGGTAGTAATGCTAGCGAAATTTCAAATTCCGTGAACGATATTCTAGATCTTGAAGCGGAGCGCGCTTTAGAGATGATCCGAAACTTAGCAGCGGTCAAACCCATGAATGATTGTGACATAGATGTGTTGGGAGTCAGGGTTCTCGATAACTTTTGTGCGGATCTTGCACCATCCCTTCCTGAGATAGACGAAGGGGATGATCCTGTCGAGGCTAAGGTAGTTAGGTCCACGGAGCCCGGTTGTGAGGACCGGGTGGAGTATCAAAACAAACCTAAACGCAAGTGTAAGCGGAAGATTTATCCCGCCTCGGCGGTACGTAGAAGTGCTAGGATCCGTACCACTAAAAAAATTTCATGATGAAATATGAGAGGAATCTTTTGGAATAGCAGAGGTCTGAATGACTTGGCTAAAAGAACGTTTCTTGCAGATGCTTCTATCGAACATAGGTTGGATTTTATCGCCCTCTCAGAAACTGGCAGAGACAATTTCTCTCCCTAGTTTCTAAATACTTTATTGGGAGGTGTCGATTTCGATTGACACCGCCTACCTCCGAGAGGAAGATCAGGTGGGATCTTACTTGGGGTTAGATGTGAGTCGCTGGAAGTCCGAAGCGTGGTCATGGGAGACTTCGCAGTTAACTTTCGTGTCAGATCAAAGGCCTATGGGTTTAATTGGGCATTGGTGGCGGTATATGGTGCCGCACAGCCCGAACTCAAACCAGTGTTTTTGGCAGATCTTGTCCGAATCTGCGGCTCTAAGCAGCTTCCAATCTTGGTTGGGGGTGACTTTAACATTATTAGAAGGAGAGAGTATAAGAACAATGATAACTTTGATGGCAGGTGGTCGTTTATGTTCAATACTATCATTGAAAGCTTGGATCTGAGAGAGATAGAGCTTTCGGGTAGAAAATTTACTTGGGCTAATACTTTGCCAAACCCGACGTTTGAGAAACTAGATCGAGTCCTAGCGAGCGTCGAATGGGAGCAGAAATTTCCCCTTGTAACTGTCCAAGCATTATCGCGTGGAATCTCTTACCACACCCCCCTGGTTGACTCCGGTGAGGCAACGCATATGGGGAACAAAATACTTTTTCTTTCGAATTGGCATGGTTTGAAAGAGAAGCCTTCTTGGATCTGATAGCCAGGGAATGTGCTAAAGATATAGGAGGTCGAACTTCCATTGAGCGATGGGAGAATAAGATTAGGCACTGATACGTCTCCAATGTATCTATAATTTTTGATTGTTCCATCCTACTCCCTCCGTTCCTTTATATAAGGTGTATTTTTTTTGTTAAAATTCCAGAATGTAAGGTGTATTGCTTCTAATTCCTCATAATTCCTTTATTAGCCCTCCAGAAAATAGAAAGTATCTCTTTCTTGATAGTCTGTATCACTCCTTGTTGCAAAAGATGGAAAGTATATATCTGTCGATTGCATGCATCTCTTATTTTCCTGGACTAATTGATTTACTTACCACTAATCAACCAATTTGCCAAGGGTAATTTAGTCCTAACATGTCTATAATTTCGTGCTTTGGTCACCGTGTCAAAAATAATACACCTTACATAACGGAACGAAGGGATTATTATTTATGAAGTCTTGGATGTTTAATGGGCTTTATCATTCACTTTTATATCATTTTTCGGACTAACCTACTAACCCAAAGGCCCAGTCCAGATTGTTGTTTTTTGCCTATTTCAAGGTTTTGCAGAAAAGGAATATCAAACGGAGTCCAAACGGAATGAAATCTTTGCGACAGATATTTTTTGAGGAAATCACGCTCGGGAAACTTCAGGACCAAGTCAGGGGACGGAAGGCCTGCCCTCGAGGGTGGGGGGCGTGCCCCCCTTCCCAGGGCGTGCCCCCTGCCTCGAGGCTGGCCCACACGTCCCCCGGTGCCCTCCTTCTTCCTATATATACCTATGTACCCCAGAAACTCCATACGCAGAGAGAAAACCTTAATTCCACCGCCGTAGCTTCTGTTCCCGTGGAGATCCCATCTTGGAGCCTGTTCTGAGAGGGGGATCCATCATGGAGGCCTTCATCATCATCATCATCGCCCTCACCATGAGTTGTGAGTAGTTTACCACAGACCTTCATGTCCATACCTAGTATCTATATGGCTTCTTCTCTCTTTCTGGATCTCAATACAAAGTTCTCATCGGTCTTCGAGGAGATCTATTCGATGTAATCTCTTTTTGCGGTGTGTTTGTCGAGATCCGATGAATTGTGAGTTTATGATCAAGGTTATCTATGAAAGATATTTGGTTCTTCTCTGAACTTTTTATGTGTGCTCATAATATCCTTGCAAGTCTCTTCGAATTATTGGTTTGGTTTGGCCTACTAGATCTATAGTTCTTGCAATGGGAGAAGTGCTTGGCTTTGGTTTCAATCTTGCGGTGTCCTTTCCCAGTGACAGTAGGGGTAGCAAGGCACGCATTGTATTGTTGCCATCGAGGATAAAAAGATGGGGTTTTCATCATATTTCTTGAGTTTATCCCTCTACATCATGTCATCTTGCTTAAGGCGTTACTCTATTCGTATGAACTCAATACACTAGATGCATGATGGATAGCAGTCGATGTGTGGAGTAATAGTAGTAGACACAGAATCGTTTCGGTCTACTTGTCTCGGACGTGATGCCTATATACAATGATCATGCCTAGATAGTCTCATAATTATTCACTTTTCTATCAATTGCTCGACAGTAATTTGTTCACCCACCGTAGAATTCTGCTATCATGAGAGAAGCCACTAGAGGAAACTATGGCCCCCGGGTCTATCTTTATCATATTACTTTCCCATCAACTAGCCAATTTCTGTCGCCGTTGTTTGTTTGCTTTCTGTTTCTATACCAAAAATATTACCTTATCATCTCTATCAGATCTCACTCTCGTAAGTGACCGTAAAGGGATTGACAACCCCTTATCGCGTTGGCTGCGAAGTTCTTATTTGTTTGTGCAGGTGCGAGGGACTCGCGCGTGGTCTCCTACTGGATTGCTACCTTGGTTCTCAAAAACTGAGGGAAATACTTACGCTACTATGCTGCATCTCCCTTTCCTCTTCGAGGGAATACAACGCAAGCTCAAGAAGTAGCAAGAAGAATTTCTGGCGCCGTTGCCGGGGAGGCTTACGCAAAAGTCATATACCAAGTACCTATCACAAACCTTTATCCTTCGCATTACATTTATTTGCCTCTCGTTTTCCTCTCCCCCACTTCACCCTTGCCGTTTTATTCGCCCTTCTTCCGCCGTGTGTTTTTCGTTCGCTTGCTTCTTGTTTGCCTGTGTGTTACTTGCTTGCTTGTCATCATGTCTAGCACACCTATCATTATCACCACTCCCGAGAGTGAGGTCCTCAACTTTAAACAAAGGGAGGAAGAGAACTTAAAAGATGCCTGGTATAGAATTTGCAATGCTCAAAATAGATCTAATAGGAAGCTTTCCACTTCTGTGCTTCTTCACAATTTTTATATTGGCATAACCCCTTGGAATAGGCTTGTTCTTGATATAGATTGCAATCCTTCATGTCCTATTATTCTTGGTAGACCTTTCCTTAAAACGATTGGTGCAATTATTGATATGAAGGAAGGAAATATTAGATTCCAATTTACGTTAAGGAAAGGCATGGAACACTTTCCTAGAAAGAAAATCAAATTACCATATGAATCTATCATGAGAGCCACTTATGGATTGCCTTCCAAAGATGGCAATACCTAGATCTATCTTGTATCGTGCCTAGCTAGGTGCGTAAAACGATAGCGCTTGTTGGGAGGCAACCCAATTTTATGTTTTTTGCTTTTGTTTCTGTTAGGGAATAAATATTTCATCTAGCCTCTGATTAGATGTGTTTTCATGTTTTGTTTAGTGTTTGTGCCAAGTAGAACCTTTGGTAGGACTTGTGTGAAGTTTATTTGATCTTGTTGTGAAAAACAGAATCGTTAGCGCTTGCTAAAGTAGTATTCAGATTTTACTGGAGCGTGCTTTTTAGTTGATTCTTTTTGCTTCTGATTGGTAGACAAATTACGCAAATTTACCAATTTAGTTTGAATTTGTTAGAGTTCTCGAAGTAGGCGAACCCAGCAGATTACTACAGACTGTTCTGTTTTTGACAGATTCTGTTTTTCGTGTGTTGTTTGCTTATTCCGATGCATCTATGAGTAATATTGGAGGATATGAACCATAGAGAACTTGGAGTACAGTAGTTTTAACACCAATATAAACAAAGAATGAATTCCTTGCTGTGCCTTTGAGTGGTGGTTTGCTTTCTCTTACTAACGGAGCTCACGAGAATTTTTGTCTAAGTTTTGTCATGTGCAGTTTTCAAGTTTTGAGTATTGCTTTGATGGACTATGGAACAAGGAGTAGCAAAGACCCAAGCTTGGGGATTCCCATGGCACCCCAAGTAAAATCAATATAATCAAAAGCCTAAGCTTGGGGATGCCCCGGGAAGGCATCCCCTCTTTCGTCTTCATCCATCGGTAACTATACTTGGAGCTATATTTTTATTCGCAACATGCTATGTGTTTTGCTTGCAGCGTCTTGTATAATTTGAGTCTTTGCTTGTTAGTTTGCCGAAATCATCCTTGCTGGACACACCTATTTGAGAGAGTTAAATATGGCCTAGAAATTGCTAGAACACTCTATGTGCTTCACTTATATCTTTTGAGTTGAATAGTTTTTGCTCTAGTGCTTCACTTATATCTTTTAGAGCACGGTGGTGGTAATATTTTGTAGAAATTATTGAACTCTCATGATTCACTTATATCTATTTGAGAGTCCATTAAAACAGCATGGTAATGTGTTTAGGCTAAAGAAACTAGTCTTCACATGATGAACATCCAATGTCAATGTAGTAAAATTTTCACACCAAGTGCATTGAATAGAATGAGATGTTGGATGCTTGATAATTGTTTTGAGACATGAGGATAGTGATATTATAGTCATGCTAGCGGAGTTATTATGAAATTGAAGAATACTTGTGTTAAGGTTAGTGATTCCCATATCATGCACGTATGGTGAACCGCTATGTGACGAAGTTAGAGCATGAGGTATTTGTAGAGTGCCAACCTTTGTGTGGAGGTCAGGGGTGCGTGATGGTTAACTCCTACCAACCTCCCCCCTAGGAGCATGCTTTGATTACTTTGTTTTTTATGACTCATAGATTTTTGTAATAAGTATATGAGTTCTTATGACTAATGTTGAGTCCATGGATTATACACACTCTCACCCTTCCACCATTGCTAGCCTCTCTTGTACCGCGCAACTTTCACCGGTACCATAAACCCACTATATATCCTTCCTCAAAACAACCACCATATTGTTCCTCAAAACAGCCACCATACCTACCTATCATGGCATTTTCATAGTCATTCTGAGATATATTGCCATGCAACTTTCCATCGTTCCGTTCATCTGACACGCATCAAATTGTCATAGTGCCATGAATGATCATGTAGTTGACATCATAGTTGTGGCAAAGCCACCATGCATAATTTCTCATATATGTCGCTCTTGATTCATTGCTTATGCCGGTACACCGCCGGAGGCATTCATGTAGAGTCATTCTTGTTGTAGTATCGAGTTGTAATTTCAAGTTGTAATAAAAAGTGTGATGATCATCATTACTAGAGCATTGTCCCGTGTGAGGAAAGGCCAATAAAAAAAGAGAAGGCCCAAAAGAAAAATATAGAGAGGGGCTAATAAAAAAAGAGAGAGAAAAGCCCCTCCAAAAAAATGAGAGAAAAGAGAGAAGGGACAATTGCTACTATCTTTTTCCACACTTGTGCTTCAAAGTAGCACCATGATCTTCATTGTAGAGAGTCTCATAATTAGTCACCTTCATATACTAGTGGGAATTTTCATTATAGAACTTGGCTTGTATATTCCAACAATGGGCTTCCTCAAATGCCCTAGGTCTTCGTGAGCAAGCAAGTTGGATGCACACCCACTAGTTTCTTTTGTTGAGCTTTCATTCATATTTATCTCTAGTGCATCCGTTGCATGGCAATCCGTACTCACTCACATTGATATCTATTGATGAGCATCTCCATAGCCCGTTGATACGCCTAGTCAATGTGAGACTATCTTCCTCTTTTTGTCTTCTTCACAACCACCTCTATTCCACCCATAGTGTTATGTCCATGGCTCACGCTCATGTATTGCATGAAAGTTGAAAGGTTTGAAAAGAATAGAGTATGAAAACAAATGCTTGGCTGAAATCGGGGTTGTGCATGATATGAATATTTTGTGTGATGAAGAGGGAGCATAGCCAGACCATATGATTTTGTAGGGATAACTTCCTTTAGCCATAGTATTTTGAGAAGACATGATTGCTTTGTTAGTATTGCTTGAAGTATTGTTATTTCTTATGTCAATATAGACTTTTATCTTGAATCTTTCAGACCTGAACATTCATGCCACAATTAAGAGAATTACATTGAAAAACTATATTGGTTAGCATTCCACATCAAAAATTCTTTCTTTATCATTTACCTACTCGAGGACGAGCAGGAATTAAGCTTGGGGATGCTTGATACGTCTCCAACGTATCTATAATTTTCGATTGTTCCATGCTATTATTTATGAAGTCTTGGATGTTTAATGGTCTTTATCATTCACTTTTATATCATTTCTGGGACTAACTTACTAACCCAAAGGCCCAGTCCAGATTGCTGTTTTTTTGCCTATTTCCGGGTTTTGCAGAAAAGGAATATCAAACGGAGTCCAAACGGAATGAAACCTTCACTTTGCCTTCATCATCATAATCATCGCCATCACCATGAGTTTTGAGTAGTTTACCATAGACCTTCGGGTCCATAGCTAGCATCTAGATGGCTTCTTCTCTCTTTCTGGATCTCAATACAAAGTTCTCCTCGGTCTTCGAGGAGATCTATTCGATGTAATCTCTTTTTTGCGGTGTGTTTGTCGAGATCCGATGAATTGTGAGTTTATGATCAAGGTTATCTATGAAAGATATTTGGTTCTTCTCTGAACTTTTTATGTGTGCTCATAATATCCTTGCAAGTCTCTTCCAATTATTGGTTTGGTTTGGTCTACTAGATCTATAGTTCTTGCAATGGGAGAAGTGCTTGGCTTTGGGTTCAATCTTGCGGTGTCCTTTCCCAGTGACAGTAGGGGCAACAAGGCACGTATTGTATTGTTGCCATCGAGGATAAAAAGATGGGGTTTTCATCATATTGCTTGAGTTTATCCCTCTACATCATGTCATCTTGCTTAAGGCGTTACTCTGTTCGTATGAACTCAATACACTAGATGCATGCTGGATAGCGGTCGATGTGTGGAGTAATAGTAGTAGATGCAGAATCGTTTCGGTCTACTTGTCTGGGACGTGATGCCTATATACAATGATCATGCCGAGATAGTCTCATAATTATTCGCTTTTCTATCAATTGCTCGACAGTAATTTGTTCACCCACTGTAGAATTCCGCTATCATGAGAGAAGCAACTAGAGAAAACTATGCCCCCCAGGTCTATCTTTATCATATTACTTTCCCGTCAACTAGCCAACTTTTGTCGCCGTTGTTTATTTGCTTTCTTTACTTTATGTTTCTATACCAAAAAATAGCAAAAATATTATCTTATCATCTCTATCGGATCTCACTCTTGTAAGTGACCGTAAAGAGATTGACAACCCCTTATCGCGTTGGCTGCGAAGTTCTTATTTGTTTGTGCAGGTGCGAGGGACTCGCGCGTGGTCTCCTACTGGATTGATACCTTGGTTCTCAAAAACTGAGGGAAATACTTACTCTACTGTGCTGCATCTCCCTTTCCTCTTCGAGGGAATACAACGCAAGCTCAAGAGGTAGCAGGCACTTGAGAAGCTTCTTACGTGGGTGGGCTAAACATCTTAGTGGGATTTATAAGGTTGAAAAGGAAAGGCTCCTTACACTTATTCAGTCCCTAGATTTAAAAGCCGAGTCCACAATTCTAGAGACTACGGAGCTTCATGCTAAAATTGATGCGGAAATGAGATTGAAAGAGCTTCTTTGTGAAGAGGAATTGAAGTGGGTGCTGTGAGCTAAGGTTCGCAAAGTTCTCTAGGGGGGACGCGAACACTCAATTCCTTCACATGACCGCTAATGGCAAGCACAGAAAGAAAATAATCTTTCAGTTTGAGCATGGCGATGTAATGATTTTAGGACAGGAAAACCTAAAATTATACATAACCCAATACTACAAGAAGTTGTTTGGGCCTTCGGAGGATAATTGTGTGTCCCTGGATGAGTCTAGGATTAAGGATGTTCCTCAGCTTGCTGCAGAAGAGAATAATATTTCGACTGCCCCATTTTCGGTGACAGAGGTGTTTGAAGCCATTTCACAGATGAAAAATAAGAAGGCTCCAGGGCCGGCTGGATTTCCGGCGGAATTCTATAAAAAGTGCTGGCATATTATTAAGGGGGATTTGATACCGATGTTCCATGATCTATTCTCTGGACAGCTACAGTTGTTTCATCTGAATTTTGGAACGATAAAACTGCTTCCTAAGAAAACAGAGGCTGTGAGAATTGAGCAGTTCAGACCGATCTGTCTTCTTAACGTTAGTTTCAAAAATTTCACCAAGGTAGGAACTAATAGGCTCACGGAGATTGCGCATTCTGTGGTGTAGCATTCCCAAACTGCTTTCATGCCGGACAGAAACATCCTAGGAGGGGTTGTGGTCCTTCATGAAACGCTCCATGAAATTCACATGAAAAAACTAGATGGAGTTGTTTTGAAGGTGGATTTCAAGAAAGCGTAAAATAAAGTCAAATGGCCTTTTCTTCAACAGGCCTTGCGTATGAAAGATTTTGATCAAGCCTGGCGACGCCAGGTAGAATCTTTCACCCAAAAAGGGAGTGTTGGAATTAAAGTGAATGACGACATAGGTCATTATTTCCAGACACATAAGGGCCTGAGACAAGGTGATCCGATTTCTCCTATCTTGTTCAACATTGTAGTCGATATGTTGGCAATTCTAATAGGAAGGGCTAAGGAGGCTGGTCAGGTAGGTGGCCTGGTGCCTCATATAGTTGATGGACGTGTGTCTATCCTACAGTACGCCGATGATACTATCATCTTTATGGAGCATGACTTGGCAAAAGCGAGAAACATGAAGCTGGTGTTATGATTATTTGAACAATTGACCGGGTTAAAGATTAACTTTCATAAAAGAGAATTGTTCTGTTTTGGAAGAGCCAATGAGGAATAAGAGGCTTATAGGCAATTGTTTGGGTGCGAATTGGGTGCTTTACCTTTTACGTATTTAGGTATGCCAATTCACCATCGTAAGCTAACAACCAGAGAATGGAAGTGCATTGAGGATCGATTTGAGAAGAAACTGAGCTGCTGGAAGGGCAAGCTCATGTCATACGGAGGCTGATTAATTCTTATTAATTCGGTTCTCACAAGTATGCCTATGTTTCTCTTGTCTTTTTTTGAGGTTCCAGTTGGAGTTAGGAAAAGGCTGGACATCTATCGATCCCGATTCTTCTGGCAGAGTGATGAACTAAAGCGAAAATACAGACTAGCACTACAAAAAAAGACACATCTGTGACATTTTGGGCCGAACGATTTTTTTCTGTCATACTTATGACACTTCTATGATGATAATTAAGACAAAACCCGGTATCATCATAGATGTGGTGGGGTCCTACTTCTGTGACAAAAAATCATGACAGAAAATGGGCTTTTCGTCCTGGGCGGGCCGGAGACGCAGCTGCATGAAATTATTTGGGCCGTCCATGACGGAAGTAGAAGCAAGGGCGAGGAAAATATCAGGGTGTTCCCGGTTATGGTGGGTGGTCGGGGCCGAGCGATGCGCGTTTCTCTCGTACACGCATACGCGTGGGTGTGAGGCGCTGGGCTCTAACTAAACCCGAGCGAGGCGTTAGGCTCTAACTGAACCCGAGCGATTGCACTGTAGGCTACGCGTTACTGAACCCGAGCAATCGATCGATGGCTGTTAACTGAACTCGAGCGATTCCTTCGCTACTGCTGCTTACTGAAGCCGATCGATACTACCTCTGGTTGAACAGTGAGCGTTGCTGGGGGGTTTGGATGAACAGTTCTCGGTGGGGGTGGATGAACATGACCACGTGGTGTTGCCTCTGGATGAATAGAACCCCGATCGATCGAGCCGGTTGGGGCTGGATGAACAGGGCCCCGTGGAGGGCAAGATGAACAGGACAACCCCGTGGAGGGCAGGATGAACAGTAGACGGTGCAGGGCTGGATGAACAGTAGCCCGTGGAGGGGTTGTTGAACAGGATCCCGTTGAGAGGGCTGGTTGAACAGTAGCCGATGGAGTAGCGCGCGGTGGAGGCTGCATGAACAGGAGCCCGTGGATGAATAGTCGCAGGTGGAGGCTGGAGGAGGTCGACGGTGGATGAACAGTAGCCCGTGGAGGCTGGAGGTGGTCGATTGTGGAGATGACCAGTATCCCGTGGAGTCCATTTTTGCGGTACGCCACACCCCTCCCGATGAACAGGACCCCCCATTTCGACCGTAGCGCTCCAACACAAGTCTGTTTCCTCCGTTTTGCGGTACGCCACACCCCACCCGATCAACAGGACCCCCGTTTCGACCGTAGGAGGTCCGTTTCCTCCATTTTGCGGTACGTCAGACCCCTCCCGATGAACAGGATCCTGTTTCGAACGTGGCCGTTCAAACACAAGGCCATTTCCTCCGTTCTGCGGTATGCCAGGCCTCATTTCCATCGGTTGTTCCGTCCAAGTCCTCCCGATGAACACGACGATGCATTTCGTTCCGACCCAGCCGGTTGGCTCCCCATGAACACGACGACGACGCTGTTTCTCTGTTCCGACCCAGCCATGTTCACGATCCCTGGCCGTACATACGCGCGAGTAGGCGTTCGAGACCCCACCTGTATGTACGCACATGGTCGTATTTACTTTCTTCCACCCCCGCCGCTGTATGTACGTGTACATGTTAGGTGCGCGCCTCTGCTACGACATGTGCGCGCCTCTATGTCGACCAGTATGTACATACACATTCGCGACCAGAATGACAACGCTACTTACGCTTCGGCCAGGTGAGTCCCGACTGTCAGGCACTTCCTTACGTGCGAAGATGTAGCTGGTGGGTCCCAACAGTCACGGGGCGAATTGTTATTTTTTGCCCGGACGCACTTCCTTGTGTGCGAAGATGTAGCTGGTGGGTCCCAGCAGTTAAGGGGAAACGTTTTTTTCGTGAAATACGGTGGCCCGTCCGGTGAGTTGATACATCCAAAACGTATCTATAATTTATGCTTGCTCCATGCCTCTTTTGGGTGATATTGCTATGTTATTTATACACTTCCATACACTTTTGATCATATTTGGAATAACCTATTAACTCAGTGCACCCCAGTGCCAGTTTCTGTTTTCGGCTGTTTTTGTATTCCAGGTTTTCACATTACGAGAACTGCCAGGAAAAATCCAGAAAAATTATATAAAAAATCAGCATTCCAGAAGCTACCGTGCGCCCGAAGTACAGCCGGGGG
>LR738714.1:765292330-765375576 GCA_902687465.1 Secale cereale | reverse complement strand
CGCGCCCCTCCTGGGCCGCGCCGGGGGGGGGGGGCGCCTGGGCCCCCCGAGGCTCCACTGATGCCCCCCTTTGGAATATATTTAAAGCGTCTCCCGAAACCCTTGAGACGGGAACTCTTTTTCGCGATCTCATCTATGTTCCGCCGCCGCCGCCGCTTCCAAGATCGGGAGCACCAGGAGAACTCTTCCCGGCACCCTGCCGGAGGGGAGGATCACCACCGGGAGCCTCTCCACCACCATGGACGCCTCCCGGATGAGTTGTGAGTAGTCTCCCTTGGACCATGAGTCCATGACCAGTAGCTATGTGATGTTCTCCTCCCGTTCTTGTGCTTCACTAATTAGTCCTCGTGAGCTGCCCTACATGATCGAGGCACATATGTAATCCTTATGCTGTTGCTATGATGAGTTTGCTGGGATCCGATGGATTATGAGATTATGTTCAGATTGTGCTTGAGTAATATATTTGATCTACCTCTTTTATATTTATGTTCATAAGTAATTCTTGCATGTTCTCCGTTGTTATTTATTGCTTTGGCCAAGTAATAGGTAGTGACTCCAAGAGGGAACGTTATGCTCGATTGTGGGTTCATGCCCCTCGATGACTAGCTTGAGTGACAGAAACATGAGTCTAGGGGATGTGCTGTTGCCACAAGGGGGACAACAATGGTGCTTGTGCCCGCGGGTGCAAGGATTGTTTACTTTACGCAAGGTTCTTTTAATGCAGTTGTCTGTTGCTTTGAGTTTACACTATGGGTGGGACTCACAACTTAATACCAGTGAGATGTTCTGGATAGATATCTCAAGGTGGAAGATTAGTAGTAGATGCAGATGGATTTCGGTCTACTTACCTCGGCGTAACGCCCATGCTTTGAACCTCAACCTTTCTTGCAATGTAGTCAGCATTGGTTTGCGCACATGGTCCTGTCAATTGCCCAGCTGTAATTCGTTTACCTCACATAGCTCTTTTATCGTCTTTTGGGAGAGAGACATCACTAGTGAACATCATGAGACTCCGGTCCATATCACCATCATTGATCACATCCGCTATTTACTTTCCGCTTTTACATACTATTGCAATTATATCTATCACTACTATCACTTGCGTTTGATCCTTTGTAAACGACAAGGCCGGAGGGATTGACAACCTCTCTGTACTCGTTGGGAGCAAAGTTATTTGTATCTGTGTGTAGGTCCACGTTGATTGCTAATATCTGGCGCCATTAGCAGTTGACACCTTCTTGTTGAAACTGGGAGTCTCAGGGAAATCGATCCTTGGTATCTTTGCCAAGGGAAAACTTCCGCTACACTGCATCTCTAACCTTCCACTTGGGGTAACCAACGAGGGGCGAGAAGCCATCAAGCAAAGTTTTCTGGTGCCGTTGCCGGGGACTCCACTCTTCAGGATAGGGGAGTTGCACACTAACTTTTACCTTTACTTTTTAGTCTTGTTAGTTTACCTTTCAATTTTTCTTTAGTATCTTTTATCGAAAATCACAAAAATAGTTATCTTGCTTGCTTGCTACTATGGGTTCCACCGAAAACACCAAGTTGTGTGACTTCACTAGTCACAACAACGATGACTTTATCAGCACACCTATCACTACACCTGCCACTTCAGCACCTTCATATGAAATTAAACCTGCTTTACTGAATCTAGTTATGAGAGAACAATTCTCCGGTGCTGGAGATGATGCTGCTTTACACTTAAAACAATTTTGTTGAACTTTGTGATATGCAAAAGTACCAAGAAATAGATGGTAATATTGTTAAGCTTAAGCTTTTTCCTTTCTCCTTGAGAGGAGGAGCTAAAATTTGGTTTCAGTCTTTGCCTAGAAATAGCATAGATTCTTGGGACAAGTGCAAAGATGCTTTTATTGGAAAATACTATCCACCTGCTAAAATTATCCAACTAAGAAGTAACATAATGAATTTTAAACAATTGGATAATGAACACGTTGCCCAAGCTTGGGAACGTATGAAATCTCTTATCAAGAACTGCCCTACTCATGGTTTGACTACTTGGATGGTTATCCAAACTTTTTATGCAGGCTTGAACTTTACCTCGCGGAACTTGTTAGATTCGGCCGCGGGAGGAACCTTTATGTCAACTACACTTGGTGCTGCCACGAAGCTTCTCGATGAGATGATGACCAATTATTCCCAATGGCACACCGAACGCGCTCCAACAGGTAGGAAGGTAAACTCTGTCGAGGAGATTTCCTCCCTTAATGAAAAAGTTGACTTGATCATGTCTCTAATTTCGAAGCAATCTTCTGTTGATCCTCGCGATGTTCTTATCGTTGTCAATGATAATTATGTTTATGTTGATTTCACTATTATGGATATTGAATGTGATCCTTCTTGTCCAATTATTTTGGGACGTCCTTTTTGCGCATCGTTGGTGCTATCATTGACATGAAAGAGGGGAATATAAATTTCAGTTTCCTCTCAAGAAAGGGATGGAACACTTCCCTCGAAAGAAGATCAAGTTACCTTTTGAGTCCGTTATACGGGCTAGCTATTCTTTTACTCTTGATAAAACTTGATCTATATGCATTATGCCTAGCTTAAAGGCATAAAAGAAAGCGCTTTTGGGAGGCAGCCCAATGAATAAATTTTATTTTGCTTTTGTTGTGTCTTGATGTTGTTTACTACAGTAGCATCATCATTGTATCTTTACTTTTCAATATTTGTGCCAAGTATATCCTCTGGTTGCTAGAAAGTTCAAAAGTTGTGAGGTGCTATCCAGGAAACAGATTCTGTCCTTGGATAGAAAAATTCGTATAAAATCACCAGATCATCTTTTTGGTCTGAATGTTTTCGACAGCGTGCTCTATATAATTGTATTTCGTGCGTCTGTTCTGAGTTTTTCTATTAGAGTTGCAGAAGTGCCCCGGAAAAATCATTTACTACCTGCTGTTCTGTTTTTCACAGATTCTGTCCTGTTTTGCCTTTCGTTCATTTTGCAAACCAAGAGCTTGCTTTTTCTTTGCAAAAACCTTTTGGCATTCTTGAGAAACAGTAGACCTTCAAGAATATCTTTATTTCCAGCAAGGTACAATTATTTTATTATGGGTACTAACCTCGCTAATCAGATTATGATGAGTTATGTATGAAGGGAGTTTTCAAGTGTGCGAGGGAAGATGATAAAAAGATTCAGGAGTGTCAAACGCTCAAGCTTGGGGATGCCCCCGTGCACCCCCAAGAAATATTCAAGGAGACTCAAGCGTCTAAGCTTGGGGATGCCCCCGTGCATCCCCTTCTCCATCAACATTATCAGTTCGTCTTTCGTTCCACTATATTTTAATCACTTCATGTGTTATGTGCTATGCTTGGAGCGTCTTGCTTTTAGTTTCCTTTTTAGTTTTTCATAACGAGTCGGAACTCAGCTTTCTTTATGTGGGAGAGAAACACGCTCCACTTCTACCTAGAACATAACATAGAATTTTCATGTCTATCTTTGCTGTGTGTGTTCTTTGTCTTTCAATAGCTACTATCATGTTCTGCTCTTAACTTTCATGCTTATCTTTTTAAAGAGCTTTTGTTTAGTTGGTTGCTTGAAATCTCTTTAATTATCATGCTCACCTTATTAAGAGAGTTTGCTTCCATTGCATTCGTTGATATGTCTATGATAAAGATGCTACGTGCATGATGGCGCTTAGTAGTTCATGTTTTCTTATGTTTAGTCTCAAATAGCTGGGGGGTTTCCAATGTGTTATTGGAGTACCAACATGATTTGTTTGCCTATGATGTGGTATGGTTTAGTAATATCTTCCTTCAAGAATTTATTTTGATTGACTTGGCGTATGCTCAGGCATATTTAAGACTGTAAAGGAAGTCTGTCAAGCCTTGATGATCTTTTATTTCTGAGTAGCGATATAACTTCCATGCCTGATGCAATGTTGCTTTGTCGCTCTGCATGATTATGACCGTCATTGCTCTCTTAGTTGGTCGCTCCCAGTCTTTTGCTATCCTTCGCCTGTACTAAGCGGACTGACTGCTTGTGCATCCACATTCCTTTAAACCAGTTATGCCATATGAGTCCACCATACCTTCCTACATGGTATTTACCTGCCATTCCTAACGAAGACTTGCATGTGCCATCTCGAAATTATTCAAAGAAAAAGTATTCCTGTTTTGTGCCTCTGTTTTAAGTTCATGAGGAAGTAGTAGTTAATTCATGATCTTTTTAAGTTGGACAAGCTTCACCCCGGGATTGCATGTATAATGTGCAAACCCATAATACGAGAAGGAACTGGCATTGAGTGCGCCCGGCTCAAAAAGATAATATAACAAACAAACCCTCCTTCATGCTTTGTTCATGAGAAATCAAAAAACTTTGGCAGTGATAAACAAAGGAGATTAAGAGGATGTGATCGTCCTCATTCGGGAGCCGTTCCTCGAAACTTGTCCATCTCAAGAAGTGATTGAGTTGTCTGCTAGCATTCGTTGACAAAACATGCATAATCTAAGAAAAATAATAATTATTACCTCTGTTTTTAAAACCAAGAGCTCTGGTACATGTTTTGTCTTTGTTTCCGACTATAGGTTTTCAACCTTGCCAACAAAAGCCACGGTTCGAGAGTCTCCACCTTCTTTTAAAAGCACCAACTACTGAGAGCATGATTGTCATTCTGAGTGTAATGTGCATTTTCCAAAGTAGCATTGTCTTTTGCATGATTGTGATATCGGTTATTTTGAAATCATTGTATCTAGTCATCACTTAAACCTTGGAGGTGCCCCTGCATTTATGTTTTGCTTCACTAAAGGGGGCAAGCTAGATATCACTTTATCATATTTGCACATCATGTTCATTACAAATCTATTTGATGTTTCAGTATCATATTGTAAAACTTTCAGTCCTTTGTGATTTTCTCATGAGGCAACTTAATTACTATAGATTCATTGTCTCAGTAAGCTTTCGTCATATGACTACGAAAAAAGTCCTATATGGTTAATAGCATGTCACCACAGAAATTATTCTTGTTATCATTTACCTACTCAAGGACGAGCGGGAATTAAGCTTGGGGATGTTGATACGTCCAAAACGTATCTATAATTTCTGCTTGCTCCATGCCTCTTTTGGGTGATATTGCTATGTTATTTATACACTTCCATACACTTTTGATCATATTTGGACTAACCTATTAACTCAGTGCACCCCAGTGCCAGTTTCTGTTTTCGGCTGTTTTTGTATTCCAGGTTTTCACATTACGAGAACTGCCAGGAAAAATCCAGAAAAATTATATAAAAAATCAGCGTTCCAGAAGCTACCATGCGCCCGAAGTACAGCCGGGGGGCGCCTGGGCCCCCCGAGGCTCCGCTGATGCCCCCCTTTGGCATATATTTAAAGCATCTCCCGAAACCCTCGAGACGGGAACTCTTTTTCGTGATCTCATCTCTGTTCCGCCGCCGCCGCCGCCGCTTCCAAGATCGGGAGCACCAGGAGAACTCTTCCCGGCACCCTGCCGGAGGGGAGGATCACCACCGGGAGCCTCTCCACCACCATGGACGCCTCCCAGATGAGTTGTGAGTAGTCTCCCTTGGACCATGAGTCCATGACCAGTAGCTATGTGATGTTCTCCTCCCGTTCTTGTGCTTCACTAATTAGTCCTAGTGAGCCGCCCTACATGATCGAGGCACATATGTAATCCTTATGCTGTTGCTATGATGAGTTTGCTGGGATCCGATGGATTATGAGATTATGTTCAGATTGTGCTTGAGTAATATATTTGATCTACCTCTTTTATATTTATGTTCATTAGTAATTCTTGCATGTTCTCCATTGTTATTTATTGCTTTGGCCAAGTAATAGGTAGTGACTCCAAGAGGGAACGTTATGCTCGATTGTGGGTTCATGCCCCTCGATGATTAGCTTGAGTGACAGAAACATGAGTCTAGGGGATGTGCTGTTGCCACAAGGGGGAAACAACGGTGCTTGTGCCCGCGGGTGCAAGGATTGTTTACTTTACGCAAGGTTCTTTTAATGCAGTTGTCTGTAGCTTTGAGTTTACACTATGGGTGGGACTCGCAACTTAATACCAGCGAGATGTTCTGGATAGATATCTCAAGGTGGATGATTAGTAGTAGATGCAGATGGATTTCGGTCTACTTACCTCGGCGTACCGCCCATGCTTTGAACCTCAACCTTTCTTGCAATGTAGTCAGCATTGGTTTGCGCACATGGTCCTGTCAATTGCCCAGCTGTAATTCGTTTACCTCACATAGCTGTTTTATCGTCTTTTGGGAGAGAGACATCACTAGTGAACATCATGAGACTCCGGTCCATATCACCATCATTGATCACATCCGCTATTTACTTTCCGCTTTTACATACTATTACAATTATATCTATCACTACTATCACTTGCGTTTGATCCTTTGTAAACGACAAGGCCGGAGGGATTGACAACCTCTCTGTACTCGTTGGGAGCAAAGTTATTTGTATCTGTGTGCAGGTCCACGTTGATTGCTAATATCTGGCGCCGTTAGCAGTTGACACCTTCTTGTTGAAACTGGGAGTCTCGAGGAAATCGATCCTTGGTATCTTTGCCAAGGGAAAACTTCCGCTACACTGCATCTCTAACCTTCCACTTGGGGTAACCAACGAGGGGCGAGAAGCCATCATGAGTCCCCGCTGTCAGGTGGAGGAATAATTATTTTGCGCGTAATAAGGAGGCACTTCCTTGCTGTGGCCGTAGACCCAGCTGTCAGCATCTCCATGTCCAGTACTCTTCCGATGGAAGTCGTTCATTGACCATGTTGACCATGCCGCGCTGAGAGCACCAGGGCGGTGGACGACGGCGAGGCCGAGGAAGGGGACGACGCGGAGCCGGGGAAGACACGGCAGTGGAAGCCCGCGCGAAGAGGAGTACGAGGGTTCACTGGTTCGGCTGCGGTGTGAGGCTGCCGTCGCCGCAGGTCCTGGCCAGCGGTGGGAATAGTAGGAGGCGGTGAGGCCTCCACGGCAGCACAGCCGGCCACGGGAGGCAGGAGCATGCGGCACGACCGGCGCTGCTTTGGGAGGCTGGGGCAAGAAGACCAGAGGTTGAAGAAGCACTACGACCGTTGAATGGACATCGTACGGTCACTAGAGCTAGAATCGTTCATATTAACTAAGTTGACAAAGCACTCCGTCCCCGTCAACTTAGTAGGCCCACAAGTCAGCCACCCACTAAGGTGGGTCCCAACTAGGAGGGGGAGTATTCATTTTTTGTGCCTAATAAGGAGGCACTTCCGGTGGGTCCGAGCAGTCAAGGGGGGAACTTTTTTTCGCCAAATACGGTGGTCCGTCCGGTGGGTCCTTGCTGTCAGGTGGAGGAATAATTATTTTCCGCGTAATAAGGAGGCACTTCCTTGCAGCTGCCGTGGACCCAGCTGTCAGCCTCTCTATGTATAGTACTCTTCCGATGGAAGTCGTTCCTTGACCACGTTGACCACGCCGCGCTGAGAGCACCAGGGCGGTAGACGGCGGTGAGGCCTAGGAAGGGAACGACACGGAGGTAGGAAAGACTCGGCAGTTGTTTCCCACGCGGAGGGGAGTACGACTGTACGAGGGTTTACTGGTTCGTCTGCCGTCGCAGGCGAATAACAGCAGGTGTGGTGAGTAGAGGGATGGTTGGGAGTACGGTAGGGCGGTGAGGCCTGCGCTGCAGCACAGCCGGCCGCGGGGAGGAGGGAGCTGGCAGTCCCGCCGGTTCTTGTTTGAGCGGCTGGAGCAGGAAGAGCAAAAATTGAAGAAGCACGACTGCCGTTGGATGGACATCCAACAGTCACTGCTTGTACGTCAACCGTTTTTTTAGGAAAGCCTCAAATCTGTGGAAAACATCATACAACCCATCTGCCATTATTTCTAATAATTTACAGCCCATTTGCAAATTCTTAAGGTTTTTTGAGCCCATATTCTTTTTGTTAGCATTACAACCCATATTGTGGCCACGATTAAAAAATTATACGAAATTTTGCATATTTCGGTGCAGTCCGAACTGTTTTTAATCCCGAAATCTCGAGTCACATTCAAACTGATTTTAAAAATAAATGTATATCAATATAAAATCCAACAAATTGTCCACGCATAAAAATCAATGCAATTTAAAATCTCGAAATGAAAAAAAGGAATTTGAAACTAATTGCCGGTTTGATGTGTTTTAAAAATGTACAACCCATTTCTCATTACTGATAGGCCATTTTCTCGGCCAGCCGAATGAAGCTCTCCTCATCTTGAAAGATTTGCAGCCCAACAGGCCTGACAAAGCGACTTACTTGGCAAATCACAAAAAAATGGGATGTGGCCGTGGACCCAGCTGTCAGCCTCTCCACGTACTGTACTCTTCCGATGGAAGTTGGTCGTTGACCACATTGACCACGCCGCGCCGAGAGCACCAAGGCGGTGGATGACGGCGAGGCCTAGGAAGGGGACGACGCGGAGCCGGGGAAGACGCGGCAGTGGATGCCCACGCGGAGAGGAGTACGAGGGTTCACTGGTTCGGCTGCGGTGTGAGGCTGCCATCGCCGCAGAATAACATAGGGTGTGGGTGAGTAGAGGGATGCCCTGGCCAGCGGTTGGAGTAGTAGGGGGTGGTGAGGCCTCCACGGCATCACAGCCGGCCACGGGAGGTAGGAGCACACGGCACGACCGGCGCTGGTTTGGGCGGCTTGAGCAAGAAGACCAAAGGTTGAAGAAGCACTACTGCCGTTGGATGAACATCGTACGGTAACTGGAGCTAGAATCATTCATATTGACTAAGTTGACAAAGCCCTCCGTCCCCGTCAACTTGGTAGGACCACAAGTCAGCCTCCCACGATGCTGGGTTCTAGCTGGCAGGGGAGTATTCATTTTTTTGTGCGTAATAAGGAGGCACTTCCTTGCGTGCGAAGATAGCTGGTGGGTTCGACCTGTCAGCGGGGGGCACGTTTTTTTCACGAAATACAGAGGCCCTTCCGGTGGGTTCCTGATGCCAGGTGGAGGAATCAAAGACTTGAGATGGCGTAGAGAACAAGCTAGTGTACTAGTAAAGAGACGTTGCTGAGTTTTAGAAAAAAGAGAGACGTGCTCCTGTAGCTGGTTCGTATCCAAACCTAGACTATGACTATATATGGTGCTATGCTACTCTGCGAGTAATGAAACTGACATATCCAACGTTCGCTTCCCCTCTTCTCTACTTACTCTGCCTAGCATCAGAAGCTCTGGCCGCAACAACCACGTCCGCTGGCTGCTCGTCCACCTGCTCTTCAGCAGGCAACAACCAAATATGCGCCAAGCCGCCACCCATACCATCGCCTGTGGGTCTCATCACACCCCCGCCGGCACGCGCACCGCAGGCGGTTGCTCATCACAACCCGCTGCCGTTGGTGTGGTGCCACTGCTGCAAATCATGCAGAGTCATCCGTCGCGTCTCAACAACAATCCTCAACCTTGGCCGAGTCTTCTACAAATGCCCGAATAATGGAGGTAATAATATGTTTAAGTGTTGTTCTGCTGCTTTCAGTTGCTAATTTTTTTAATAGTTTGGTTGCTGATCTTCCAATTTGATTCGTGCAGAAAAGGGAAGATTCGTGTGATTTGTATCTCTGGAAAGTTGCTGATGTGGGGGAGTGCAACTACGCTGATTATTTGGTTAGCCGAGGAATCCCAATACCAGCAGAAGAGGAAGATGCAGAGCAGAAGGTTAAAGATGCAGTTCCTCAGATCATGGCCAAGCAACAGCTGCTGAACGGCCTTGACAGCAATGAGGAGATGAAAAAGCTTGTGAAGATAATGGGCAAAATCGATGTGCTCTGTAGGATGATTGTCTCTTTATTTGCAGTGTATGTAGCACTCGTGATGTATTCAGTGGCTATGACATGAGCACTTTACTGAAACTAGTATGAATGAAACCTGTGTAGAAGGCTGGGCGTAGTGTTGTGAACATCTAATGATTTTTATTAACAGAAATCATGGGTATCCCCTTTTGCTCATAAATAAATAAATAGTAGAGGCCCTTTTGGTAATAAATAAATAAATTAGCAGAGGCCTTGTCGGGTCAGCTTTGTTCTCATTCGAAGACGTCGAGCAAATTGCAGTCCAACATCAAACTATGTCATCAAATTCAAGTTTCACAGCCAAATATGAGTACAACTAAACAACAATGTCATCATGTTTTAGTCATCATACAATCACCAAACACAAATCAGCATACATAACAAGTGATGTTCTCACAGGAAAATACTAAACAACATGTTCATCAGGTTTCAGTTGTCATAGCAAACACAATTTCACATAGTAGATAAAAAACCATCTTCTGACAGGCAAATACGACAAAAGAAATGTAATCATCATCCGCAGCAGCAGCGTCAACATCTTCGCCATGTGTATTAGTCCGAATCGTAATTCCCCACGGTGTCATCTTCTTCTTCGTCCTCAACGTCCTCGAACGTTGGCTTCTTCTTGATCAACTCTTGTATGTCCACAGCACGACATGCAATCTTTTCGCCGGCGTCATTGACGTGATGGTTCTCAAAGATATTAGGAACATCTGTGTTATCACTACAAGAATCTGGTTAATCCATGCCGGATACAATCTATCACGGAACAATGCAAAACTGTCAAGGAGGGTGGTTTGTGACGGATCCTGGCCGTCACCGATCAGTCCCTAGGCCCGCGCAGACCGGTCCTCTATGACAGACTAGTCCATCATGAATTGAGATGACATTGTACAAAAATGGGTTTAACATGGCATCTACATGGCACCAGCGTGGATATGACGTGGCATCCGCATTTTTTATTGTGGTAGTTTAGACCATCCGCATTTGTTATTGTGGTAGCTTAGACCATTTATTTTAGTCCAGCCATGATTTCCAGCCAACCAGTTACAGCGCCACCCACTATACGTAACCAAACAAGCTTTCACAACACAATTAATTTCTATTGAACAGGCCCATAATTTGAAGCATTTCACAAATTTCTATTCAATATTTCATTGAGTAAAGCCCTTTTAAAATGTGGCCAATAATACATCCAACATCAGTTCACATGCCCTGAATAATAATTACACCAGATTACATCAACAAATATACAAGATTGTACAGACCCTCTAAATCATCAAGTTCACGTCTACACCTCCAACTACCTTGGTGGCTCCGACCACCAAGTAACCTGTAACAAACAATATGCTTCTGTTACAAAATGGCAAGTTGATTACAACAACATAAATAGTAATTATTATCATCTGAACCATCATTTTTATTTCACGTGATTTGAACCTCACTCATGAGGCCTATATACTTAAGAGTCATGCCATGATTGCTTGTCTTTCATTAATAAATAATATTTTTTCATTGCGGCAACACAACATCGACGACTAATCACAAGTAACCTAGCGCCAAATAGTTCAAATCATCCTGAAGGGCATCGGAGCTTACCCATGCCAAAGTGCTGAGGGGCTCCACCTTGTTATGCAACTGTAGGTACCTTTGAAAAATTATCATCTGAAAGATGTGTTGACAAATAATAATGGGATAGGGGAACAAGAAAAGTTATTGTTTCTGGAAAATTACTTGCAACAAAATTGTACTTCTTTTTACCATAGTGCACACCTTTTTTCCCTAAGCCATAATCATGAACTAACTTCGTGTCATTTTTCTTATGTAAACAAATACACCTATCTACGTGTGACAATAGACATAATAGGTATACTACAGTATCAAGAACAACCAAGTGAGCTCTGTTTGACAAAAATGTACTTCATCCATCCCGAAATACTTGCCGCAGCAATGGGTAAAACTGGATGTATTTAGAATTAAAATACGTCTAGATACATCCATTTTTCCGACAAGTATTTCCGGACGTAGGGAGTATTTTACAATGAATCTAGTGAAAATTATTATGTGGTGTAGATGTTGATATAGCTTCTTATAAACTTGGTCAAATTCAATTATTTTGGATTTGAGGAAGCAGATTATAAATAATACCTATTAATGGTAGAGAAAACAAGAATAAATGAAATGTTCAAGGTGGATACACTTTCAAAGTTACACTGTACTTTACATGATTTATTAAACTTGAACCACTAACTCTCGATTTTGATAACAGATCATGCATTAAGCAAATGCAAATTTTGATTATTATATTTAGAATTGGTAGAGGAAATCAATCAAACCTAGAACTTATATAATGGGCTATGGCAATCTAATCTCTACGAGTACTGCAAGAAATAACAACCAAGCTGGAAGTAATGATGAACAGAAGAGCCGTACGATGGTTCACATAACATTTCAGGGAAGTATATCGATACTATTATAAAGTAGTTATGACTGATATGTACTATAGTGTGACGCCCCAAGACCGACGCTCCAGAAGACTTCCGTATGTTCCGGGTTTAGCCGTGTGTTTTATTTGTTTGCTTCGTTTTATTTTTGCATTGCATCATGTCATCATGCCATCATGTCATAAATCTTTTGCATCTCAACTAAATAAATTGCATAGATCGTTTGATCTATTTAAATTGAGGGACACTCCCTATGGTGACTTCTCTTTATAACAAATAAAAGCCTCTCAATATTATTAGGGAGCTATATTAAAATATTCCATTACTTTGGAATTTACCACAACACACTTGCATGTTAAATCCTTTGACCTTTCCTTCTTCCCGTTTTACTCTCGAATGTTGTCGATAATTCTTTTGTCCCTTGGCCAAGTTCCACCAAAAATCCGAGCATTTTTGGACACTTAAAAAACATGTCCTAGTTTAAACCTTTTGAATTAAATTCGAAGGAATTTAAATTTAATCTTTCAATCTTGGCCATTCCTAATTTCTTGGATCAACACCTTTTTATGTGAGTCCAAGAAATTTAACCTCTTGCTCAAATTCTTTCACTAACCCTCTCCATCTTTTTCTTCTCTCTATCTTTTCTTGGATCAACACCTTTTTATGTGAGTCCAAGGAGTTTAAGAGAGAGAGAGAGAGGGAAAGGAGCTCAGGCCCAGCCGACAGCCCAACCAGGCCGACCGCACCTCCTGGCCCATCAGCGGCCCAGTCTCCCTCTCGCTCGCAAACCCTAGCCGCTCCCGATCCTCATCCTCTCCCTCTCGTTTTCCCTCCTGCGTCGCCACCAGGAAGCTAGCGAGCACCCCATTGTAACACCCCATATGTGATACCTTCCAATTATGGCAATATATGCAACGTTGACTTCATCAATTCCATTCCGGGCTCTTCTTTCATTTTGGGTTTCTTCGTTTTTACCGTGTGCGTGTGTGCATACCATCCATGTCATGCCGTCATGTGCATTGCATTGCATTCGTGTTGTCAGTTGCACCCGATCATGCCCGCCTCTTCCCGTTGTCCGTTTCGAGTTCCGACACTCACACACGTGCCCGTGGCACCTCCGAGTCCTTCTTTCGTATGTGGCCATCAAACATTGACGGAATGAGGTGAGACTTGTCGTGCTTTGTTGTTTTAGTACGTGTAGGCCGCCTGTCAAGTTTCATCGCGTTTGGAGGTCGTTTGATACTCCAACGGTTAACTGATACGTCCAAAATGCATCACTATTTTGTATCATAATTTATCCTTATACATTGATATATTTCACGTTACGGTGACGTTCTTATGTTGTGTTGGTCTATTTTACACAGTTTGCAAACTTTCCGATGCCAAAGCAGCAGACGCAGGATTCAGCAGTAAAAAGTGGACGCTGAGTTGCTGAAGAAGAATACCTCCAAATTACCTGAAAATTGAAGGGAGATATTTTTCGGACGGATCACGAAGGCACGCGAAAGGGCAACCAGAGGGGGGCCACAGGGTGCCCAGGCGCCCTGGGGGCGCCGCCCCCCTGGCCGCGCCGGGGGGGCGCCTGGAGCCCCTGGGCCACCTCTGGCCGCCCCCTTTTGCATATATGCTCTCCGTTATCCAAAAACCCTAGAGACGGGAATTTTTACGGAGTTCCGCCGCTGCTCCGTGGCGGAAACCTACAGAGAAGAAAAAGCCATCTCCGGCGGGCAGATTCCGCCGGGGAGATCACCTCCCGGAAGGGGAGAGCGTCGCTATCATCATCACCATCGTCACGGGCATCATCGAGATCATCATCAACATCATCCCCAACACCAGCACCATCTCCATCTTCATCCAAATCTCATCTTACAATCACAACTTGTGTTGTAACTCGTACTACCTATCCTCTCTACTCCATCGGTGTTGATTACTACTTTGTGGTCAATGCTATTGAGTTTTGTTGGAGAAATATTATTATGTCCAGATTGTTTATCACCTATTTATCCCCACTGATCATGATCTCTTTTATGTCTCGCGAGTAGTTACCTTAGTTCTTGACGACATGGGGAAAGTCTTGTTGTTAGTAGTCATATGTTGTTGAAGTAATATGTGTTGTTTGATACTTAAGTTGTGTTGTCATTCTACTAGTGGTGTTGTGTGAGTCCAACACTCAACACTTCCCCTTATTAAGGACCTAGGAGAATACATTGTGTATAAAGAATGCTTATGGTGGGTTGCCGGAGTGACAGAAACCTGAACCCCAGTTCGCACGCTTTTGCATAAGGGAATAATGGATCCTCGATCGTATTGCTATGGTTAGGCTTTTGCCTTAAATTCTATCTTGTATTTGCGGATGCTTGCAAGGTGTTTAATCATAAGAGTGCATTCATCTTAGTCTAGAGAGTGCACTAGCATAGATCCACCCACTCAACACTTATCAACACATAACATAGTATCGATATGGAATATGGCGAAAGCACATGACTACCTCTCCCGTGTGTCCTCAGGAACGCTTTAGTCTTTATAAGTTCAGTTGCTAGGCCTCTCCTTTGCTAAGAAAGGATTGGGCCACTTGTTACTCTCAGTACCTTTTACATTACTTGCTTTTACTTTCCTGTTGCTTATACCGAGAAAACCCCTAAAAGTTATCTTTCAGTGCTTGCAGTAATTTCTTGCTCAGAATCGCTTATCAATACCTTCTGCTCCTCGTTGGGTTCGACACTCTTACTTATCGAAAATGCTGCAATAGATCCCTTACGGTTGTGGGTCATCATTAACCTAGTGGGCTAAAAGCTCCTCTTCTTTTTGGCCCAGACCCCCTCCACAACAGCCCACTAACCCAGCACAACCCCCTCCATCCTCTCGGTCATCGGATCATGATTGTGTGGGCGAAAACCGCACCCCATTTGGACACTCCTAGCTCCTAGAATCTATATAAACAGCCACCCACGTCCATTTTCGGGCGAAACCCTAGTCCCGAGCTCCTCCGCACCGCCGGACACGTCCGGATCACAGCGGACGCGTCCACTCCGCCCAGCCACGTCGCCCCGACCAATAGGAGGGCGCCACCTCTGCTCCGCCACCGCCGGTCTCCTCGACGCCGCCGCGTCGTCTTCCTCACCGTCTCCGGCGAACTCTGGCCATGTCCCCCAACTCCGGCGAGATCCGGTGGATCGGGATCAGATCCACCGCGAGACGATCCAAACGCCTCCGCTCCGCCCGGATCCCTCCGTCCCGGGTCCGTCCCGTCCCGCATTGACTTTCGCGGAGGTAAAAATCAACTAAGTCCCCGGATCTATTAAATTTGTTGCCTCCTTCACCATGTGATAACTTTGTGCTCGTTGCTCCGTTTTGCGCGTATGATATGTCGAAATGTTCGTCTCGTCGTGCTCTACATGTTAGTATCAGTTTCAATCATGTTAGAGTTCATCTAGTTGACTTAATCCTCGTGGCAAGAGTGCATGCTGATGAAACTGTTTCAGCACTTGTGGTCTATGTAAATTTGTTGGCAGGTTCGTGAGCTAGTAACTTTGTGCATGTTGGTCCGAATGGAGTGAATGATATGTCCAGATCTTCATTGTGAAGTTCTATACATGATGGTTGCTGTAACATTCATGTTAGGTGTCAGATTGCCATATTTATCTCTGTTTCAAAATTGCATTTGGCTGATAAGTTTCTGTACTTGTTATGAGATGATGTTTTGCCTTGCTTGTGCATATTAATCCATGTATCATCTGAGCTGGGTGTCAACATGAGTTTTGATCTTTGGAATATGCTCTACATGATAGATTCATTTCAATGCCATGATATGCCTTGAAATGAGTTCAACAAGCTTGTTAACATGTCATCATGATGTTAAATTTCTGCTAAGTGTGTATCTGTTAATTTTATTGGCATGTATCCATGATGCCACCGTCTTTATTATGCATGTTTAGAGTTTTCCAGTGGGTGTTCCTTGATGTATATGTTATGCTCTAGCTATTCATGCTCTTGTTTGCCATGATGCCATGTTGTAGCTTGTTGTTAGGAGGCCCTCAAGTTGCTATAAAATGTTTTTGACAGCATGCCCATATTTTGCTAAGTCTTTGCACTTTTGCAATGGTGTTTGGGACATGTTCTAGTATGTTGTAGAAGTAGCCATGTGGTTATTTTTTAAGAGCATGTTATGTATGTTATTGCCATGCCTTTTGCTTGCATGATGGCTTGCTGTCACTTGTTGTTTTCATGCTCTCAAGTGACTATAAAATGCTCTTAACTTGACATGCTATACTTTGAGTTGAGTTGCACAAGCTTGCAAACATGCCTATTCGTTGTGATTCTGCCATGCCTTGTAATTTTCACTAAGTCTGAGAATTCTGTAAATTTATTAAAACTTGCCATGCTTGTTTAATTGTGTTCCAGCAAGGTTTTGGGTGTGCTGTATGCTCATGGTTGTTAAGTATAATGTCTATTTCACATCCATGCCCTTTGTCTCCATGTTTGAGTGTTGTAGCATAATTATTTCTTGCTCCAAAGATGATATGTTGTTGTAAACTGCAGTTTTGCTTGAATATTGTTTTTCTTGTTATTTCCAAACCGTGCTTCCGTTTCCGGTGATCTTGACACTACTAGGAAAAGGGCTGCTAGTGGCACACCTGTTTTCGCTACTAATAGCGCACTACAGGTGCGCCACTAGCACCACGCCATTAGATTTTTTTACTAATGGCGGCGCACCACTGTGGTGCGCCATTAGTATAGCCCTCGATGCGCCATTAGTATCCACATAGAAGTGCGCCATAAGTAACATTTTTTTCAAAAAAAATTAAAATTTTTATTCAGAAATTTTTTTTAAAATATTTTTTTTTCAAATTTTTCTTAATCTCAGGTCACTATGGCTTAATCTCAAGTCAAATCGCACTCTGTGGTAAAACTTCACGGAAGGTCACCCATCCTCACACTACTCCACCCCGAGCATGCTTAACTTTGCAGTTCTATCCAACCCCAGCACCAGCTCACTTCACAAGCACTTGTTGATATATCTATCATATCAATCCTATTAAACCTTCTTGATGTCTAGGACTTTGTTCATGTTCATGAGTATGACGAAATTATGAAAAAATATTTCAAACTTTCCGGTCATATTACGTATCATATTTTGAAAAAAAAAATCGAACTTTTTTTTTCGAAACCATTTTTTTTTCTGTTACTAGCGGCGCACCTAGCAAACGGTGCGCCACTAGTAAGTTTGAATTTTTTCCCCATTTTTTCCCCTTTAGATCTTAAAAGCCCCGTAACTTTTTTTCTGTTAGGTTTTTGCGGATTTTGAAAATGTTTAACAAAGTTCCCCCAGTTAAATTTGGATGTAACTTTTCGAGTGGATGATTTTTCATATAAAAAACTTTTTAATCCGAGTTCGTATGCAAAAGTTATGCCCATTTTACAAATTCCAGAGATATTTTGCAAATAAAGTCGAAATTCATATTTGTAAATTTTCCCAACAAGTAGACCAGATATCACATGGGAAACTTATTTTTTTATTTTTTTTACATTTCCATCATTTTATTTTATTTTTTTAAAACTGAAAAGGCGGTCCACCGGGGGGGTGGGGGTGCATTCGGTGGAATTTTTGGGCCAAGTTAGTAATGGCGCACCGTGGGAGAGGTGCGCCATTACTAGTTGAACTAGTAATGGCGCACCACACACACGGTGCGCCATTACTAGTTTTGAAAAAAAATAAAAAATAATGAAAAAAAATTACTAGTGGCGCACCGTGGATGTGGTGCGGTGCGCCATTACTAGTTTTGAAAAAAAACTGGAAAAAAATGAAAAAAATTACTAGTGGCGCACCGTAGATGTGGTGTGCCATTACTAGTTTAACTAGTAATGGCGGACTATCCACTGGTGCGCCATTACTAGTTTTGAAAAAAAAAAGAAAAAAATAATTTGTTACTAATGGCGCACCGTGGATGTGGTGCGCCATTAGTATTTGGACACTAATGGCGCACCAACACATGGTGCGCCATTAGTATATAGTAATGGCGCACCACATGTCTGGTGCACCATTAGTGGCCATATCATGTATAGCCCTTTTCCTAATAGTGTTATATCGATTTCAATCGAAATCTTCCCCTCTATCCAATGGCTTGCTTGGTTGCCCAAGATGGATCCATTTTCCATCATCTTCTCCTTAGGCTCAAAAGCTTCCTCATGCATACGCACATCATACTTGCATTCCATGATATGAATTGCATCATGTTGATTGTGTATTGCACCGTGTTTGATATTGTGCCGTCGTTGTGTTCTTGTGTCGGGTACAGCCGGGAGCCAGTTCGGAGTTCGAGGTTCCTTTCGAGGCTGTGTCGGGGTTTTGGGACGACATATGCCAACGGATGGCTTATCATGCATGAGGTCAAAAGAACGTCGGCGGGCTCGGGAAGCGAGATAAAGCGGAACTTGGGACGCCTACGGATCTTACCCAGGTTCAGGGCTCTCCGAGGAGATAACACCCCTAGTCCTGCTCTGCGGGGGCTCCGCGTCACGACTGATATCACTAAGATAGCTACAAGGTTGCTCCTTGAGCTGTATGGTTCAAAGGAAGAAGATGAACAAGGCTAGCTCACCTCCTATCCCTCTATGCTAGGATTCAACCTCGTATTCTTCTAACCCCTCCTCATGGAGGACCCTGGGGGTTTATATAGGCCTACCCCCCAGGGGTACAATGGTAATCTTGACGGTGTGGCTCCCAGCCGTCACTGTCTTCTGGCGCCGGCTTTACCGCCTGTCTGCTGAGGCCCGCCGCCTGCGGGCCCTACGTGATTGTTTTTCACTGTAGATGTGCCTCAGCTGATGGCAGCCTTGTCGAGAAGGAAGTGGCTACAGTACCATCGCCTCCCTCCGTACGCTGCCGCCTCGCCCTGTCCTGTCATCTTGATGAGGCTCGGACTTCTAGGATGAAGTTTGCCGTCTGTTACCAGGCGGCCGTCTCCCCTGGCCGTCTGCCAGGGGCGGCTTGTTCATGGGCTACCCGCTGACCAATGGGGCCAGCCGCCTGCTGGCCCCGCCGTTTGCGGGTAGTGGGATCGTGACCTCCTCTGACCGATGCTTGGTCACGAGCAGCGTGGCTACAGTGACCCGCCGCTTAAGAGATATTCATAAGGTACACGTTCACTGTAGCCACGCCCTTATAGATCTTCTAAGGACATGTTCTCCTATAGCCACGCCTCCGCCGCGCAGGGGTCCCCCCGGCGTGCATCCTGGGGAAGGAGTGTGGGGCCGTCTGCTAGCTGGTGGTGTTGGCGTGGCCACCTACTGGCTGTCGGCTCCTAGGGTAGGCTACCCTAGGAGGCGGCTCGACGGGCAGGCGGCCGCGGTGGACCAGGCGGCTGTTGTTTGTCTTAAAATACCAAGGGTCGTCACCGAGGGTACCCATGGTCTCTCCGACAGTAGTCCCCGAAGCTGGTGGAACTCCGCGGCAGGCACTGGAGGGCCGAGGGGTTCTAGCAGCTTCCCCCCTCAGGCAGGCCCATCGTCCTTCACTTGACTTCCACGGATGTCCGTCTGCTGACAGCTGGCCCTGCGCCGCTGGAGCCGGCTCCCAGCAGCCGAACCGTCGTCTTAGAGTCTTCGGCGAGAAGGCACCGCCTGGTCAGCGGGCAGTCGAACAGGCCCGAAGACCGTTGGCAGCTCCCACGCGTCACCGTCCTGTCGCGTTGGCCTGCCAGCCCACGCGCGTGACAGGACGTAACAGCGGGTCGGGGCCTGCCACTAGGGGCCTCGGGCCCCGCGCGGATCCAAAGTGGCAGGGGTAATCGATTACCCTCCCACGCGCATTTAATGCGCGCGGTTTAGGCGCGCGAAAATCGGGGGTCGTGCGGGGCGTGGAGCGGTTAATCCCACGCCCGCCCCCTCGCCTTTGCCGCCCGGGCCTATATATAGGTCGGGGGAGAGGGCTGGCGGCGCTCTCACGCTCACTCTCCCCCATCCTCCTTCTTCTTCCTCGCCCTTCTCGTCGTCGTCATAGAGAGCCGCCGCCCAAGCCATGTCCGTTCCGGCACCTCCCCGACACCACGGCCAGTGGGACGGCAGCGAGGTCCTGCAGGAGCATGTTGACGTCCTCCGGCGGTCGCAGAAACTGCCCTTGGCCAACAGGGTCGCCATGCGCCTGGCGCCGGTGGCGGAGATCAGACCTGCCCCGCGGCAAGGCGAGTGGGTCATCTTCCGCTCGCACATTCCATGCGGATTTGGCCTCCCGGCGAGCGGTTTCTTCTGCTCCTTCCTGGACTTCTTCCAGATCCAACCTCACCACATCACGCCAAACACGGTGATGACTCTCTCATCCTTCGTCGTCCTCTGCGAAGCCTACCTCGGCATCCTCCCCACCATTGAGCTCTGGACTGAGCTCTTCTACGTGAAGCTCGGCACCGCCGTCCAGAGCGTGGCCGCCCAGTGTGGGGGGTGCATCGTGGTGAAGCGCACTAGGGCGAAGAACTTCTTCCCGGCGCCGAAGCTCGTGGGGTCGGTGAATCTATGGCAGAAGACGTACTTCTACGTCTCCAACGTCGACCCCGAGCAGGATTTCGTATGCCTACCGTAGTGGGTGTCGGGGCCGCCTGCTGAGCCCTGGGACTCGTGGAGGACCCGGCCTGCTACCCTCACTGAAGGCGCCTCCATCGCACTGCGCCGTCTCCGGGAGCTAAGTGACAGCGAGGGCTTGAACTCCGCGGATCTTCTGCTCACGTTTGCTGAGCGCCGGGTGCTGCCGCTGCAGCGCCGCCCTCACCTGATCTGCGACATGAGCGGGCACCGGGACCCCAGCCGGACGTGCACCAAGCCCCTGTCCTACGGGGAGGTGGCCCGTCTGGTGAACCACATCTCCAGCTGCAAGGTCTCCGACTCCGGCTGGGCCTTCGGCAAGCCGCCGTACAGCCGCGGCAACCAGCCGCCCGCAGTAAGCATTTCACCCTTCTGTTTTTTTTCTTCTTTGTCCGGCTGCCGTAGCCGTCTGGTCCTGATATTTTGCTCAGATTTTCCCTGGCCAGCCGGCACCGGGCTCTGACCAACTGGGCCGCCCCTGGAGCCGGATCGCTCCCAGAGCGATATAAGCGACCCCGATCTTTGGGCCGCCGCCATGGAGGAGGAAGAGGTGACGGGCGGCGGCGGCCAGCCATCGGGCGCCCTGCCAGAATGCGGTGTTGAGAGCTAGCCAGATGATGACGAGGAGATGGAGGAGGCACCCGTCCGCACCAGCCAGCAGGTCGGGACGTCTGGCACAGCCGGCGATGGGAAACGGCGGTCCTCATCAGGGCCGACTGGTGCCTGATACGTCCAAAACTTATCTATAATTTCTGCTTGCTCCATGCCTCTTTTGTGTGATATTGCTATGATATTTATGCACTTCCATACACTTTTGATCATATTTGGACTAACCTACTAAATCAGTGCACCCCAGTGCCAGTGTCTGTTTCCTGTTGTTTTTGTATTTCAGGTTTTCCCATTACTTAAAGTGCCCGAAAAATTCTGGAAAAATTATATAAAAAATCAGCGTTCCGGAAGCTTCCATGCGGCCAAAGTAGGGCCGGAGGGGGGCCACGGGCAGCCGGGGCGGCCTGGCCAGGCGCCCCCCCCTAGGCCGCGCCGCCAGGGCGCCTGGGAGCCCTGGCCCACCTCCGGTGCCCCCCTTTGGCATATATTTACACCGCGTCCCGAAACCCTCGAGGACGGAACCCTTTTTCACGATCTCATCTCTGTTCCGCCGCCGTCGCCGCTTCCAAGATCGGGAGCACAGGAGAACTCTTCCCGGCACCCTGCCAGAGGGGAGAACCACCACCGGGAGCTTCTCCACCACCATGCACGCTTCCCGGATGAGCCGTGAGTAGTCTCCCTTGGACCATGAGTCCATGACCAGTAGCTATGTGATGTTCTCCTCCCCTCTTTGTTCTTCATGGATTAGACCTCGCGAGCTGCCCTACATGATCGAGGCACATATGTAATCTTTATGCTGTTGCTATGCTGAGTTTGCTGGGATCCGATGGATTGTGAGATTATGTTCAGATTGTGTATGAGTAATATATTTGATTCACCTCTTTTATATTTATGTTCTTGAGTAATTCTTGCATGTTCTCCGTTGATGTTTATTGCTTTGGCCAAGTAGTAGGTAGTAACTCCAAGAGGGAACGTTATACTTGATTGTGGGTTCATGCCCCTCGATGACTAGTTTGAGTGACAGAAACATGAGTCTAGGGGATGTGCTGAACAACGGTGCTTGTACTTGCGGGTGCAAGGATTGTTTACTTTACGCAAAGTTCTTTTAATGCAGTTGTCTGTTGCTTTGAGTTTACACTTTGGGTGGGACTCGCAACTTAATACCAGCGAGATTTTCTGGATAGATATCTCAAGGTGGATGATTAGTAGTAGATGCAGATGGATTTCGGTCTACTTACCTTGGCGTACCGCCCATGCTTTTGAGCCTCTACCTTTCATGCAGCATAGTTAGCATTGGTTTGCGCACATAATCCTGTCAATTGCCCAGCTGTAATTTGTTTACCTCGCATAGCTGTTTTATCGTCTTTTGGGAGAGAGACATCACTAGTGAACGTCATGGGACTCCGGTCCATATTACCATTACTGATCACACCCGCTATTTACTTTCTGTCTTTATTTCCTAGTTGCAGTCACACATATCATTATTATCTTTTGCGTTTGACCCTTTGTAAACGACAAGGCCGGAGGGATTGACAACCTCTCTGTACTCATTGGGAGCAAAGTTATTTGTATCTATGTGCAGGTCCTGTCAGCTGTAAGTTGCGCCGCTTGCCGTTGACACCTTCTTGTTGACCCTCGGAGTCTCAGGGGATTCGATCCTTGGTATCTTTGCCAAGGGAAAACTTGCCGTTATGCTACATCTCAAACCTTCCACTTGGGATAACCAACGAGGGGCGAGAAGCCATCAAGCAAAGTTTTCTGGCGCCGTTGCCGGGGACTCCACTCTTCAAGATAGGGGAGTTGCATGCTATCTTTTACCTTTGCTTTTTAGTCTTGTTAGTTTACCTTTCAGTTTTTGCTTTAGTGTCTTTTATCAAAAATCACAAAAATAGTTATCTTGCTTGCTGCTGCTATGGGTTCCACCGAGAAAACCAAGTTGTGTGACTTCACTAGTCATAACAACAATGACTTTATCTGCACGCCTATTACTACACCTGCCACTTCAGCACCATTTTATGAAATTAAACCTGCTTTACTGAACCTAGTTATGAAAGATCAATTCTCCGGTGCTGGAGATGATGCTGCTTTGCACTTAAACAATTTGGTTGAGCTCTGTGATATGCAAAAGTACCAAGAAATAGAAGGTGATATTGTTAAGCTTAAGCATCCTTGAGAGGAGGAGCTAAAATTTGGTTTCAATCCTTGCCTAGGAATAGTATAGATTCTTGGGACAAGTGCAAGGATGCCTTTATTGGGAAGTACTATCCCCCTGCTAAAATTATCCAACTAAGGAGTAACATAATGAATTTTAAACAATTGGATAATGAACACGTTGCCCAAGCTTGGGAACGCATGAAATCTCTTATCAAGAACTGCCCTACTCATGGTTTGACTACTTGGATGGTTATCCAAACTTTTTATGCAGGCTTGAACTTTACCTCGCGGAACTTGTTAGATTCGGCCGCGGGAGGAACCTTTATGTCAACTACACTTGGTGCTGCCACGAAGCTTCTCGATGAGATGATGACCAATTATTCCCAACTAGTCGCGAACCCGTGCATTCGCACGGGCTAGTTTTTTTTAATGATAGACTTCTTAAATTTCAAACTTTGTAGGTTTTGGCTATTGCTTAGCGTCCAACACACATGGAACAAACTACAATTTGAATCCTAAAATTTGATACGAATATAATTTAAATAAACACATTTGTTTTTTCATTTTATTGTTAATTTATACTATTTTACTCCATATTTTATCCTAGTTATGTAGTGATTCCATGCTTATATATATATAGGTGTGTTTTAAATTGGAAATTTCTAAAGTTTGGTATCGATATAATTTAAATTAACATATACGCTTATTTTCATTTCTGTGCAATTTGATAGTACTTTAGTCCATATTTTATCCAAGTTATGTTGGAATTGCATGCCTATATATTACACAGAAAATTTCCTAAGTAGTAATTACTACAATATTTGAAAGTAGGTTTGCTTCTTTCTTCCCAGAGTTGGCTTGAAATAGGAAGTTCGTATGTTCAATTACCTTGCACCCTGGTCGCTAGATGTGTGAGAACTTCCATTCTATTTGGGTATCATGTAGGTATTCATAAAATGAAATTAACCTCAGCCTATCAAGAAATATGGGGTTAAATCATATGAACATCGTAAGAATGTTTAATTGCACACCACGGTATGAATTGTAGCTACAACAATCTTCATAAATTCCCGGTGACTGTGAAATATACGTTGTGGAAATTAAATTAATGAAAGATTAGAGAGGAATAACAACATGTTGATAACAAAATACAATAAGTTCTATGATTGCATATGGCTGACATATCCTTCTAGCATATGTGGATGCCAAGAGTTATTATATTCAGTTTTGTTAGGACACTCCACATGAGTTGGTTATGAATGCAAGTGCTTATGGGATAGAAAGTGGATCTCACACAAATTTATGATATCGATATAGCTAATTCTTAATTATCAATTTTACGTATATTAGGTATACATTAAGTTTGTGCCAGCATGCATTCGTGTGTCAGCTTGTGATATACTCCCTTTGTTCCATAATGTAGTGCATATAATTTTTTACAAAGTAAAACTTTATAAACTTTGACCAAGTTTATAGAGAAAACTATTTATATCTACAATGCCGAATGTATATAATATGAAAGTATGTCTTGTTATGTATCTAAGCATATGTATTTGGTATTCTAGACGTATATCATTTCCTCTGCAAACTTGGTCAAAGTTTATAAAGTTTGACTTAAAAAAAATCTATATGCGCTACATTATGAAACGGAGGCAGTACTATTTTTATAAATTTGTGAAGAATAGTGGACAAATTGAGTAATTGTGATTTTTTGAATTTGAAATGTCAAACTAAAACGGGTTTACGTTATTAGATCATGTTTAGATCAACAGAAAAAAAACTACAAATAAAATAAATCGTCGACTTACTCTGTTTCAGTGTAACGATTCTCGTATTAGAAACTATGTGACATCATTTGCTAATTAAGTTATTGAAATTTGTCTATCTAGTGTCGTACATATATCCTACATAAAAATTTAATGAGTTGCTTGGAGAAAGCCAGGGACAATACCTCCCTGCGACACGGTGCATCTTCTCGTGGATTGGCTAGAATTCCGTGTCAACCTGCATGACATGAGGGAGATGCTTTGGTTAGAATTGCAAGTGAAATTCAGAAGCCCACTTCTAAGTTCCAATGAAATCCAGAACGCATCTATTCTTGATTTCTATTGTATGAAGCCATCATCTCTATATGTCGCAATAGCTCCACGTTCACTACTTTTGGCTCTTGCATGATGAACTCCACGAAACAAAGCAATGCAGAACACTGATCTTCAGGAAACACCACGAAACAGATGGTTCTGTTCCAATCACATGAAGCCGGAGATCCAAGGAAAGGACAATTGAACAATTTGTGGACCTGCAAGTGAAATCAGGAAGACCACTACTAAGTTCCTATGAAATCAAGAGCAAATATACTCCTGATTTCTAATGGCTGAAGCCATCATCTCTATATTTGTGGCACCTGCTCCTCGTGCAGTACTGCTGGCTCTTGGGCTACAAATCCACGAAACAATAGCAATGCTTTGAAATCCCGATCTCCAGGATATATCGATGGTTCCATTGAATGAGTTGAAGCCGCATATCCATGGAAAAGGCAACATTTCTACTTCAGATACACAATCCATCCACTCTTGGTCGTTCCATGTATGATTGCATGCTAACTGGTGTTGTACATACTGATACAAAGTAGTGCAGGCAATCGATCAAGAACTCTATAATTAATTGTCCCTTTTAGACAGACCTGCTATACTCTCTTTTTTCGAAATTGAATGCATACTCTATTGAATAGGGTGTCATCCAGGAACATGAAAATTAGATTGGAAAAAAATTGCATGTAAGTTACAGTATGTGCACTGAGAGGTCTTCTTGCATGCTCCCAGCCCCTGCATATACCACAATGAGAAGCAGAAGCGATATCAATGGAAGGACTCTGCAGTGCCGCTAGTGAATCGAGGTGCGCCAAGTAGAAGATCCAGCCCGTTGATTGATAAATTTTCCGTGTGACAAAAATTAAATTGACATATAACTGTAAATGATTTGTTGTGGATTCTTTGCATTCATGCTTTATGTATGAGATTGATTGCATGTATATTGTCTCAAGTAAACTTGCATGTGCTGAACAAAATCAGCACTTTTGATAAGAGAGACTAACCAATCAATTGGCTCCCGGTCAAACTTGCCCAAGTCTATAGTTTAAAAAACTGCACATGGAAACAATAGACAACGCACGTGCAGAAATGAAGAAATTATGAATGTATTCATCCCAGGTGCTGATCAACATGATTACATGAACTTCTAGTCCGACCTCAATGTAGCACATAGTCTAAGTCTGATCACACTGATAAAACTTTCAATCAATTAATTACAACAAAGATGTATTAGTCTGTAGTATGTACCAATGATTTGCAAGGAAAAGCATGAAGAATACACTACGGTGCAGCCCTTCGTTCATGGCGAAAACTACACGGCCAACAACACCTACCATTCCAACCTGGGCGACCCTGCTGCAACCCTTACCAAAAACACTTCCTCCTCCCGGGGCTCTTCGTGATCTGCACTACCGACCAATCCCTAAAGATATTCACTCAACTCAAATTAGATTCTATTTTTCCAAAAAGAGTAGGCTAGATTTTTGGGAAGTCGTTTAATTACTTTTGGCATATGCACCTATAGGGTACACAGGTCCAGATGATAATATCTATGTATGCCGTATTTCTATGGAACTAATAAACCACCATCTATTAGCAGCACGTTGATAATTAGTTTATTTGTAAGGTTGAAGAATTGGTTGTTTAGTTCATTGGCAGTTGATTCAAAGAAAAAACAATCATAGAGGACCAAGGGATTCTATACCTGGGTGGATGCAGCCAATATACTGATGGAGACGCACGAACCTGATTGGAAAGAGAAGAGAGATCCAAACATTGGATGCCGCCCACTTCAGTTGAGGAGGAAATCGACCCAGGCGTCCAGGCCATGGACAGGCACATGCGGCTTCTCTAGCTTGCAGTTGCGAGTTGCGACACAAATCTACCGAGGACAGAATTATGAGGTTGCACGACTGCTCGATAGAATAATCTCAATGATGGGTCATCTTCCTTTTTTTCTTTTTTTCTTAAACATCCATGGCAGATCATCGAGGAGGGGGTCATTCATTGGTATTTCAGCAGAGAAAGAGAGAGAGAGGAAGGGAGAGATCATGGAGAAGAAGAAGCCGTGGAGTACTAAATAGGAAGAGGCCTTGCGGTAGAGGAGTAGATGGAGATTGCTTTATCTTCGGAAGAGATAGAGATTGATTTCTTTTTCTTTTGAAGAGATAGAGATGGTTTTAATTATAGGAGGAAGACACGGTGGGTTAGCATCCTGCGTGGTGAATTCTATCTTTATTGCAGAAAATGAATGTGGGCCTGAAGCAATAACTATTTTTTTTAACAATTGAGCAAACTTGAACCCTGATTTCTATTGTTATATCTACATCGTAATAACTCTTAGGGTCCACCAGATCAACGGCTCCTAATTTCTAATTAATGTGGTAATTTCTTGGGAGTCTCTAATTAGTATAGGTATAGATAGATGGCACACCGAACGCGCTCCAACAGGTAGGGAGGTAAACTCTGTCGAGGAAGTTTCCTCCCTAAATGAAAATGTTGACTTGATTATGTCTCTACTTTCCAAGCAATCTTCTATTGATCTTCATAATGTTCCTTTAAACTCTTTGATTGCTCAAGATCAAGTAGATGTGAACTTTATCTCTAGAAACAATTTCAACAACAATGCTTATAGGAGTAATTTTGGTAGCAACCCTAGACTGTTCCCCTCTAATTCCTATGGGAACAACAATGCTTATCCTAGCACCAAGAACTCCACTTATGAACTAGAGATTATGCTTAAAGACTTCATCACTACCCAAAAAGCCTTTAATAAGAATGTAGAAGACAAACTTAACAAACTAGATGATCTCTCTTCGAAGGTAGACAATTTAGCCCATGAGGTAGAGTTGCTTAAAATTAGAACTTCTCCTCTTGAGGAGAGGAAGGTCACTCCTATGAATGCTATTCAAGTGGAAATTAATGAAAACATTAGGATGTTGGCTAAACTTAAAGAGAGATGGGCTAGAGAAAGGGAGGAAGAAGATAGAATTAAGAACCTTCCTACCCACCACACTGTTGCTACTATCCAAGTTGTTGAGGATGTTCAAACTCTTAGCACCCAATGCACTCCTGGTCCCATTGGACTTATTAATGGTGATGCTATGACCTCAACCGTAGAAGAAACTCCTATGATTATAGAAATTACCAAACAAGTGAGCCTAAAGGATACCACTACCACTTTACTTGATAATAGTGACCTTGATTTTGATAATTGCACCCTTTCTGATGTTATTGATTTTCTTCACAAGATGTCTAAAGATCCCCATACTAGCACACTTAACCTTGCCTTCACAGAGCATATGACTAATGCTCTCATCAAAGCTAGGGAGGAGAAGCTTAGGGTAGAAGCCTCCATACCTAGAAAGCTAGAAGATGGTTGGGATCCTATGATCAAAATTAAGTTGAATAACTTCTCTTGCTATGCTTTATGTGATGTTGGAGCTAGTACCTCCGTTACGCCCAAAAGAATATATGATATGCTTAAATTGAAACCTTTTGATGCTTGTTCTTTTGGTGTTCGTCTTGTTGATTCTTCCATAAAGAAACCTTTGGGGAGGATCGATGATGTTCTTATCATTGTCAATGACAATTATGTTCCCGTTGATTTTACTATTATGGATATTGAATGTGAACCTTCATGTCCAATTATTTTGGGATGTCCTTTTCTTCGCACCGTTGGTGCTATCATTGACATGAAAGAGGGGAATATAAAATTCTAGTTTCCTCTCAAGAAAGGGATGGAACACTTCCCTAGAAAGAAAATTAAGTTGCCATTTGAGTCCGTTATACGGGCTAGCTATTATCTTACTCTTGATAAAACTTGATTTTCTCCTTTTGCATTATGCCTAGCTTAAAGGCATAAAAGAAAGCGCTTTTGGGAGGCAACCCACAATGAATAAAATTTTATTTTGATTTTGTTGTGTCTTGATGTTTGTTACTACAGTACCACCATCATTGTATCTTTCCTTTTCAGCTTTGTGCCAAGTTTAGCCTCCGATTGCAAGAAAGTCAAAAGTTGTGATGTGCAGTCCGGAAAACAGATTCTGTCCTTGGACAGAAAAATTCGTATAAAATCACCAGATCATCTTTTTGGTCTGAATTTTTTTACAACATGCTCTATACAATTGGCTTTCGGGCGTCTGTTCTGAGTTTTTTTATTTGAGTTGCAGAAGTGCCCCGAAAAAATTATTTACTACCCGCTGGTCTGTTTTTCACAGATTCTGTCCTGTTTTGCCTTTTCTCCATTTTGCAAACCTTGAGCTTGCTTTTTCTTTGCAAAAACCTTTTGGCAATCTTGAGAAACAGTAGCTCTTCAATATTATCCTTATTTCCAGTAGGGAAAAGTTATTTTATTATGGGTACTAACCTCGCTAATCAGATTATGATGAGTTATGTATGAAGGGAGTTTTCAAGTGTGCGAGGGAAGATGATAAAAGAAGATTCAGGAGTGACAAATGCTCAAGCTTGGGGATGCCCCCGTGCACCCCCAAGAAATATTCAAGAAGACTCAAGCGTCTAAGCTTGGGGATGCCCCCGTGCATCCCCTTCTTCATCAACAATTACCAGTTCGTCTTTCGTTCCACTATATTTTAATCACTTCATGCGTTATGTGCTATGCTTGGAGCGTCTTGCTTTTAGTTTCCTTTTTAGTTTTCCTTAGCTTTGTTTGCTGTTCATAACAAGTTGGAACCCAACTTTCTTTGTGTGGGAGAGAAACACGTTCCACTTCAACCTAGAACACAACATAGAATTTTCATGCTTACCTGTTGCTGTGTGTGTTCTTTGTCTTTTCATAGCTGCTGCAATGTTTAGCTCTTAGTTATCATGCTTTTCTTTTTAAAGAGCTTATGTTTAGTTGGTCGCTGGAACTCTCTTGAGTTATCATGCTTATCTTGTTAAGAGAGTTGGCCTATGTGGCACTGGTTGATATGTCTATGATAAAAATGCTATGTGCATAGTGATGCTTAGTAGTTCATGTTTTCTTATGGTTAGTCTCAAATAACCGGGGGTTCTTAATGTGCTATTGAAGTACCAACATGATTTGTTTGCCTATGATGTGGTATGGTTTAGTGATATCTTCCTCCAAGAATTTATTTTGATTGACTTGGCATATGCTCACGCATATTTAAGACTGTAAAGAAAGTCTATCAAGCCTTGATGATCTTTAATTTCTGAATAGTGATATAACTTCCATGCCCGTTGCAATGCTGCTTTGTCGCTCTGCATGATTATGGCCGTCATTGCTCTCTTAGTTGGTCGCTCCCAGTCTTTTGCTAGCCTTCACCTGTACTAAGCGGACTGACTGCTTGTGCATCCAAAATCCTTAAAACCAGTTATGCCATACGAGTCCACCATACCTTCCTATATATGGTATTTACTTGCCATTCCTAACAAAGGCTGTCGTGTACCATCTCGAAACTAAAAAAACATTTCCCTTTTGTGCCTCTATTTTAGCTCATGAGGGAGTAGTAGTTAATTCATGATCTTTTTGAGTTGGACAAGTTTCACCCCGGGATTGCATGTCTAATCTGCAAACCCCTAATACGATGAGGAACTGGCATGAGTGCGGCCGGCTCACAAAAGATAATATAACAAACAAACCCTCCTTCACGCTTTGATCATGAGAAATCAGAAAACTTTGGCAGTGATAAACAAAGGAGATTAAGGGGATGTAATCGTCCCCGTGCGGGAGCCGTTCCTCAAAACTTGTCCAGTTCAAGAAGTAATTGGGTTGTCTACTAACATTCGTTGCGAAATATGCACCTCACAAAAATTATTTTTACCTCTGTTTTTAAACCCAAGAGCTCTGGTACATGTTTAGTCTTTGCTTCCAACCACGGGTTTTCAACCTTGCCATCAAAAGCCACGGTTCGAGAGTCTCCGCCTTCTTTAAAGCACCAACTATTGAGAGCATGATTGTCATTCTGAGTGTAATGTGCATTGTCCCAAAGTACCATTGTCTTCTGCATGATTGTGATAGCACTTATTCTGAAATCATTGTATCTAGTCGTCACTTAAACTTCGGAGGTGCCCCTGCATTTATGTTTTGCTTCACTAAAGGGGGCAAGCTAGATATTACTTTGTCATGTTTGCACACCATGCTCATTACAAATCTATTGACTGTTTCAGTATCATATTGTAAACTTTCAGTTCTTTGTGATATTCTCATGAGGTAACTTAATTACTAAAGATTCATTATCTCAATAAGTATTTGTCATTTGACTATGAAAAAGTTCTTATATGGTTAGTACGATGTCACCACAGAAATTATGCTTGTTATCATTTACCTACTCGAGGACGAGCAGGAATTAAGCTTGGGGATGTTGATACGTCCAAAACGTATCTATAATTTCTGCTTGCTCCAAGCCTCTTTTGTGTGATATTGCTATGATATTTATGCACTTCCATACACTGTTGATCATATTTGGACTAACCTACTAACTCAGTGCACCCCAGTGCCAGTTTCTGTTTCCTGCTGTTTTTGTATTTCAGGTTTTCCCATTACTTAAAGTGCCCGAAAAATTCCGGAAAATTTATATAAAAAATCAGTGTTCCGGAAGCTTCCATGCGGCCAGAGTAAGGCCGGAGGGGGGCCACGGGCAGCCGGGGCAGCCTGGCCAGGCGCCCCCCCTAGGCCGCGCCGCCAGGGCGCCTGGGAGCCCTGGCCCACCTCCGGTGCCCCCCTTTGGCATATATTTACACCGCGTCCCGAAACCCTCGAGGACGGAACCCTTTTTCGCGATCTCATCTATGTTCCGCCGCCGCCGCCGCTTCCAAGATCGGGAGCAAAGGAGAACTCTTCCCGGCACCCTGCCGGAGGGGAGAACCACCACCGGGAGCTTCTCCACCACCATGGACGCTTCCCGGATGAGCTGTGAGTAGTCTCCCTTGGACCATGAGTCCATGACCAGTAGCTATGTGATGTTCTCCTCCCCTCTTTGTTCTTCATGGATTAGACCTCGTGAGCTGCCCTACATGATCGAGGCACATATGTAATCTTTATGCTGTTGCTATGCTGAGTTTGCTGGGATCCGATGGATTGTGAGATTATGTTCAGATTGTGTATGAGTAATATATTTGATTCACCTCTTTTATATTTATGTTCTTGAGTAATTCTTGCATGTTCTCCGTTGATGTTTATTGATTTGGCCAAGTAGTAGGTTGTAACTCCAAGAGGGAACGTTATGCTTGATTGTGGGTTCATGCCCCTCGATTACTAGTTTGAGTGACAGAATCATGAGTCTAGGGGATGTGATGTTGCCACAAGGGGGAAAACAACGGTGCTTGTACTTGCGGGTGCAAGGATTGTTTACTTTACGCAAAGTTCTTTTAATGCAGTTGTCTGTTGCTTTGAGTTTACACTTTGGGTGGGACTCGCAACTTAATACCAGTGAGATGTTCTGGCTAGATATCTCAAGGTGGATGATTAGTAGTAGATGCAGATGGATTTCGGTCTACTTACCTTGGCGTACCGCCCATGCTTTTGAGCCTCTACCTTTCATGCAACATAGTTAGCATTGGTTTGTGCACATAATCCTGTCAATTGCCCAGCTTTAATTTGTTTACCTCGCATAGCTGTTTTATCGTCTTTTGGGAGAGAGACATCACTAGTGAACGTCATGGGACTCCGGTCCATATTACCATTACTGATCACACCCGCTATTTACTTTCTGTCTTTATTTCCTAGTTGCAGTCACACCTATCATTATTATCTTTTGCGTTTGACCCTTTGTAAACGACAAGGCCGGAGGGATTGACAACCTCTCTATACTCGTTGGGAGCAAAGTTATTTGTATCTGTGTGCAGGTCCTGTCAGCTATAAGTTGCGCCGCTTGCCGTTGACACCTTCTTGTTGATCCTCGGAGTCTCAGGGGATTCGATCCTTGGTATCTTTGCCAAGGGAAAACTTGCCGTTACGCTATATCTCAAACCTTCCACTTGGGGTAACCAACGAGGGGCGAGAAGCCATCAGTGCCCCACTCAAGAAGCTCCGGCTGTCGACCGCCGCCACGAGGCGTCGGGAGGCGGCCGCCAGGGCAAACGTGCCGAAGATGCCCAAGGCCAGGCCGATTGTGTCCGGGTAAGTATTCCTCATTCCTTCTTTGTGTGGTACTCATTTTTCACATCTGATCCCTTCTTGGCTAACCCTCCGTTCCCTGGGGATATCCGTGCAGCGTACCGCTTTCCCTCTCGCGGGTGCCAGCTGGCTCTGTTGTGGGAGGCCAGATGTCCCTCCTGCGCCCCCTCGCGTGGATCCAGCCGCCGCGCTTCGGGAGGCGACAGAGAGGAATGCCCGCGAGGCTCGCGCGGAGCGCGAGGCCGCGGATCGTGAGCGAGCGGCGGCCGATGCCGCCACCCAGGCGGAGGCCGAAGCCGCCAAGAAAGCCTAGGCAGACGCCGCCCGAGTCCGAGAGCGGGGGAAGGGCCCTCAGCAACCAGCGGGCCATGCCATCGGCTCGGAGTCGGGGTCTCTGGAGCCATCGGCCCAGGCGCCGGCTGCTGACGAGCAGCCGGCTCCAGGCGATAGGGGGGACAACTGCGTTATTCTGGAGACGCCGCCACCGCCCCCCGTGCCGCCTGCCGGGAGCAGGACAACTGACCAGCGGGGACGGAGGTGCCGCCAGTCGGGGGCGTGCTGGTGACTGGCCCGCAACCGGCCCCCCGAGCCCCAGCCCACCGGCGCCTTGCGAGGGCGGTCTCCATGCCCCAGCAGGTGGAGGTCGGCGGGGCCAGCTCGTCCGCGCCCGAGAATGAGGCGACCCGCGTGGCGCCATCAAGTTGGAGGTCCGGAGGAGGCGGCGCGTGGATCGTCGCATCGCGAGACGTCCTGGACCACATCAACTCCTTGGGCAACGTCGTGCAGACGGCGGTGCAGGAGTTCATCGCCACACGGTCCTCCGTTCGGGTATGTGTGATTTGTTTTCTTCTGTTTTTATTCCTTCAATTTCTTCTGTGGGGGCGCGTCAGCGCACCCACTCGGTGTAGTCCCCGAGTTCCGAGCCAGCTGCTGAGCAGGCGGCTTGGAACTCCAAAGTGTACGTCATGAGCTGATCTTGCGTCTTGTTGCAGGAGTACCACAACCTCTGCGTGGCCTCCTACAACGCTCATCGCCAAGAGCTGGCGCAGCTGCAGGCTCCCTTGGCAGACAGCCGAGGTGAGTGCCTCCTCTTCTCCTTGCGGGGGCGCGACAGCGCACCCGCTGGGTGTAGTCCCTGAGTTCCAAGCCGGCTGCTGAGCAGGCAGCTTGGAACTCCAAGGTTATCTTTTTGCTGCTGATATTCGTTCTTTTTCTTTCTCCCTTGCCAGCGGTCGCTGCCGACCTCCGCAACCAGCTGGGCGAGGCCCAGACGGAGCTGGCTGCTAAGGAGCGGGATCGTGGTCTTGCTGCTCAGGACCGCGACCGCCTGGCCAAGGAGCTGGCGGACCAGGCAGCGGCCCACAAGGTCGAGCTTGGCAAGATATCGGATGCCGAGTCACTTCTGCGGGCTGAATTCGAGACCAAGCGCTCGAATTGGGCCGAGAAGGAGGCGGCTCTCCAAGACGGCTACGTAGCCATTGGAGACATGGTTGACGGTGAGAGGTCTATCCTTTCATCTTGTATTCGCCGTTTGTAACATCCGTCTTTCTTTTCTTTTGATCCTTCTTCTAGTTTTGGCAGAGTTCTTCCCGGGCTATTCTGTGGCCGCCACCCAGGCCACGAAGCCGAGCATGCTGCGAGGCGCCAGGCGGGCCGGGCGATCGCACCCAACGCGCCCAGGACCCCGGCCGAGGAGCTTCTTGCCATTCGGGTGCGTCTTCTGCCAGTCCGCCGTCTGCTTCGCCGGCTGCAGCGTGCTGGCGCCCGGGTCCTGGCCGCCCCCTGGCCAGGTGTGCCAACACTCCGCACTCCTAGTCGGACGGCCGCCTGGCTAGAGGCGGTCGGCCAACGCTTCGAGGCCTAGAAGGGCTCCGCAGCAAGGGCTGGCGCGCGGACCGCCTTGGAGTTCGTCAAGAGCTGGTATCCTGGCTTGAGCCTTGAACAGCTGGAAACCTTCCGTGCGGAGGCCCAGCCTGAGCTGGCCGTGGAGCAGAAGGAGCTCATCCAACGTGCCGCCGCCCTCGCCGAATATGCCGACACCTCCGTCTTCATTCCGGAGTTGGACGACAGGGGCCATGTGGTGCCTCCTGGCAACTTCGGGCTGGACCTGGCGGCATCGGAGGAGCCAGACGAGGAGATTGCCTCCAGTGAGGGTGACGAGGAGGAGGAAGGCAGCGACGAGGAGACAAGTTCCCAGGAGGCGGACCCAGCAGTCAGTCGCCAGCCTGACCAATCCTCGACAAGCGGACCAGGAGTGATGGCGCCGCCTGCCGCAGGAGACGGCCAGACCGAGACCCACCAGGCGGCTTCTCCGGAAGCCGGCTCCGTCGTGCCGCCTGCCCAGCCTGCTGCACCTTAAGTTTGTTCTTTTGTATCTTCTGCTTCCTCATAAGACTTGTAGGGTTAATCCGAACAATTCCACCCACTGGGTGTATCGTAAGTTGTTACTGCAAGGTGGCTCTTGAGGCCTTTTGGATGTAAATATTCTTTTTAATGTTGCATGGTTTTTATGCAATTGTGCCGAATCCTAGGATTAGCCTTGCCCTAGTTTCCTTGTGGCGGTTTTCTTCTTGCCGTCTCCTTGATCTGCCGCCCTGCCAGCCAGACAGCCACTCTGTGGTTCTGTGGCTGGGTCAGGGGCTTGTCTTCTTTCAGGGTAGGCAAGTATTCTGCCCTCTAGAAGGCGGCTTGGCTAAGCCCAGAACTGGCTGGCCGGCTGTTTGACAGCCGGCGGCTTGTGTGAAGGGCCGGCTGGCCCTATGTCTTTTTTCCTTAGCCATTTTTCATGTGGGCACCATTTGTTGCCTTTGGCTCCTGCCAGTCGGACAGCCGCATTCTGTGAGTCTGTGACTTAATGCAGGAGGGGGCTTGGATGCCATCACATTACTTGTCTGACTTTTTAAGGAGAATTCCCTAGACAAAGGGCTAGGCGGCCAGTCCCAGGGCCATCTGCTAGGCTCCGGTGCCGGACAAAGGAGTGAACAACAATCATTCACAGGCATAAGTCTTATCATATAGATAAAGGGTTGGGCAGTCCCCGAGAACTCCTCGGGGGTCCCATTGGTTCTCAAAATAACTTTAGATAGCATGACACATACTGTCTTTAAGCTATAAAAGAAACAAAGAAGGTTTGCGTTCCATGGGCACTCCGACTCCTTGCCTGATTCGTCTCTCTTGCGCGCTCTTAGCTTCTGGGCGTCGATGAGGTAGTAGGCATCGTTGCCTAGTACCTTGCTGACAATGAACGGTCCTTCCCAAGGAGCCGAGAGCTTGTGCTGGTCTGCTGTTCGCTGGATCAACCGGAGCACAAGGTCTCCCTCGCGAAAGGAGCGTGGCTTGACTCGCCGGTTGTTATAGCGGCGGAGACCCTGCTGGTAGATGGTGGAGTGGCTGAGTGCTACCAGCCGGGCCTCCTCCAGCAGGTCCACGCCGTCTTCATGTACTTCTTTGGCCTCAGCTTCCATGTACATGGTGACGCGAGGCGAGTCAAACTCAACATCCGTTAGGATGACGGCCTCGGCCACATAGACGAGGAAGAAAGGAGTGAAGCCGGTGGATTTGTTCGGAGTGGTTCTGAGGCTCCAAAGAACATACGACAGTTCTTCGATCCAGCAGCCGGCTGACCGCTCCAAAGGTTCGACCAGCCGGGGCTTGATGCCGGATAGCATAAGGCCGTTGGCGCGCTCGACTTGGCCATTAGAATGTGGGTGGGCAACGGACGCTAGGTCCAGTTGGATGCCCTGTGTTGCACAGAAACGGGCAAGTGCACCTTTGGCAAAATTTGTGCCGTTGTCAGTGATGATGTTGTGCGGTATACCATACCGGACTGTGATGTCTGCAATGAATGTCACAACAGTTGGGCATTGAGTTTCTTGATTGTCTTGGCTTCGATCCACTTGGTGAATTTATCTATTTCCACGAGTAAATGTGTCAGGCCTCCTCTGGCAGTCTTGAAAGGTCCTACCATATCCAGGCCCCAGACGGCAAATGGCCAAGTGATCGGAATAGTCTTGAGTGCAGAAGCTGGCAAGTGTTGCTTGGAACTGAAGCGCTGGAAGCCATTGCATTTTCTCACCAAATCTTTGGCATCGTCCAAAGCAGTCGGCCAGAAGAAATTGTGGCGGAAAGCTTTAGCTACGAGAGACCTTGAGGCCGTGTGGTGGCCGCATTCCCCTTGGTGAATGTCCTTCAGGATAGCCATCCCTTTTGTTGCTTCTACACAGCGCTGGAAGATGCCCGTTGCACTTCTTCGAACTAGCTATTTGTTGACTATGGTGTATGCTGAGGCCCGGCGTTGGACTTGTCGTGCCAATGTTTCTTCTGCTGGCAGCTCTCCTTTGAGTAGGAATGTGAGGATTGGTTGTGCCCAAGACGGCGCTGAGACTCCTGCTGCTTCGGCCAGAGAGACCAGGGCGGTTGGGCTGGGAGGCGAAGGGCTGGGCTGAGCCGCCTGCTGTGTATCCGAAGCCCCCGAGCCATCTGCTGGAGCCGGCGCCTCCTGGCCGTCTATTGGAGCAGTCCCCGGGCCAGGAACTGGCACGGCTGTAGGTGGTCCGTCTGTTGGAGTTGGAGTGTCGTGGCCGCCTGCTGGGGCAGTCTCTGGGCCAGCTGCCGAAGTTGCGGGGCCGCCTGCTCCAGGGTCGGCAAGTATAAATATTGATTCCGACTCTTGTGAAGGCTTGATAGACGGCTTGCGCGGGCATTGGAGAGATATTCCGGCTGGTATTGCTTGGCGGGTGGAGCCGATTCGTGTCAAGGTGTCGGCTTGCATGTTATCGGCCCACGGTACGTGGAGGAACTCGCAGCCATCAAAGTGTCCACTGATTTGCTGAATAAGGAAGCGATAGCTTGCCATGTTTGCGTCCTTGGCGTCCCAGTCCCCAGACGACTGCTGGACAACCAAGTCTGAGTGACCGTAGCACAGCACTCGGCGAATGCCAATCTCCTTGACCATCCGGAGCCCGTGGATGAGCGCCTCGTATTCGCCCACGTTGTTGGAGGCGGCAAAGTGGATCTGCAGGGTATACTTGAGCTTGTTGCCTTTGGGGGAGGTGAGGACGACGCCGGCTCCTAGGCCGGTGCGCATCTTTGATCTGTCAAAGTGCATCCGCCAATGGGTTGAGTCTAGCACAGGCGGCAGGTACTGGGTTTCGGCCAAATCGACGAGGAAATCGGCCAATGCATGCGACTTGATGGTGGTGCGTGGCTGGTAGAAGATGGTGAAGGGGGCCAGCTCAATGGCCCACTTGGCCACTCTTCCTGAGGCATCTCTGTTCCCCATGATTTCAGCAAGCGGGGCCGTGCAGACGACCGTGACAGAATGCTCTTGGAAGTACTGCTTGAGTTTCTTGGCGGTGAAGTACATGCCGTAGCACATCTTCTGGTAATGGGGGTTGTTCTGCTTGGATGCTGACAGCACTTCGCTCAAGTAGTAGACGGGCCTCTGGACGGGAAAGGCTTTGCCGTCCTCTGGGCGCTCGACCACAATGAAAGTGCTGACCACCCGGCTGGTGGCGGCTATGTAAAGGAACATGGGTTCCTTGTCTGCTGGCGCCGCCAGGACAAGCGGGGTGGACAGCAGTCGCTTGAGCTGCTGGAAAGCTTCGTCTGCCTGGTCGTTCCACTCGAAGCACGTGGTCTTCTTCATCAGTTGGTACAGGGGGAGTGCCTTTTCTCCTAGCCGGCTGATGAAACGGTTGAGTGATGCCAGGCACCCCGTGAACCTCTGGACATCCCGCACACGGGTCGGTCGTTCCATCCTCTCAATGGCCTTGATCTTCCCTGCATTGCACTCGATGCCGCTTTCGGATACCAGGATGCCAAGGAGCTGGCCGGCCGGTACCCCGAAGATGCATTTCTCCGGGTTTAGCTTAATCCGAAAGTGGCGCAGGTTCTCAAACGTTTCATGGAGATCCTCCAAAAGGGTTTCCCTCTTCTCCGTCTTCACCACAATATCGTCCACGTAAACGTGGGCGTTCTTGCCAAGCTGCTTGAGGAGACACTTCTGCATGCAACGCTGAAAGGTGGTGCCAGCATTTCTCAAGCCGAACGTCATGGTCAGGTAGCAGAAGGCCCCAAACGATGTGAGGAAGGCGGTCTTCAGGCGGTCGGCTCGATCAAGCTTGATTTGGTTGTCCCCCGAATATGCATCAAGGAAAGGCAGCAACTCGCATTCGGCTATGGAGTCGATCACTTGATCTATTCGTGGCAGAGCAAACGGGTCTTTAGGGCAAGCTTTGTTTAGGCTGGTGTAATCAATGCACATGCGCCATTTGTTGTTCTTCTTCAGCACCAGGACTGGATTCGCAAGCCACTCGGGATAAAAGACTTCCATGATGAAGCCGGCTGCTAGGAGGTGGGCGACTTCTTCCCCTACGACTCTTCTCTTCTCTTCTGACAGGCGGCGCAGCGGCTGTCTGACAGGCTTTGCATCTTCTCTCACATGCCACTTGTGCTCGGCGAAATCCGTCGGGACACCCGGCATGTCCTTGGGGGACCATGCAAAGATGTCCCGATTCTCACGGAGGAAATCGATGAGCTTGCTTTGCTATTTGTTGTCTAGGCTTGACCCTATGACAACAAATCGCTCCGGGTGAGACGGGTCCAAGGCAATCTTCTTTGTGTCCTTGGCTGGCTGGAACGAGCCTTGTGGCTCCGCCTCCCTGGGATCGGCTGGTATGGCCGGCTGCTCGCCAGCCATTGCCACCAGTCGCTCCAGACGACGCTTTTCCTCAGCCATGACAAGGGTCTCCGCCAAGCGGCTGCTGGCTGTGGTGCATGCAATGGACTTCTCGTAGTCCCCGGCCATGGTGATTATTCCTTTGGGGCCAGGCATCTTCATCTTGAGGTAGGCATAATGGGGGACTGCCATGAAATTTGCAAGAGCTGGCTGACCCAAGATCACGTGATAGGGACTTTCCAGGTTCACCACTTCAAACCAGACCGGCTCCCTCCGGAAGTGCATCTTGTCACCAAACAGGACATCGACCCTGGCCTTGCCGATTGGTGAGCAAGAGAGACCTGGCACAATGCCATGGAACACGGTCCTGGTAGGCTAAAGTTGCTTCTCTTTGATGCCCAACTTTCCATGGTGTCACGGTACATGATGTTGATGCTGCTGCCGCCGTCTACCAGCGCCCGAGAGAAAAGACAGGCCCGCCTGTCAGTGGAGAGAGTGGCGTCCAGGACCAAGGCAGAGGCCCCCGGCGATGGCATGACAGCCGGGTGATCCTCTCGGCTCCAGCTGACAGGCCTTTCAGACCAATGCATGAATTCTGGGTCCTTGACGGCAACAGTGTTGACTTCTCTGCGCTGTTGGCGCCGGCTGTGCCTATCGTCCGTCTGGCTGGTGAAGACAACATAGGCTCCATTTTCTTTTGGGAACTCGTCCTGGACCTGGCCGCCAGGACGGGCAGCCGGCGGATTGGGAGGCGGGGCCGGCTGCCCAGCAGGCGGCGGTGGCAGAGCTTCTCCCCTCGCAATCCTTGTGAGCCAATGACACTTTCGTGTGGTGTGGTTGGAAGGCTTCGCGCCACTTAGGAACTTGCAGGGGGCGTCTAGGGCATGATCAAAGGAGAATGCCGGTTGCCACACCGGTTTGCCGCCCTTCTGGAGCTTGGGTCCTGCTTGAGCTTCTGGCTGCTGTCCGTCGACTGCTGCCACCAGCCGGCTGTTAGCAGCTGATAAGTCCAAAACGTATCTATAATTTCTGCTTGCTCCATGCGACTTTTGGGTGATATTTCTATGATATTCATACACTTCCATACACTTTTGATCATATTTGGACTAACTTACTAATCCAGTGCACCCCAGTGCCAGTTTCTGTTTTCGGCTGTTTTTGTATTTCAGGTTTTCACGTTTCGAGAACTGCCCAGAAAAATCCAGAAAAAATATATAAAAAAATCAGCGTTCCAGGAGCTACCGTGCGGCCAAAGTACAGCCGAGGGGGGCCCACAGGGGCTCCAGGCGGCCTGTGGGCGCGGCCCCCCCTGGGCCGCGCCGGGGGGGCGCCTGGGCCCCCCGAGGCTCCCCCGATGCCCCCCTTTGGCATATATTTAAGGTCTGTCGAGGAAACCCTGATTCCGGACCCCTTTTCTCCAGACGCGATTCCGATCTCCGCCGCCATCTCCATCAAGCTTCGGGGGACCAGAATTCCTGCGCCGGCACCCTGCCGGGACGGGGAAGTGCCCCCGGATTCATCTCCATCGACGTTGCTTCCTCCCTCCATGAGGCGGGAGTAGTTCCTCCTCGGGGCTGAGGTTCTTACCAGTAGCTATGTGGTCAACTCTCTCTCCCATGATGTGATCTTCGTTGTGATCATAGGCTATGTTCATCTAGGGTGTTTCCCCTTCCTCTATGTATTGGATTGATGTACTCACTTGTCTTTATCTAGTATAATCCCCGAGACCAAGGTGACAGCGGTCTATTGGACATGGATTAGAACAATATTTTCATGAGTGATTTCCTTTCTTGTGTGTTGATTGAAGATTGAGAGTCTCTTGGTGCTTGTCTTTGACTATCCTTTAGATATGTTATGGTGATTGTGGGACTCTCTTTGGATGGCCGCGGTGACATTGGGAAATCCTTAGATCGAGAACTACGAACTTTGAGGTGTGCTTTTGTAGCCCTACATAATTCTCGTCCTCTCTTGACCACGAAGGAATGATCTCCGAGTGTGTCCCCTTTGCATGTTTTATGGGAAATATCATGTGATTCGATTATGTTAATGTTGTTGGGAGTTGCCACTAGTGAAAGTATGAACCTTAGGCCTTGTTTCCACCATTGCAATACCGTTTGTGCTCACGTTTACTACTTGTTTGCTTGCTGCACTTTTTATTACATATTTGTATTACCTTGTTTTGCCATCCATATCACTTGCCATTTAACATCTCTTCGCCGAACTAGTGCACCTATACATCTAACAAGTGTATTAGGTGTGTTGGGGACACAAGAGACTTCTTGTATCTTAGTTGCATTGTTGCTTGAGAGAGACCATCTTCAACCTCTACTTCCCTGAGTTCCATAAACCTTAGGTCATCCACTTGAGGGAAATTGCTACTGTCCTACAAACCTCTGCGCTTGGAGGCCCAACATAGTCTACAAGAGTAGAAGCGTGCGTAGACATCAAGCTATTTCTGGCGCCGTTGCCGGGGAGGTGAGCGCTTGAAGGTATATCTTTAGATCTTGCAATTAAATCTTTTTGTTTCTTGTTTTTATTTCACTAGTTATGCTTATGGACAACCCTGTTATTGGATCGTTGCTTGCGGGAAGACGCCCCACACCGGTGGTGGTTGCTCCTCCCCCTACTGAAATTGTGCCCTATGAAATACCAGCTGGTATTATCGATTATGTTTTGGCTAATCGTTATGCAGGAGACAGACATCCCGATGAACACTTGCTATATCTGTCACAACTATGTTCATTATTTAAGCTTGCAGGTGTATCGAGGGAGTTTGTCATGAGGAAATTATTTGCCTTGTCACTGAAAGGAAAAGCATTGGAATGGTATAGGCTACTAAATGACTATCACCTGCTGGAGTGGGAAGAGATCCAGTCTCTCTTTTACTCCAAGTTTTATCCTCTTCATGAAGTCCATTAGAATAGGAATTATGTTTATATTTTTTATCCTCATGACGGAGAGAGCATAGCTCAAGCTTGGGGGGAGACTGAAAACGTTAATGCTAAAATGTCCTAACCATGGGCTCCCCAAAGATATTATTATTACTAACTTCTATGTGAGGCTCTCTCGACAGGATAAAGATTTGCTCGATGCTTCCTCTATGGGTTCTTTCACAAACAAAAAGATTGATGCTAAATGGGAACTCCTTGAAAGAATTCAACGCAACACTGAAGATTGGGAGATCGACAAAGGTAAAGAGTCATGTATAATTTATGAGTATGATTGCATTAAGTCCTTTGTTGAAACTACAAGTTTTAATAAGTTTAGTGCTAAGTTTGGGCTTGATTCTCAACTCCTTGTTGATTTCCTCAAATCTTTTGCTTCACATCTTAATATGCCTAAGGAGGATTGGATCAAGTATCATAAACCTTTTAAAGAGACTTGAAAAGAAAATGAAATTGTTGATGATGATTGCAACATGCATGATCCAATTCCTAAAAATGAAGTTTTATATAAGCATGTTAATTTTTGTGGAGTGGATAGACCTTGTGAAAGGCCTATGATTGAAGAAGAGAAGTATTGTAAGCAAAATAAGCATGAAAGAACAATCACTTGGGTCAGAGATTTAAATGAAATTGCTAGAGAATTGTGTGACCTTTATCCTTTTACTTGTGAACTTTGCCGTACAGAGGGTCACTTTAATTTTCAATGCATGAACTTTCAAAACATAACTGTTAACCGGTTGTGTGATGACATGATCACCTCTGATCTTTATGATGAGCTTATGTTATTTTTGATGTGTGAAGAGTTATCGGAAAAGACTTCTTGGCTGGATGATAATGCCATAGGAATAAAAAACACTTTGCAGAATTGCCATCTCTATTGTGTTGTTAATTGCCATGAAAATGATTACATAAGTAAGATTAGAAAGGAGGGAACTTTACCAAAGTATAAAAATGTCTCTTATATTTCTGCTAATAAAAAGGAGAGTTTCTCCCAAGTTTCCCCTATTGTTTCTAATGATAAACCAGGATATGTGGAGAACCTTCATCTCCAACCACCCCCACCTAAGGTGAAGAAGAAGAAAAAGAAGAGGAGGAGGAGGAGGAGCAAGAAGGAAGAAGAATGGGCATCAACCTGGCCTGAGCATATTCCTCCTATCAACTTTTATCCTAATGGTTGTAAGTTTAAAGAAGAAGGTGAAGTTTATTGCCTTAATTATCATCTTGATGATACATCCGTAGGTACTATTGAAGATGATTTTGATTATGATATGCATGTTACTTATTGTGATTGGGAAAATGATGATAATGCTACTTATGATCTTGAAAATCTTTTTGTTACCAACTCTGAAAGTGAAGATATGGGAAGCTCTAAGCTTGGGGATGATAGGATTGCTAATCCTATCCCCATTAGTGATGTGATAATTGATAATTCTCTTGCTAGTAAGAATAAAGATAACATGTTTACAAATATAGTTGCTAGCAATGATAATGCTCTTCTCTACCATGATGATGTTATAACTCCAATCTATAGTGATTATAAAGGTACCTATGACATAAGGAGAAATTATCCTTATGAAACTTGTCATAATCATGAAGGGAATTACTCCCTTGTTGAACACCACCCTCCTGATATACAACTAATCTATAGTGTTCAAGTTGTTTATGATAGTCCTACTCCCACTATTACCAATGAGAAAAATTATGCTTATGTGGGGAGTGAGAGTACCTTTTTGCATGTGGATCATGGTAACAATGCTTTATGTGATGCTTATATTGTTGAGTTCATCCATGATGCCACTGAAATTTATAATGAGAGAGGGAGGCTTGGTTCTAAATATCTTAATAATAAGAAGTTCCCTCTCTTTATGTTGAAGGTTTTGAAGCTGCACTTGTTTTGTCTTCCTATGCTTATTGCTTTGTGCTTCAATGAATTATTCTATTGCAATATTCCTATGCATAGGAAGCATGTTAGGCTTAAATGTGTTTAGTATTTGCTTCCTGATGCTCTCTTTTGTTCTTCAATTCTTATTCCTACAAGAGAATCATTAAAGTCCTATGCCTAGCTTAAAGGCATAAAAGAAAGCGCTTTTGGGAGGCAGTCCACAATGAATAAAATTTTTATATTTTGCTTTTGTTGTGTCTTGATGTTGTTTACTACAGTAGCATCATCATTGTATATTTGCTTTTCATATTTGTGCCAAGTATAGCCTCTGATTGCTAGAAAGTTCAAAAGTTGTGAGGTGCTGTCCAGGAAACAGATTCTGTCCTTGGATAGAAAAATTCATATAAAATCTCCAGATCATCTTTTTGGTCTGAATTATTTCGACAGCGTTCTATATATAATTGTCTTTCGTGCGTCTGTTCTGATTTTTTTTATTTGAGTTGCAGAAGTATCCCGAACAGATCAATTACTACCTGCTGTTCTGTTTTTCACAGATTCTGTCATGTTTTGCCTTTCCTTCACTTTGCAAATCATGAACATGCTTTTTCTTTGCAAAAACCTTTTGGCAATCTTGAGAAACAGTAGAACTTCAAGAATATCATTATTTCCAGCAAGGTATAATTATTTTATAAAGGGTACTAACCTCGCTAATCAGATTATGATGAGTTATGTATGAAGGGAGTTTTCAAGTGTGCGAGGGAAGATGATAAAAAGATTCAGGAGTGTCAAGCGCTCAAGCTTGGGGATGCCCCCGTGCACCCCCAAGAAATATTCAAGGAGACTCAAGCGTCTAAGCTTGGGGATGCCCCCGTGCATCCCCTTCTCCATCAACACTATCAGTTCGTCTTTCGTTCCGCTATATTTTTATCACTTCATGTGTTATGTGCTATGCTTGGAGCGTCTTGCTTTTAGTTTTCTTTTTAGTTTTTCATAACGAGTCGGAACCCAGCATTCCTTTATGTGGGAGAGAAACACGCTCCACCTCTGCCTAGAAAATTACATAGAATTTTCATGTCTATCTATGTTGTGTGTGTTCTTTGTCTTTTAATAGCTACTATCGTGCTCTGCTCTTAGTATTCATGCTTATCTTTTCAAGAGCTTTTATTTAGTTGGTTGCTTGAACTCTCTTTAATTACCATGCTCACCTTATTAAGAGAGTTTGCCTCCGTTGCATTGGTTAATGTGTCTATGATAAAGATGCTACTTTCATGATGGTGCTTAGTAGTTCAGGTTTTCTTATGGTTAATCGCAAATAGCTGGGGGGTTCCCAATGTGTTATTGGAGTACCAACTTGGTTTGTTTGCCTATGATGTGGTATGGTTTAGTAATATCTTCCTTCGAGAATTTATTTTGATTGACTTGGCGTATGCTCACGCATATTCAAGACTGTAAAGAAAGTCTGTCAAGCCTTGATGATCTTTTATTTCTAAGTAGCGATATAACTACCATGCCTGATTCAATATTGCTTTCTCGCTCTGCATGATTATGACCGTCATTGCTCTCTTAGTTGGTCGCTCCCAGTCTTTTGCTAACCTCCACCTGCACTAAGCAAACTAACCATGCAATACATAGCTCATGGGAAAGTAGCCTAAAAACTATTGTGGTAAAGAATATGTTGCTTATGTATCTTATTTCTTATAAGTTGCTTGCTGAGCGGTAACTATGTTTCTGGGGACGCCATCAACTGTCACACTTTTGTTGAATATCATGTGAGTTGCTATGCATGTTCGTCTTGTCTGAAGTAAGGGTGATTTACCGTGGGTTAAATTAATATGCATATTGTTAGAGAAGAACATTGGGCCGCCAACCAAAGCCATGCATCATGGTGGAAGTTTTAGCTTGGACCTTAATCCTCAATCTCTCATGAGAATATGCTTATGCATTAAAGAGGAGTCCATCATCTATTTTCTATGTTGTCCCGGTATGGATGTCCTCAAGTTGAGATCTATCAAAAACGAGAAATCAAATGCGATCTATCTCCTTGGACCTTTGTACATGTGGCATAGAGGTACCCCTTTGTGACACTTGGTTAAAACATATGCAATGCAATGATAACCCATGGGGATCCGAGCTAATTAGGACAAGGAGCGAGCACTATTAGTATACGATGCATGAGGCTTGCAACTTATAGGATGTTTTATGCATGACACATATGAAGTACTACTACCGTTGACACAATTGCTTCCATGTTTTAAAAATAAAAAGCTTTAGCACTTAACCTTTCTTTTACCTTTATGTTGAAGCACCAACTATTGAGAGCATGATTGTCACTCTGAGTGTAATGTGCATTGTCCCAAAGTAGCATTGTCTTTTGCATGATCGTGATATCGTTTATTCTGAAATGATTGTATCTAGTCATCACTTAAACCTTGAAGGTGCCCTTGCATTTATGTTTTGCATCACTAAAGGGGGCAAGCTAGATATCACTTTATCATATTTGCACATCATGTTCATTGCAAATCTTTTTGATGTTTCAGTTTCATGTTGTAAAACTTTCAGTCATTTGTAATTTTCTCTTGAGGCAACTTAATTACTTTAGAATCATTGTCTCAGTAAGCTTTTGTCATATGACTATGAGAAAGTCCTATATGGTTAATAGCATGTCACCACAGAAATTATTCTTGTTATCATTTACCTACTCGAGGACGAGCAGGAATTAAGCTTGGGGATGTTGATACGTCCAAAACGTATCTATAATTTCTGCTTGCTCCATGCCACTTTTGGGTGATATTGCTATGATATTCATACACTTCCATACACTTTTGATCATATTTGGACTAACTTACTAATCCAGTGCACCCCAGTGCCAGTTTTTGTTTTCGGCTGTTTTTGTATTTCAGGTTTTCACGTTTCGAGAACTGCCCAGAAAAATCCAGAAAAAATATATAAAAAATCAGCGTTCCAGGAGCTACCGTGCGGCCAAAGTACAGCCGAGGGGGGCCCACAGGGGCTCCAGGCGGCCTGTGGGCGCGGCCCCCCCTGGGCCGCGCCGGGGGGGCGCCTGGGCCCCCCGAGGCTCCCCCGATGCCCCCCTTTGGCATATATTTAAGGTCTGTCGAGGAAACCCTGATTCCGGACCCCTTTTCTCCAGACGCGATTCCGATCTCCGCCGCCATCTCCATCAAGCTTCGGGGGACCAGAATTCCTGCGCCGGCACCCTGCCGGGACGGGGAAGTGCCCCCGGATTCATCTCCATCGACGTTGCTTCCTCCCTCCATGAGGCGGGAGTAGTTCCTCCTCGGGGCTGAGGTTCTTACCAGTAGCTATGTGGTCAACTCTCTCTCCCATGATGTGATCTTCGTTGTGATCATAGGCTATGTTCATCTAGGGTGTTTCCCCTTCCTCTATGTATTGGATTGATGTACTCACTTGTCTTTATCTAGTATAATCCCCGAGACCAAGGTGACAGCGGTCTATTGGACATGGATTAGAACAATATTTTCATGAGTGATTTCCTTTCTTGTGTGTTGATTGAAGATTGAGAGTCTCTTGGTGCTTGTCTTTGACTATCCTTTAGATATGTTATGGTGATTGTGGGACTCTCTTTGGATGGCCGCGGTGACATTGGGAAATCCTTAGATCGAGAACTACGAACTTTGAGGTGTGCTTTTGTAGCCCTACATAATTCTCGTCCTCTCTTGACCACGAAGGAATGATCTCCGAGTGTGTCCCCTTTGCATGTTTTATGGGAAATATCATGTGATTCGATTATGTTAATGTTGTTGGGAGTTGCCACTAGTGAAAGTATGAACCTTAGGCCTTGTTTCCACCATTGCAATACCGTTTGTGCTCACGTTTACTACTTGTTTGCTTGCTGCACTTTTTATTACATATTTGTATTACCTTGTTTTGCCATCCATATCACTTGCCATTTAACATCTCTTCGCCGAACTAGTGCACCTATACATCTAACAAGTGTATTAGGTGTGTTGGGGACACAAGAGACTTCTTGTATCTTAGTTGCATTGTTGCTTGAGAGAGACCATCTTCAACCTCTACTTCCCTGAGTTCCATAAACCTTAGGTCATCCACTTGAGGGAAATTGCTACTGTCCTACAAACCTCTGCGCTTGGAGGCCCAACATAGTCTACAAGAGTAGAAGCGTGCGTAGATATCAGCAGCCGGCGCGTGGGCCTTACGCTTCTGGTCGCTTGTTTGCTGGCGCCGGTTGGACTCTCCCGCCGGCGTCTTGGAAGTTGGAGGGGTCATCTTGCCAGAAGCGTCCACTTGCAGCTCGGTCTTCATGGAGGAGTCAGCGGTGGCGTACTTGTCTGCTATGCTCAGCAGTTCATCCAACGTGGCCGGCTCGTCGCAAAGGAGCCGGTGTTTGAGTAAGGTGCCTTCTCTGCACCCGGACGTGAAATATTCGATGGCTTGTACCTCATGCACTCCTTCACAAGAGTTTCGCAGCTCTGCCCAACGCGTCAGATAGTCGCTTGCCGACTCGTCAGGGCCTTGGACACACAGGGAGAGCTGACGCGGCTTGGGAGGACGCTTGTAGGTGCTGGTGAAGTTGCGAGTGAAAGCGTCGGTGAAGTCTAGCCATCCATTGATGCTATTGGGCTTAAGGCTGTTCAACCAAGTCCGAGCCGTGCCCTGGAGCATGAGGGGCACGTACTTCACCGCGACACGCCTGTTGCCAGTGGCTATGCTGACAGCCGTGGAGTAATCCACCAGCCAGTCCTCTGGTTTCACTGATCCGTTGCCCTTGGGGGTGTCTCTGGGGAGCGAGAAGCCCTTGGGAAAAGGCTCGTTGCGGATGCGAGGGCCAAAGCAGGCCGGACCGAGTTCATCTTCTTCTTCAACCGCCTGGGATCAAGCTAGACGGTCCAGGCTGTGGCGGGCGTCGTTCTCCCCAACCCCCTCGCGGCGGCCCAGGCGGCCCGCCAGAGAGGGGTAGTCAACAGGAGGAGGAGACACGCGCCTCTCCCGTTTGGGAGGAGGCGGATGCTCCCCTCGCCATTCTACGGCCCTTGGGCGGCCGTCTTCGTCGCGCTCGATGGTGACACGAGTCTGCCGGCTGCGGCTGGCAGCGGGCTTCGAGTCTCGCCGATTGGTGGCGCCGACTGTTGGAGAGCGAGACGTGGCTCCTTGCTCCCGCCGAAAAGGGCGGTTGTCTGCGTGCTTGCCCTCCTCTGATACCCGACGACGGGCCTCTTGCTGCGTGGCAGCAGCGTCGAGGAGCTGGCGGGCACGCTGAGTCATGCAACGAAGCTCGTCTCCCTTTAAGTGGCCCATCTTGTCGACCGCCGCCTGGGCAGCCCTTAGGTTCTCCGACGGAGTGAGGTATACATGCCACGGGGCCCCCAACATGTCTGCTAGCAGCCCACCGCGATCGCGGACGGTGCTGGCTCGGCTAGGCTCGCCAGCAGCCGGCATGCCACAAATGGCGCGGTCCATTTCGCGGCGGTAAGCTTCAATGCGGCGTCGGGAGGCAGCCAATTTGTTGGAGCTGTCGAGGAGCGAAACGTGAAGCGCTTCTAATGCCTCGCCGTCTGCCCCCGCCGTGATAGGAGCGGCGAGGTGCTGCAGAGCGGCCTCAAGCGGGTGTGGGCCCATCCTGCAAGATGGTTCGCCGTGGTCGGTGACGAGCACCTCCGTGACGGTGCTGGTGGTGCTGCAGATTGGAAGAACGGGGAGGGGGTCGTTGATGATCTCCACGTGCTCGGAGAAGGAGTCGACGGACCCCGCGCCGAGGTCGACGATCATGTCTACTGGTGGGTTAGAAGAGCCTACTGACTCCACTTCAGAGGCGCGCTCGTCGACGATGTGGAGCTTGTCGAGGAGCTCGACGAGGAAGCTCTCCGGTACCACTGGCTCGGCAGCCCGAGAGGGTTTGTCGCGGATGCGGACGGCGCCGAGCAGATCTGCGAGCCCGCTCACGGCGCATGCAACCTCAGCACCGCAAAGCATCCCGGTCTCCACGCCAGCGGGCGTGCCGGGCTGGCTACTCTCGCCAGGAAGGAACAAGGTTCCCGTCCAGAACATGTCTCCGGACGACGGTGCCCCTAGCCCCACGGTGGGCGCCAAATATCGGGGTTTTGGGACGACATATGCCAACGGATGGCTTATCATGCATGGGGTCAAAAGAACGTCGTCGGGCTCGGGAAGCGGGATAAAGCGGAACTTGGGACGCCTACGGATCTTACCCAGGTTCGGGGCTCTCCGAGGAGATAACACCCCTAGTCCTGCTCTGCGGGGGCTCCGCGTCATGACTGATATCACTAAGGTAGCTACAAGGTTGCTCCTTGAGATGTATGGTTCAAAGGAAGAAGATGAACAAGGCTAGCTCACCTCCTATCCCTCTATGCTAGGATTCAACCTCGTATTCTCCTTGACGGTGTGGTTCCCAGCCGTCAGTGTCTTCTGGCACCGGCTTTACCGCATGTCTGCTGGGGCCCGCCACCTGCGGGCCCTACGTGATTGTCTTTCACTGTAGATGTGCCTCAGCTGACGGCAGCCTTGTCGAGAAGGAAGTGGCTACAGTACCATCGCCTCCCTCCGTACGCTGCCGCCTCGCCCTGTCCTGTCATCTTGATGAGGCTCGGACTTCTAGGGTGAAGTTTGCCGTCTGTTACCAGACGGCCGTCTCCCCTGGCCGTCTACCAGGGGCGGCTTGTTCATGGGCTACCCACTGACCAATGGGGCCAGCCTCCTACTGGCCCTGCCGTTTGCGGGTAGTGGGATCGTGACCTCCTTCGACCGATGCTTGGTCACGAGCAGCGTGGCTACAGTGACCCGCCGCTTAAGAGATATTCATAAGGTACACGTTCACTGTAGCCATGCCCTTATAGATCTTCGAAGGACATGTTCTCCTGTAGCCACGCCTCCGCCGCGCAGGGGGGCCTCGGCGTGCATCCTGGGGAAGGAGTGCGGGGTCGTCTGCTGGCTGGTGGTGTTGGCGTGGCCGCCTGCTGGGTCCTTGCCGCCTGCTGGCTGCCGGCTCCTGGGGTAGGCTACCCTAGGAGGCGGCTCGACGGGCAGGCGGCCGCGGTGGACCAAGCGGCTGTTGTTTGTCTTAAAATACCAAGGGTGGTCGCCGAGGGTAGGACTGGGCATTCGGTTACCCGGAAGAGTTCAGTTCGGTACTTCGGGTTATTTTGATTTTTGGTTTTGGGAATATGCTACCCGATCGGTTAACTGAAAAAGAGATAACCGACGATTTGGTCCACCAGAAATTCGGTTCGGTGCTCAGGTTGACCGAGTTGGACCGATACACTTCATGTGTCGCTTGCCTTTTGCGCGTGTAAGCTGCCACTTTCCATCACAGATTGAGGCCCCCACTAGGCGTTGGCCGCGGGACCACCACCGCCGTCTGCCATACTTTTTTTTGTGCAAGATAGGTTTAGGGATGCAGCAGGGGCGAGCACATTCTCCTCATCGTGCAACTAAAAAAGCTGATGGGCGGCAACGTGGGGGCTGCATCTATTTTATTTTAGCAATGCCTGCGTCCGTTTGTGGCTGTGATGAAAAGAAAAGGCTGAGAAAAATTGTCGTGTAGTACTTAATTGATGGGCTAATCGACCTAGCTTGATGGACTTTAATTAATATAATAAAATACTTCGGTTCATTCGGGTGATTCGGTCGGTGTTCTTGAGTGACCGAATTCACCAGACTAATTTCGGTCTTTGCCATTTGCTAACCGAACGTATAACCGAAGCTTCGGTACTCGGTTTTTCCGGTTTCGGTCTCGGTTTTTTCGGCTCCGGTCTCCGGTTCTCGGTTTTTATGCCCACCCCTAGCCGAGGGTACCCATGGTCAATATCTCCGACAGGCTGGGTTTGAGGAGCAAGGTTACGATCCCTCCGTGGAATCAACAGGCAAGATGACCATTCCCTGATATCACTTCTATCTTTGCCTATGCTAGATGTCTCGCTCTTTAGATATTGCCTCGATGCCTATTCCTGTTTTTCAGCCCTCCTATTGTTGCCATGAAACACTCTAACCACCTTCCTAGCAAACCGTTGTTTGGCTAAGTATGCATCGCTCAGCCCCTCTTATAGCGTTGTTAGTTGCAGGTGAAGTTTGAAGATTCTGGCTCCATGTTGAAGTTGTTGTTGGGATATCACAGTATATAATACCTGTTAAACTAATTCACCTATATATTGGTAATGGGTGGAAGCACTACACCACGGTCAAGTATTGGTGACACATCAATCTGTCGGCATAGGGTATCTTTGCCGACACATAATTTGTAGCTAACACATATGCTGAATGAAGACTGAACAGTCGGAGGACTTGCTGTGGGGAAAGGCATTGCCGACAGAAGTTCACTTGCCGACACATTTTGAGTCGGCATACACCCTACCTACGCCGACAGTTTGCCTGTGCACATACACCTACCTTCCCCGACACATGATTTGTGGGCATACACCCTAGCTACGGCGACAGTTGGGGTGTGAACATAGACCCAACTTTTGGTGACACATAAGTTGTCCTGCTAGGTATATACCTTTGCCGACACTTGTTCTGTTAGGAAGATTTATACCTTTGCTGACACTTATGTTGTCTAGATAGGCACATACCTTGGACGACACGTACTCTGTCTAGCTAGGTATGTACAATTGCCTACACTTATTCTGTCTAGCTTGGTAGTAACCAGGACTGACAATTACTCTACAAGAATCTGTTTACCAACAGATAAATTGTTGGAAAGGTAGTGTACAGCCAAACCAATGATTTGATACATATACTAAATGTGATCCACAAACAGCATCAAGATGAACACATATTGGACGACAACAATGATAGGTTCGCAAACATACATAAATATATATTCACAAAGGTTCACAAGCATAGTTTGACCATCCAGAACACATAAGTCGCATAAAAACGGCCACTAATTGCTAGTCTCAACTAATTCAAACAATGGTCCAAAACACACAAATCACATACATGAGCACAAAGTTTCTACTCCAAAACACTTGAAGCACCAAATGGTCTAGAACACACATAAGATTCAAGAAATGATTGAAGTTGGTTGGTCCAAAATACTGCTAACAGCCATGTATGTTCCATGACACTCAAAGTCTACCTCACATCCATTGCTAGGTGGCTAAGTACCTGAAAATATTCCATATGAATTTGTCACGAAAGTGCAATCAATCCAAAAGTTGTTCAAAGCTCATATGAAGATTGTTAGGCTAGAGCAGCACATGCTAGCTTATACTTGTTTGTTCATGCAAGAGTAACATTGTTATATGACCATGAATACACACAAATATATTTGTTAGTGTTGCGGGCTTCCTTCTCGATAGGAATCAATCACCACAGGAAACAATGTTCTGCTATTTTTGTCAACATCATTTGATCAACACACTTGAGTTCATTTTGATTTCATGTCCCAGAATTATTAGCAAGAGAATTCCCAGAAAATCTACTTGTGCATATATGCTACAGAAATGCTTATGACGAGTGGTACACATTCTCAAAAATAAGCTAGGTATGACAACAAACAAACAAAACTACGACAAGGTGAAAGGATGCAGAATTAGGATGTGGCTATTTTCAAGTGTGTAACATATTTGACCAAGATCAGGATGTGGATTATCAATAAGTTTCCGCAGAATCGTTTCTTAATTGAGCCGCATGACACCATGATGGCTTCTCGCCCCTCGTTGGTTACCCCAAGTGGAAGGTTTGAGATGTAGCGTAGCGGAAAGTTTCCCTTGGCAAAGATACCAAGGATCGAATCCCGTAAGACTCCGAGGGTCGACAAGAAGGTGTCAACGGCTAACGGCGCCAGAAACTTAGCAGTTGACAGGACTTGCACACAGATAAAAATAACTTTGCTCCCAACGAGTACAGAGAGGTTGTCAATCCCTCCGGCCTTGCTGTTTACAAAGGATCAAATGCAAGAGATAATAATGATAGGTATGACTGCAACTAGGAAATAAAGACAGGAAGTAAATAGCGGGTGTGATCAGTGATGGTAATATGGATCGGGGTCCCATGATGTTCACTAGTGATGTCTCTCTCCCAAAAACGATAAAACAGCTAAGCGAGGTAAACAAATTACAGCTGGGCAATTGACAGGATTATGTGCGCAAACCAATGCAAACTATGCTGCAATGAAAGGTAGAGGCTCAAAAGCATGGGCGGTACGTCAAGGCAAGTAGACCGAAATCCATCTGCATCTACTACTAATCATCCACCTTGAGATATCTATCCAGAACATCTCGCGGGTATTAAGTTGCGAGTCCCACCCAAAGTGTAAACTCAAAGCAACAGACAACTGCATTAAAAGAACTTTGCGTAAAGTAAACAATCCTTGCACCCGCAAATACAAGCACCATTGTTTTCTCCCTTGTGGCAACAGCACATCCCCTAGACTCATGTTTCTGTCACTCAAACTAGTCATCGAGGGGCATGAACCCACAATCAAGCATAACGTTCCCTCTTGAAGTTACTACCTACTACTTGGCCAAAGCAATAAACGGCAACGAAGAACATGCAAGAATTACTCAAGAACGTAAATATAAAAGAGGTGAATCCAATATATTACTCACACACAATCTGAACATAATCTCATAATCCATCGGATCCTAGCAAACTCAGCATAGCAACAGCATAAAGATTACATATGTGCCTCGATCATGTAGGGCAGCTCACGAGGTCTAATCCATGAAGAACAAAGAGGGGAGGAGAACATCACATAGCTACTGGTCATGGACCCATGGTCCAAGGGAGACTACTCACGGCTCATCCGGGAAGCGTCCATGGTGGTAGAGAAGCTCCCGGTGGTGGTTCTCCTCTCCGGCAGGGTGCCGGGAAGAGTTCTCCTGGTGCTCCCGATCTTGGAAGCGCGGCGGCGGCGAAACAGAGATGAGATCGCGAAAAAGGGTTCCGTCCTCGAGGGTTTCGGGACGCGATAAGTATATATGCCAAAGGGGGTCACCAGAAGCGGAGAGGGGGGCCCAGGCGCCCCCCTAGGGCGGCCTGGGGTGGGGCCGCCTGGGGCGGCCGCCTGGGCTGCCTCTGGATCCCCTCTGGCCCTGCTTTGGTTTTTCGGGAAGCTTCCTGTACGCTGATTTTTCCTGTATTTTTCCCCGAATTTTTAGAGCACGTTTAATATGGGGGAAACCTGAAATAGAAAAACAGCAGAAAACAGGAACTGGCACTGTGGTGCACTGAGTTAATAGGTTAGTCCAAATATGATCAAAAGTGTATGGAAGTGCATAAATATCATAGCAATATCACACAAAAGAGGCATGGAGCAAGAAGAAATTATAGATACGTTTTGGACGTATCACACCATCAGAATTACAATATTCCATTCTGCAGCCCAAAAGTTCATACTGGTGGCAAGTTAATAAGCTAACATGGCAGCTCTGTGAGTCTGCAAAAGGTTATAAAGGATAAGATGATGCGTACAAACTAGGCAATAAATACCATAAGATAGGATTCCTGATCAGCAGTGTTATATATTAACAACTCATAGTAGTAGTTGTAGCTTGTCATATTTAAGAACAGGCAGTAGTAGTTTATAAAGAAATGGGCTTGTCATGTATTAAGAGTTGTAGGTTGTAATAATATTTCAGATTTGGCAATAGTAGATTGTACTGAACTATTAGATGCTATAGAGGAAACATGGATGGGCCTTATGTAGTAATGACTTATGTTGCACCTCTTTTGTGCATTGTCTTGACACATTCAGTTTACTTCTAATGTATAAATTAGATGAAGAGATACTACAATATCATGAGCCCTTGAGGATAAAGCTGAGGTTACCATCTATTTAAAGAGGAAACACAAATCTAAAGCTTCAACAAGTAGAGGCTACTTCTATTGGTACCTGCACCTCCTGGCACATTAGTTGTCTTCTTGGCATCTTTGATCTGCAACAAGCCAATAACAATCGCTTTGTTGTCGACACATCTACACCAACCCAATCACCACAAACAGGGATATCAGAATAGTTCATGACATAATTAACCGCTTATTAGTTGGGGAAAAAGGAAACTTTGATGTGCCTAGGCTTAGACAACCACGTTTTGTCCATGATGCACCCTTAATATCAAATTTGTCAAGTATCTGAATTTGGATAGTGCGGCAGTGTTAGTTTTGCATCGGTGAAGCGACAATCATTTTTCATTATTCAGGAAATAGCAGTACGAAACAATCAAGCAACAAAAGCACATTCTTGTACCATTGTCTACTGTCACAAGAAACAACATATGAATTAAGTGTAGCAGTACAGCGAAGGAAAACTTAGGAGGAGTTGACGCTAACCTCAAGGCACGGGAACGGCTGGCTTCGGGAGGGGCGCAACTCAAAGGAGATGGAGCCTCGGCAGCAGGTCCGGCGGCAGCCTAATGAGCCTGGAGATGGATCCCTCGTATCAGAATGTCCGGCAGGAGCGGTAGGCCGGCAATGGAGCCCCGATAGCAGCAGGTCTGAAAGCAGCGGGAGCACGACGATGGAGCCCCGACAGTAGCAGGGACGGAGATTTGCGAGGACGAGGCTGGATGTCAGGGGGACACAAGGACGGTCGTTGAATTGTGGAGTGCGAGAACGGCGGCTCGATCTCGGGAGGGAGCTTGGGGAGAGGGGGTGGAGTGCGAGGATGGGTGGATGTTGGGGTGGAGCTTGGGGGAGGGGGTCTGACCTCCGGGACGACATCTTGATGACGGGGTCGAGCGCGAGGCCAGCGGCCATGGCGGCCGGACGTTGGGTCGAGCGCGAAGCCGGCGGCGATGGCGGCTGGACCGCGGATTGAGCGCGAAGTGGACAGCGACAAGCACGGGTTAGGGTTGTGGAGTTGTTTGATTTGGGGATTGTTTGCTCGGGGTGGAGGTTATTTGCATGAAAACCCAAAAAAACTCCCCTCGCGCCGAACTCGCGCGCCAAGCTTCCAACGATTGACACGTGTCCACCTACACCGACACTTTGTCTGTGTCCATACACCCTACGTACGCCGACACATGTTAGGTCGCTAAGTACCTACCTACGGCGACTGAAAAATTGTCAAGGCACACACATTTGCTGACACATAACATGTTATTAAGCAATTACTGATAGATACATTGTTGTTGTGTGGTTGCCGACACTTAGCGTGTCCACAGTAATGTATCTATGCCAACATATGATCCGAAGATAAAACTTAAAAGCTACGCCGACAGTTATTTTGTGGAGAATACTGGACCTTTGCCCACAGAAGTGTGTCATGTAAGCTCTACCGTGGTGTAGTGAACGCTAAGCCTCTTGCTTGGTGTTTTGTTCCACTCATGCCACCTTAGGACCCGATAAACCGGTGTTATGTTCCTTGATTTTGCGTTTCTAACACGGTTGGGGTTTATGCCCCCCCCCCCCTTGATAATTCGCTCTGTTTAAAGCTTTTCCAGCAAGACCCAACATTAGTTTTACTGCTCCACGCCCCGCACGACCCTGAGGACTTAATTTTACAACCCGGGCCAGTGCTCCTCATGAGTGTTGGTCCAAACTGGGCAACCTGCGGGGCCACCTTGGGGAAACCCAAGGTCTGGTATATACCTGTAGCTTGACCCATCCGGTCGTGACATGAGACGAGATAAGCGCGGCTACTATCTGGGTGTCAGCACGCTAGGAGGTCTTGCTGGATTAGTTTTACCTTTGTCGAAATATCTTGAGCATGGGATTATGAGAATACTCGGGTCTTCCCACTTTGGAGTTGCGACTCCACGGATCGTGAGCTTGTGATGGGCTAAGTTGGGACACCCCTGCAAGGTTTGATCTTTCGAAAGCCGTGCCCACGGTTATGTGGCAGATGGGAATTTGCTAATATTCAGTTGTAGATAACTTGACACCTTATTCATATATACACTACCTGCGTGAGTAACCGTGATGGTCTCTTTCCGAAGGGCCTCGGGAAGTGAACACAGTGGGGTTATGTTTGATCGTGAGTAGCTAGGATCACTTCTTGATCAACTTGGCGATCGTTGGCACTTGTTCTCTTCTCGCTCTAAACACGTAAGCTAGTGCTAGTGCTTGCTGCAACCCATGTTTACAGCCTTTCCACACCTAAGGCTTTGGTAGTTTTGATACCCGGGAACAGGATTGTTGAGTCCTCTGTGGCCCATCTGCGGTCCAGTCTCCCTCTCGCTCGCTAACCCTAGCCACTCCCGATCCTCCCCCTCCCCCTCTCGTTTTCCCTCCTGCGCCGCCACCAGGAAGCTAGCGAGCACCCCATCTCCCCGATCCCCTCGTCCCCTCTTCCCGACCCCGAGCGCTGCCACTCCCTCCTGCTCGATCTCCCTCACCGTCGCGCCCCCGCACCTCCTCCTCGCTCCCTTTCCTCCCTCCTCGTCGAGCCGCGCCACCACCTCCCTCATCCGGCGCCGCCTCTCCTTCCCTGTCGTGCCAGGAGGTCGAGGTCACCTCGCGCCCGAACTCCTCCTGCGAGCACCGGCCTCCCGCGCCTCGCCTCCACCAGGCGCCCGGTGCCTGACCCTCTCCTCCAACGCCGCACCAAGCCATCTCCGGCACCGCGCGCTGCCGCGTCGCCCCAGCCAAGTCGCCTGCTCCGCCGCCCCTGCTGCGCCTCCCCGTTGTCCAGCCGCCCCTCGTCGTGGCTGCACCCTACAGGAGCTCGCGGAGCTCCTCTGCACCTCCACGCGTCCCATGCAGCCGCTGGCCTCCTTGGCTCGCCTCCCTGCTACCGGCATCGTCATCCTCGTCTCCTCCGCTCCCTCAAGCCATGGCGCACCGTGAAGTTTTTCGTCGCTGCTGCCCTGCTCTTCGGCGAGAAGACAAGGATGCCAAGTCATGTGCACGCCGCTGCCTTCGCCTCGCATGGTCATCTCAACCCTATAGCCGACCTCACCGTGGTTGTGTCCGAGACCATCGTCGCTTTGTTGCTGCTGTTGTTTCGCCAAGAACCGGATACGTCAAGTTCCATGGCTGTCTACATGCAAGTACCACTACATCAATGTGAACGCCTACTTCCCTCGACGACTGGAACCGCCCCGAAAATGCTCGCTTCGAAGGTATAACCCTGAGACGATTCATGTGGACGATGTTGCGTGTGTGTATGAGATACATCCCTTGTTTGCACCGTGTCCGTTGTGCCCCTCTTTTGCCGTCGTCACGTGGGAACCCGGTTACCGGGAGCGCCCCACCATCTTGCTCCCATCGTCCTCTTTTGCACCTGTATGTCAACGAGTTGTCGGATCATCGGAATGTTGCCGTGGAACCATTTCCGTTGTCGTCGCCGTGGCACCCCTTTCCACCATGGTGACAAATACTTCATATCTCTTATGTCCACTTTTAACTAAAATTGCATAAAAACTTGCATTTGTCGTGTGCATCATGATAACAACATTAAAATGTTTAAATTGTTGTTTACTTCAATAGTTGCTAAATGACATCGGGAGTTTCCAGAGTTGTTGTTGTTATTTCCGGCCTCATTTAAAATGCCTAGTTAGCTAGTTTACTCATGCTTCACCTCTTGCCATGTTCAATAAAAACTTTTAAACATGTTGGGTTCATAACGAGATCAAACTAAATAATCTAATGTTGTGTTTCGTCAATATGCAACTCGTTGCATATTGAGCTCCTTTTAACTTGTAGTTTTGTTTGTGCACTTTGCCATGCCATGCATAATTAAACCGGACATGCATCATACTTGTTTTTGCATCATGCCATGGTTATGGTATCTGTGTTTACCATGTTGTTTGCTTCTTTCCGGTTGCTTCTCTTGTTAGCTTCGGTTCCGTTCCGGAGTTGTGAGGATCCGTTCGACTACGTCCGTTTGCCTTCCTCATGGACTCGTTCTTCTTCCTTGCAGGGTCCCAAGCAAGATGATCATTCCCCGATATCACTTCTATCTTTGCCTATGCTAGTTGTCTCGCTCTTTAGATATGCCTCGATGCCTATTAATGTTTGTCAGCCTCCTATTGTTGCCATGAAACACTCTAAGCGCCTTCCTAGCAAACCGTTGATTAGCTAAGTACGCTTTTTCTCAGCCCCTCTTTTAGCGTTGTTAGTTGCAGGTGAAGTTTGAAGATTGCTCCATGTTTGGACTTATTTATAGGGATAGCATAATATATATCTTAATTAAACTAATGCACCTATATATTGGCAATGGGTGGAAGGCTTGGCCTTCTGCTTGGTGTTTTGTTCCACTCATGCCACCTTAGGACCCGATAAACCGGTGTTATGTTCCTTGATTTTGCGTTCCTAACATGGTTGGGGTTTATGGGCCCTCCTTGATAATTCGCACTGCTTAAAGCTTTTCCAGCAAGGCCCAACTTTGGTTTTAATTTGCCTCATAATAGAAACTTAATTAATTAATTGCATAGAGGGTCATGTCCCCGGGTTCTTAATTCTACATAATAGGGGGGGACAGTGCAGATGGTATTGGTCCCAAACGGGGGTTATGCGGGGCCACCTTGGGGAAACCCGAGGTTTGGTTTTACTCGTAGGATCGCCCATCCAGTCGTGGCCTGAGACGAGATACGCGCGGCTACTATAAGGGTGTCGTCACGCCGGGAGGTCTTGCTGGATTAGTTTTACCTTTGTCGAAATATCTTGAGCACGGGATTTCGAGGATACTCGGGTCTTCCCACTTTGGAGTTGCGACTCCGCAGATCGTGAGCTTGTGATGGGCTAAGTTGGGACAACCCTGCAGGGTTTTGACCTTTCGAAAGCCGTGCCCGCGGTTATGTGGCAGATGGGAATTTGTTAATATCCGGTTGTAGATAACTTGACACCATATCCTTAAGAATACACTACCTGTGTGAGTAATCGTGATGGTCACTTTCCGAACGACTTCGGGAAGTGAACACGGTGGGGTTATGCTTGACCGTGAGTAGCTAGGATCACTTCTTGATCAACTTGGCGACCGTTGGCACTTGTTCTCTTCTCGCCCTGAACTCGTAAGCTAGTTGCTTAGTGCTTGGTGCAAACACTTTATTACCCTTCCACACCTAAAGGCTTTGTTAGTTTTGATACCCGGGAATGGGATTGCTGAGTCCTTGTGGCTCACAGATTACAACACACCAGATGCAGGTACAGCCGAGTACAATGCAGGAGATGGATCAGAACTTCACTGGAAATTCGACGAAGAGCGTGGTCGTTTCTATGTTACGTATCCCAACGATCAGTAGTGGTTCCTACTAGGGGCGATCAGGACTTGTGGTTGTGGTATCTTTTCTCGTTTGTTTTCGTCTGTAGTCGGACCCTATTTTATTTGGATGAATGTATGCTATTGTATTCATTGTGTGACATGGCGAGTGTAAGCCAACCATTTTACTCTTTCATCCATGAACTTTTACATGAGTTGTGCAAAGATACCACGCTTGCAATCATTCCAGAATGCGCTTATGTCTCTAAGTCGTGCCTCGACACGTAGGAGATATAGTCGCATCTTGGGCATAACATATAGTGTGAGCATGCACTAGTGATTGTCGTTGCTGATGAAGGTCCTAAATTGACACACCAAGTTCTTCTGTCTCCAGCATAGTTCTTCAGCTATCTTTGATTCTGCCAGTGGACTGATTCAGTCGTTCAGTTGTAATCACCAACCTTCGTCACTGATCAAGTGGAGACCTGAGCCAAGAACAATGCTTAAGAAACCATAACAAGCATAATAATACTTCATTAATATATACACTTTACATTAGTAGAGAAATATGTCAGACAAGGAACACTAATTCCACAATACAGAAAGACAAAAAGGCTACTGTAGAATGTAAAGTAACATCCAGTAATTCATAAAGTGGATAACTCCCTTTTCCTGATATATCAAGAAGCATTCTGGAAGTGATTGAACCAGTACTACACTCCCTTTTATTAGGCACTAATAAGAGGTTCAATTCTCCATCTCTTTCGGTTCTCGAAACATACAAAAATGTACAGCACATACAGTTTTGCACATTCCCTTTCATTAGGCGGTAAGAAGAGGTTCAATTCATCTCTTTTGGTTCTGGAAAGATACACTAATGCACAACAAATACGATTTTGCACTCTGAAGTTTACTTTCACAGAATACAGATAAAAAAGTACAGTCAACTAAACCTACAGCTACCTAATTGCAACAGTCATCTTAATCAAATCAAGAAAGCAACAAACAATTTACTGACTATGAGCCTAATTTGCTACTAGAATATAAATTCTATAACATAGGGATTAATGTTTGTATATACTGAATCATCAATTCTTGAGAGGAAGGATACAAAATCAAGCTGAATCAAGCAGAAGAGGGAGGCAGAGGTCGCAGTGCTCACCGAAGACCTTTGTAAGCAATGCAGCGGTCGTAGTGCAGGTCAGACACCGTTGTCGCGTGACAGAGGAGTTCACCATAGGACACACTGCTGCGCCAGAGACGCGGAAGAGGGGGTCGGGGTTGTCGTCGTCCAGCCCAACGCAGTCGAACGCTAGGGGGAGGCGGAAAGGCGTGAGGGGGCGCGATGCACGACTGAGTGGTGCTACTGGAGACTGATACGTCTCCAACGTATCTATAATTTTTTTGTTACATGCTATTATTTATGAAGTCTTGGATGTTTAATGGGATTTATCATTCACTTTTGTATCATTTTTGGGACTAACCTACTAACCCAAAGGCCCAGTCCAGATTGTTGTTTTTTTGCCTATTTCAGGGTTTTGCAGAAAAAGAATATCAAACGGAATCCAAATGGAATGAAACCTTCGCGAGAGATATTTTTGAAGAAAATCACGCACGCGGAGCTTGAGAACCACGTCAGGGGATCGAGGGCTGGCCCACGAGCCCCCTGCCTCGTGGCCCCCTCGAGCGTCCCCCAGTGCCCTCCTTCTTCCTATATAAGTCTACGTACCCCAGAAACTCCGTGAACAGAGAGAAACCCCTAATTCCACTGCCGTACCTTCTGTTCCCGTGGAGATCCCATCTTGGAGCCTGTTCCGGAGCTCCACCGGAGGGGGATCCATCACGGAGTCCTTCTTCATGATCATCATTGCCCTCACCAAGAGTTGTGAGTGGTTTACCACAGACCTTCGGGTCCATAGCTAGTATCTAGATGGCTTCTTCTCTCTCTCTGGATCTCAATACAAAGTTCTCCTCGGTCTTCGAGGAGTTCTATTCGATGTAATATCTTTTTGCGGTGTGTTTGTCGAGATCCGATGAATTGTGAGTTTATGATCAAGGTTATCTATGAAAGATATTTGGTTCTTCTCTGAACTTTTTATGTGTGCTCATAATATCCTTGCAAGTCTCTTCGAATTATTGGTTTGGTTTGGCCTACTAGATCTATAGTTCTTGCAATGGGAGAAGTGCTTGGCTTTGGGATCAATCTTGTGGTGTCCTTTCCTAGTGGCAGTAGGGGCAGGAAGGCACGTATTGTATTGTTGCCATCGAGGATAAACAGATGGGGTTTATATCATATTGCTTGAGTTTATCCCTCTACATCATGTCATCTTTCTTAAGGCGTTACTCTGTTCTTATGAACTCAATACACTAGATGCATGCTGGATAGCGGTCGATGTGTGGAGTAATAGTAGTAGATGCAGAATCGTTTCGGTCTACTTGTCTCGGACGTGATGCCTATATACAATGATCATGCCTAGATAGTCTCATAATTATTCTCTTTTCTATCAATTGCTCAACAGTAATTTGTTTACCCGCCGTAGAATATCGCTATCATGAGAGAAGCCACTAGAGAAAACTATGGCCCCGGGGTCTATTCTCAACATATCAATCTACATGTACTTTACTTTTATCTCTTTTATTTTTTGTTCTTATAAACTAAAAATACCAAAAATATAAACTATCATCTCTATCAGATCTCACTTTCGTAAGTGACCGTAAAGGGATTGACAACCCCTTATCGCGTTGGCTGCGAAGTTCTTATTTGTTTGTGCAGGTGCGAGGGACTCGCGCGTGGTCTCCTACTGGATTGATACCTTGGTTCTCAAAAACTGAGGGAAATACTTACGCTACTGTGCTGCATCTCCCTTTCCTCTTCGTGGGAATACAACGCAAGCTCAAGAGGTAGCAAGAAGAATTTTTGGCGCCGTTGCCGGGGAGGCTTACGCAAAAGTCATATACCAAGTACCTATCACAAACCCTTATCCTTCGCATTAAATTGTTTGCCTCTCGTTTTGCTCTCCCCCACTACACACTTGCCGTTTTATTTGCCCTTCTTTCGCCATGTGTTTATCGTTTGCTTGCTTCTTGTTTGCTTTCGTGTGCTGTCTGCTTGCCTGATTACCCTCATGTCTGAGATGGGGGACGATTTTATCGAGAAGGGTAGCAATATCGAGGGCAACGTTCGTGTTGACCCCGCGGATGAAGCTACCACTTTACATATTAAGAAGTTCCGGGTTGGTAGTGGTAATATTATTGGAAAAGGAGTTCTTCAAGACTTCTTTACTTGTGCCGGCACTTTGCCCACTATGGGTGGCTCTATTCTTCACAGAACTAGTAGCCTTGCAGATGTTGTATCTATGCTTATAGTAGAAATTGAAAGGCAATTTATCCATATGCATCCCTGTATTCAGAGAATCTTTTTGGAGTTCTCCAATATTGAGCATTCTTTTGTTAAGCGTGCAACTACTATCTTTTTGGCTCATGAATTTAGATATATCATGAAAGAGCCCACAGAAATCTTTGCTCATTACGGAGTAGATGCCGGTCGACCTCCTATAGAGGTTATCTTGATCAATCAAGAAGACCTAATGCGGTTGCGATCTCCTGATCATGTTGCTTTTAATGAAAACCTTAGAAAAAAGGTTCCTATTGAGATCTTGATTGATAGAATTTCTGAGATAAACGGTGATTTTGCCGTTCAAAATAATGGGCTAGGCTTCTCCCTTGAGCGAAGGCTTATGACCTTCTGCCAAAAGAATGCCTATAATGATGAATTGGTTATCCACTACAAAGGGCCAAAGGAAGAACTTGTTCCTCCTGAGATTGATGTAGGGGACTTTTGTCCCATTAAATTTAGCCCTTTTGATTACTTTTGGTTGTCACAAAGGAAGCTTGCTGCTGAACGTAGGGAATATGAGATGAGCTTTCGTGACATATCGTACCATTATGGATATACCTAGATTTATCTTGTATCGTGCCTAGCTAGGGGCGTAAAACGATAGCGCTTATTGGGAGGCAACTCAATTTTATGTTTTTTGTTTTTTGTTGCTGTTAGGGAATAAATATTGCATCTAGCCTCTGATTAGATGTGCTTTCATGTCTTGTTTAGTGTTTTTGCCAAGTAGAACCTTTGGGAAGACTTGTGTGAAGTTTATGTGATCTTGCTGTGAAAAACAGAACCTTTGGTCTTCAGATTTTACTTGAGCGTGCTTTTTAGTTGATTCTTTTTGCAGATGATTGGTAGAAAAATTCCGAAAATTTACAAATTTAGTTCGAATTTATTGGAGTTCCAGAAGTAGGCGAAACCTGCAGATTACTACAGATTGTTCTGTTTTTGACAGATTCTGTTTTTCGTGTGTTGTTTGCTTATTCCGATGCATCTATGAGTAATATTGGAGGATATGAACCATAGAAAAGTTGGAATACAGTATGTTTAACACCAATATAAACAAAGAATGAATTCATTGCTGCACCTTTGAGTAGTGGTTTGCTTTCTTATACTAACGGAGCTCACGAGAATTTTTGTCTAAGTTTTGTGTTGTGAAGTTTTCAAGTTTTGAGTATTGCTTTGATGGACTATGGAACAAGGAGTAGAAAAGGCCTAAGCTTGTGGATGCCCATGGCACCCCAAGTAAATTCAAGATAATCAAAAGCCTAAGCTTGGGGATGCCCCGGGAAGGCATCCCCTCTTTCGTCTTCATCCATCGGTAACTATACTTGGAGCTATAATTTTATTTGCAACATGATATGTGTTTTGCTTGGAGCGTCTTGTATAATTTGAGTCTTTGCTTGTTAGTTTGCCACAATCATCCTTTCTGGACACACCTATTTGAGATAGTTAAATATGGCCTAGAAATTGTTAGAACACTCTATATGCTTCACTTATATCTTTTGAGTTGAATAGTTTTTGCTCTAGTGCTTCACTTATATCTTTTAGAGCACAGTGGTGGTAATATTTTGTAGAAATTGTTGAAATCTCATGCTTCACTTATATCCTTTTGAGAGTCTATTAAAACAGCATGGTAATGTGTTTAGGCTACAGAAACTAGTCTTCACATGATAGACATCCAATGTCAATATAGTAAAAAAACTCACACCAAGTGCTTTGAATAGAATGATATGTTGGATGCTTGATAATTGTTTTGAGATATGAGGATAGTGATATTAGAGTCATGCTAGTGGAGTTATTATGAAATTGAGAAACACTTGTGTTAAGGTTAGTGATTCCCGTAGCATGCACGTATGGTGAACCGCTATGTGACGAAGTTAGAGCATGAGGTATTTGTAGAGTGCTAACCTTTGTGTGGAGGTCGGGGGCGCGCGATGGTTAACTCCTACCAACCTCCCCCCTAGGAGCATGTGTTGATTGCTTTGTTTTGATGACTCGTAGATTTTTTCAATAAGTATATGAGTTCTTATGACTAATGTTGAGTCCATGGATTATACACACTCTCACCCTTCCACCATTGCTAGCCTCTCTTGTACCGCGCAACTTTTGCCGGTGCCATAAACCCACTATATATCCTTCCTCAAAATAGCCACCATATTGTTCCTCAAAACAGCCACCATACCTACCTATCATGGCATTTCCATAGCCATTCCGAGATATATTGCCATGCAACTTTCCACCGTTCCGTTCATATGACTCGCATCATATTGTCATATTGCCTTTGCATGATCATGTAGTTAACATCGTATTTGTGGCAACGCCACCATGCATAATTTTTATACATGTCACTCTTGTTTCATTGCACATACCGGTACATCGCCGGAGGCACTCATATAGGGTCATACTTTGTTGTTGTAGTATCGAGTTGTAATATCGAGTCGTAATGAAAGTGTGATGATCATCATTATTAGAGCATTGTCCCATGGGAGGAAAGGCTAAATCTATAAAGCCCCTCCGCAAAAAGGCCAAAGAAAAAAAGAAAGGCCCAAAAAAGAGAAAAGAAAAAGGGGACAATTGCTACTATCTTTTTCCACACTTGTGTTTCATGTTTAGTCACTTTCATATACTAGTGGGAATTTTCATTATAGAACTTGGCTTGTATATTCCAACGATGGGCTTCCTCAAATGCCCTAGGTCTTCGTGAGCAAGCAAGTTGGATGCACACCCACTAGTTTCTTTGTTGAGCTTTCATTCATATTTAGCTCTAGTGCATCCGTTGCATGGCAATCCCTACCCACTCACATTGATATCTATTGACGGGCATCTCCATAGCCCGTTGATACGCCTAGTCGATGTGAGACTATCTCCCTCCTTTTTGTCTTCTCCACAACCACCTCTATTCCACCCATAGTGCTATGTCCATGGCTCACGCTCATGTATTGCGTGAAAGTTGAAAGGTTTGAAAAGATAGAGTGTGAAAACAAGTGCTTGGGTGAAATCGGAGTTGTGCATGATATGAATATTTAGTGTGATAAAAAGGGAGCATAGCCAACACTATATGATTTTGTAGGGTTAACTTTCTTTAGCCATAGTATTTTGAGAAGACACGATTGCTTTGTTAGTATGCTTGAAGTATTGTTATTTCTTATGTCAATATAGACTTTTATCTTGAATCTTTCAGATCTGAACATTCATGCCACAATTAAGAGAATTACATTGAAAAACTATATTGGTTAGCATTCCACATAAAAAATTCTTTCTTTATCATTTACCTACTCGAGGACGAGAAGGAATTAAGCTTGGGGATGCTTGATACGTCTCCAACGTATCTATAATTTATTATTGTTCCATGCTATTATTTATGAAGTCTTGGACGTTTAATGGGCTTTATCATTCACTTTTATATCATTTTTGGGACTAACATACTAACCCAAAGGCCCAGTCCAGATTGTTGTTTTTGCCTATTTCAGGGTTTTGCTGAAAAAGAATATCAAACATAGTCCAAACGGAATGAAACCTTCGCGAGAGATATTTTTGGAGAAAATCACGGACGCGGAGCTTGAGAACCACGTCAGGGGATCGAGGGCTGGCCCACTAGGGTGGGGGCGCGCCTCCCTTTGCAGGGTGCGCCCCCCTGCCTCATGGCCCCCTCGAGCGTCCCCCGGTGCCCTCCTTCTTCCTACATAAGTCTACGTACCCCAGAAACTCCGTGAACAGAGAGAAATTCCTAATTCCACCGCCGTACCTTCCGATCCCGTGGAGGTCCCATCATGGAGCCTGTTCCGGAGCTCCACCGGAGGGGGGTCCATCACGGAGTCCTTCATCATCATCATCATCGCCCTCACCATGAGTTGTGATAAGTTTACCACAGACCTTCGGGTCCATAGCTAGTATCTAGATGGCTTCTTCTCTCTCTCTGGATCTCAATAAAAAGTTCTCCTCGGTCTTCGAGGAGATCTATTCGATATAATCTCTTTTTGCGGTGTGTTCGTGATGTCTACACACGCTTCTACTCTTGTAGACTATGTTGGGCCTCCAAGCGCAGAGGTTTGTAGGACAGCAGCAATTTCCCTCAAGTGGATGACCTAAGGTTTATCGAACTCAGGGAAGTAGAGGTTGAAGATGGTCTCTCTCAAGCAACCCTGCAACTAAGATACAAGAAGTCTCTTGTGTCCCCAACACACCTAATACACTTGTTAGATGTATAGGTGCACTAGTTCGGCGAAGAGATGTTAAATGGAAATTGATATTCATGGCAAAACAAAGTAATATAAATCTGTAATAAAAAGTGCAGCAAGCAAACAAGTGGTAAACGTGAGCACGAATGGTATTGCAATGGCGGAAACAAGGCCTAGGGTTCATACTTTCACTAGTGGCAACTCCCAACAACATTAACATAATTGAATCACATGATATTTCCCATAAAACATGCAAAGGGGACGCACTCGGAGGACATTCCTTCGTGGTCAAGAGAGGACGAGAATTATGTAGGGCTACAAAAGCACACCTCAAAGTTCGTAGTTCTCAATCTAAGGATTTCCCAATGTCACCGCGGCCATCCAAAGAGAGTCCCACAATCACCACAACATATCTAAAGGATAGTCAAAGACAAGCACCAAGAGACTCTCAATCTTCAATCAACACACAAGAGAGGAAATCACTCATGAAAATACTTTTCTAATCCATGTCCAATAGACCGCTGTCACCTTGGTCTCGGGATTATACTAGATAAAGACAAGTGAGTACATCAATCCAATACATAGAGGAAGGGGAAACATCATGAGATCACCCTAGATTAACATAGCCTATGATCACAACGAAGATCACATCATGGGAGAGAGAATTGACCACATAGCTACTGGTAAGAACCTCAGCCCCGAGGAGGAACTACTCCCGCATCATGGAGGGAGGAAGCAACATCGATGGAGATGAATTCGGGGGCACTTCCCCGTCCCGACAGGGTGCCGGCGCAGGAATTCTGGTCCCCCGAAGCTTGATGGCGATGGCGGCGGAGATCGGAATCGCGTTTGGAGAAAAGGGGTCCGGAATCAGGGTTTCCGCGACACGGTGTAAATATATGCCAAAGGGGGGCATCAGAGGGGGTCAGGGGGTGCCCAGGCGCCCCCCGGCGTGGCCAGGAGGGGGGCCGCGTGGGCAGGCCGCCTGGAGCCCCTGTGGGTCCCCTCCGGCCCTACTTTGGCCGCATGGAAGCTTCCGGAACGCTGATTTTTTATATATTTTTCCCGGAATTTTTCTGGCAATTTACGTAATGGGAAAACCTGAAATACAAAAAAAGCAGAAAACAGAAACTGGCACTGGGGTGCACTGAGTTAATAGGTTAGTCCAAATATGATCAAAAGTGTATGGAAGTGTATAAATAACATAGCAATATCACACAAAAGAGGCATGGAGCAAGCAGAAATTATAGATACGTTTTGGACGTATCAACATCCCCAAGCTTAATTCCTGCTCGTCCTCGAGTAGGTAAATGATAACAAGCATAATTTCTGTGGTGACATGCTATTAACCATATAAGGACTTTTCATAGTCACATGACAAAAGCTTACTGAGACAATGAATCTGTAGTAATTAAGTTGCCTTATGAGAAAATCACAAAGAACTGAAAGTTTTACAATATGATACTGAAACGTCAAATAGATTTGTAATGAGCATGGTGTGCAAATATGATAAAGTGATATCTCGCTTGCCCCCTTTAGTGAAGCAAAACATAAATGCAGGGGCACCTCCAAGGTTTAAGTGATGACTAGATACAATGATTTCAGAATAAACGATATCACAATCATGCAAAAGACAATGCTACTTTGGGACAATGCACATTACACTCAGAATGACAATCATGCTCTCAATAGTTGGTGCTTTAAAAGAAGGTGGAGACTCTCGAACCGTGGCTTTTGTTGGCAAGGTTGAAAACCCGTAGTCGGAAAGAAAGACAAAACATGTACCAGAGCTCTTGGTTTTAAAAACAGAGGTAATAATTATTTTTTTAGATTATGCATGTTCCGTCAACGAATGCTAGCAGATAACTCAATTACTTCTTGAGATGGACAAGTTTCGAGGAACGGATCCCGAATGAGGACGATCACATCCTCTTAATCTTCTTTGTTTATCACTGCCAAAGTTTTCTGATTTCTCATGAACAAAGCGTGAAGGAGGGTTTGTTTGTTATATTATTTTTGAGCCGGGCGCACTCTTTGCCAGTTCCTTCTCGTATTATGGGTTTGCACATTAGACATGCAATCCGGGGGTGAAGCTTGTCCAACTTAAAAAGATCATGAATTAACTACTACTTCGTCATGAGCTAAAACAGAGGCACAAAATAGAAATGCTTTTTTGAATAATTTCGAGATGGTACATGAAAGTCTTCGTTAGGAATGGCAGGTAAATACCATGTATAGGAAGGTATGGTGGACTCATATGGCATAACTGGTTTAAAGGATTTTGGATGCACAAGCAGTCAGTTCGCTTAGTACAGGTGGAGGTTAGCAAAAGACTGGGAGCGACCAACTAAAAGAGCAATGACGGTCATAATCATGCAGAGCGACAAAGCAACATTGAATCAGGCATGGAAATTATATTGCTACTCAGAAATAAAAGATCATCAAGGCTTGACAGACTTTCTTTACAGTCTTAAATATGCGTGAGCATACGCCAAGTCAATCAAAATAAATTCTTGAAGGAATATATTACTAAACCATACCACATCATAGGCAAACAAATCATGTTGGTACTCCAATAACACATTGGGAACCCCCCAGCTATTTGAGACTAACCATAAGAAAACAGGAACTACTAAGCACCATTATGCACGTAGCATTTTTATCATAGACATATCAACCAATGCAACGGAAGCAAACTCTCTTAATAAGATAAGCATGATAACTAAAGAGAGTTCTAGCAACCAACTAAACAAAAGCTCTTTAAAAAGATAAGCATGAAAACTAAGAGCTAAGCATGATAGTAGCTATTGAAAGACAAAGAACATACACAGCAAAGATAGACATAAAAATTCTATGTTATGTTCTAGGTAGAAGTGGAGCGTGTTTCTCTCCCACACAAAGAAAGTTGAGTTCCAACTCGTTATGAAAAGCTAAAGAAAACCAAAAAGGAAAACTAAAAGCAAGACGCTCCAAGCATAGCACATAACACATGAAGTGATAAAAATATAGTGGAACGAAGGACGAACTGATAATGTTGATGGAGAAGGGGATGCACGGGGGCATCCCCAAGCTTAGATGCTTGAGTCTTCTTGAATATTTCTTGGGGGTGCATGGGGGCATCCCCAAGCTTGAGCGTTTGACACTCCTGAATCTTTTTATCATCTTCCCTCGTACACTTGAAAACTCCCTTCATACATAACTCATCATAATCTGATTAGCGAGGTTAGTACCCATAATAAAATATTTTTTCCTTGCTGGAAATAAGGATATTCTTGAAGGTCTACTGTTTCTCAAGATTGCCAAAAGGTTTTTGCAAAGAAAAAGCAAGCTCAAGGTTTGCAAAATGAAGGAAAGGCAAAACAGGACAGAATCTGTGAAAAACAGACCAGCAGGTAGTAAATGATTTTTTTGGGGCACTTCTGCAACTCAAATCAAAAAACTCAGAACAGACGCTCGAAAGCCAATTGTATAGAGCACGCTGTCGATAAAATTCAGACCAAAAATATGATCTGGTGATTTTATACGAATTTTTCTGTCCAAGGACAGAATCTGTTTCCTGGACAGCACGTCACAACTTTTGAACTTTCTTGCAATCAGAGGCTACACTTGGCACAAAGTTGAAAAGTAAAGATACAATGATGATGCTACTGTAGTAACAACATCAAGACACAACAAAAGCAAAATAAAATTTTATTCATTGTGGGCTGCCTCCCAAAAGCGCTTTCTTTTATGCCTTTAAGCTAGGCATAAGACTTTAATGATGCTCTCGTAGGAATAAGAGTTGAAGAACAAAAGAGAGCATCAAGAAGCAAATACCAAACACATTTAAGCCTAACATGCTTCCTATGCATAGGAATATTGCAATAGAATAATTCATTGAAGCACAAAGCAACTAGGATAGGAAGGCAAAACAAGCATAACTTCAAAATATTCACCATAAAGAGAGGAAACTTCTTATTATTAAGATATTTAGAACCAAGTCTCCCTCTCTCATTATAAATTTCAGTGGCATCATGGATGAACTCAACAATATAAGCATCACATAAAGCATTGTTACCATGATCCACATGCAAAAAGGTACTCTCACTCTCCACATAAGCATAATCTTTCTCATTGGTAATAGTGGGAGTAGGACTATCATAAACAACTTGAACACTATAGAGTAATTGTATATTAGGAGGGTGGTGTTCAACAAGGGAGTAATTCCCTCCATGATTATGACAAGTTTCATAAGGATAATTTCTCCTTATGTCATAGGTACCTTTATAATCACTATAGATTGGAGTTATAACATCATCATGGTAGAGAAGAGCATTATCATTGCTAGCAACAATATTTGGAAACATGTTGTCTTTATTCTTACTAGCAAGAGAATTATCAATTATCACATCACTAGTGGGTAAAGGATTTGCAATCCTATCATCCCCAAGCTTAGAGCTTCCCATATCTTCACTTTCAGAGTTGGTACCAAAAAGATTTTCAAGATCATAAGTAGCATTATCATCATTTTCCCAATCACAATAAGTAACATGCATGTCATAATCAAAATCATCTTCAATAGTACCTACGGACGTATCATCAAGATGATAATTAAGGCAATAAACTTCAGCTTCTTCTTTAAACTTACAACCATTAGGATAGAAGTTGATGGGAGGAATATGCTCAGGCCAGGTTGATACCCATTCTTCTTCCTTCTTGCTCCTCTTCCTCCTCCTCTTCTTTTTCTTCTTCTTCACCTTAGGAGGGAGTGGTTGGAGATGAAGCTCCTCCACATATCCTAGTTTATCATTAGAAACAATAGGGGAAACTTGGGAGAAACTCTCCTTTTTATTAGCAGAAATATAAGAGACATTTTTATACTTTGGTAAAGTTCCCTCCTTTCTAATCTTACTTATGTAATCATTTTCATGGCAATTAACAACACAATAGAGATGGCAATTTTGCAAAGTGTTTTTTATTCCTATGGCATTATCATCCAGCCAAGAAGTCTATTCTGATAACTCTTCACACATCAAAAATAACATAAGCTCATCATAAAGATCAGAGGTGATCATGTTATCACACAACCGGTTAACAGTTATGTTTTGAAAGTTCACGCATTGAAAATTAAAGTGACCCTCTATACGGCAAAGTTCACAAGTAAAAGGATAAAGGTCACACAATTCTCTAGCAATTTCATTTAAATCTCTGACCCAAGTGATTGTTCTTTCATGCTTATGTTGCTTACAATACTTCTCTTCTTCAATCATAGGCCTTTCACAAGGTCTATCCACTCCACAAAAATTAACATGCTTATATAAAACTTCCTTTTTAGGAATTGGATCATGCATGTTGCAGTCATCATGAACAATTTCATTTTCTTTGCAAGTCTCTTTAAAAGGTTTATGATACTTGATCCAATCCTCCTTGGGCATATTAAGATGTGAAGCAAAAGATTTGAGGAAATCAACAAGGAGTTGAGAATCAAGCCCAAACTTAGCACTAAACTTATTAAAACTTGTAGTTTCAACAAAGGACTTAATGCAATCATACTCATAAATTATACCTGACTCTTTACCTTTGTCGATCTCCCAATCTTCAGTGTTGCGTTGAATTCTTTCAAGGAGTTCCCATTTAGCATCAATCTTTTTGTTTGTGAAAGAACCCATAGAGGAGGCGTCGAGCAAATCTTTATCCTGTTGAGAAAGCCTCGCATAGAAATTAGTAATAATCATATCTTTGGGGAGCCCATGGTTAGGACATTTTAGCATTAACGTTTTCAGTCTCCCCCAAGCTTGAGCTATGCTCTCTCCGTCATGAGGATAGAAATTATAAACATAATTCCTATTCTCATGGACTTCATGAAGAGGATAAAACTTGGAGTAAAAGAGAGACTGGATCTCTTCCCAATCCAGCAGGTGAGAGTCATCTAGTAGCCTATACCATTCCAATGCTTTTCCTTTCAGTGACAAGGCAAATAATTTCCTCATGACAAACTCCCTTGATACACCTGCAAGCTTAAATAATGAACATAGTTGTGACAGATATAGCAAGTGTTCACCGGGATGTTTGTCTCCTGCATAACGATTAGCCAAAACATAATCGATAATACCAGCTGGTATTTTATAGGGCACAGTTTCAGTAGGGGGAGGAGCAACCACCACATGTGTGGGGCGTCTTCCCGCAAGCAACGATCCAATAGCAAGGTTGTCCATAAGCATAACTAGTGAAATAAAAACAAGAAACAAAAAGATTTAATTGCAAGATCTAAAGATATACCTTCAAGCGCTCACCTCCCCGGCAACGGCGCCAGAAATAGCTTGATGTCTACACACGCTTCTACTCTTGTAGACTATGTTGGGCCTCCAAGCGCAGAGGTTTGTAGGACAGCAGCAATTTCCCTCAAGTGGATGACCTAAGGTTTATCGAACTCAGGGAAGTAGAGGTTGAAGATGGTCTCTCTCAAGCAACCCTACAACAAAGATACAAGAAGTCTCTTGTGTCCCCAACACACCCAATACACTTGTCAGATGTATAGGTGCACTAGTTCGGCGAAGAGATGTTAAATGGCAAGTGATATGGATGGCAAAACAAAGTAATATAAATCTGTAATAAAAAGTGCAGCAAGCAAACAAGTGGTAAACGTGAGCACGAATGGTATTGCAATGGCGGAAACAAGGCCTAGGGTTCATACTTTCACTAGTGGCAACTCCCAACAACATTAACATAATTGAATCACATGATATTTCCCATAAAACATGCAAAGGGGACGCACTCGGAGGTCATTCCTTCGTGGTCAAGAGAGGACGAGAATTATGTACGACTACAAAAGCACACCTCAAAGTTCGTAGTTCTCAATCTAAGGATTTCCCAATGTCACCGCGGCCATCCAAAGAGAGTCCCACAATCACCACAACATATCTAAAGGATAGTCAAAGACAAGCACCAAGAGACTCTCAATCTTCAATCAACACACAAGAGAGGAAATCACTCATGAAAATACTTTTCTAATTCATGTCCAATAGACCGCTGTCACCTTGGTCTCGGGGATTATACTAGATAAAGACAAGTGAGTACATCAATCCAATACATAGAGGAAGGGGAAACATCATGGGATCACCCTAGATTAACATAGCCTATGATCACAACGAAGATCACATCATGGGAGAGAGAATTGACCACATAGCTACTGGTAAGAACCTCAGCCCCGAGGAGGAACTACTCCCGCATCATGGAGGGAGGAAGCAACGTCGATGGAGATGAATTCGGGGGCACTTCCCCGTCCCGGCAGGGTGCCGGCGCAGGAATTCTGGTCCCCCGAAGCTTGATGGCGATGGCGGCGGAGATCGGAATCGCGTCTGGAGAAAAGGGGTCCGGAATCAGGGTTTCCGCGACACGGTGTAAATATATGCCAAAGGGGGGCATCAGAGGGGGTCAGGGGTGCCCAGGCGCCCCCCCGGCGCGGCCAGGAGGGGGTCGCGTGGGCAGGCCGCCTGGAGCCCCTGTGGGTCCCCTCCGGCCCTACTTTGGCCGCATGGAAGCTTCCGGAACGCTGATTTTTTATATATTTTTCCCGGAATTTTTCTGGCAATTTACGTAATGGGAAAACCTGAAATACAAAAACAGCAGAAAACAGAAACTGGCACTGGGGTGCACTGAGTTAATAGGTTAGTCCAAATATGATCAAAAGTGTATGGAAGTGTATAAATAACATAGCAATATCACACAAAAGAGGCATGGAGCAAGCAGAAATTATAGATACATTTTGGACGTATCAGTTCGTCGAGATCAAATGAATTGTGAGTTTATGATCCAGGTTATCTATGAAAGATATTTGGTTCTTCTCTGAACTTTTTATGTGTGCTCATAATATCCTTGCAAGTCTCTTCGAATTATTGGTTTGGTTTGGCCTACTAGATATATAGTTCTTGCAATGGGAGAAGTGTTTGGCTTTGGGTTCAATCTTGCGGTGTCCTTTCCTAGTGATAGTAGGGGCAGCAAGGCTCGTATTGTATTGTTGCCATCAAGGATAAAAAGATGGGGTTTATATCATATTACTTGAGTTTATCCCTCCACATCATGTCATCTTGCTTAAGGCGTTACTTTGTTCTTATGAACACAATACACTAGATGTGTGCTGGATAGCGGTCGATGTGTGGAGTAATAGTAGTAGATGCAGAATCGTTTCGGTCTACTTGTCTCGGACGTGATGCCTATATACAATGATCATGCCTAGATAGTCTCATAATTATTCGCTTTTTTATCAATTGCTCGACAGTAATTTGTTTACCCGCCGTAGAATATCGCTATCATGAGAGAAGCCACAAGAGAAAACTATGGCCCCCATGTCTATTCTCAACATATCAATCTACATCTACTTTACTTTTATCGATTTTATTTGCTGTTCTTATAAACTAAAAATACCAAAAATATAAACTATCATCTCTATCAGATCTCACTTTCGTAAGTGACCGTAAAGGGATTGACAACCCCTTATCGCGTTGGCTGCGAAGTTCTTATTTGTTTGTGCAGGTGCGAGGGACTCGCGCGTGGTCTCCTACTGGATTGATATATTGGTTCTCAAAAACTGAGGGAAATACTTACGCTACTGTGCTGCATCTCCCTTTCCTCTTCGAGGGAATACAACGCGAGCTCAAGAGGTAGCAGAGACGCGCCAGCGACGGACGCGACGCCGCAGCCGAAGCCCTAGACATGGGCTAGGGTTTGAGTGTGAGCGCAAGGGGCTGGGAGCGGCGGATCCAGCCGGGCAGGAGGTCGGAGGGGTCGGAGACGAACTCGTGAGCGTGTTGCACGGTGGCGGACTTTGCCGGAATCGGCGGATGTTGGTGGCGGCACGACGATTCGCAGGGGAGAGAGAGAGATGGGTCGTGCGAGATATGGATTAGTGGGGGTTGCGGCGGATCTAGCAGCTGGCGGAGCAGCGAGGTGAGAGGACGGAAAAGGCTGGCGACGAGCAGTGGGAGGAGGCGATGTGGTGGTGGGTGGCAGCGATTTGTGTGAGAAGATGGGGAATCGGGAGGGAGGCTGCGACGAAGGGAGAGACAGAGAGAGGAGGGGCTAAGGAGGATGCTCTTTAGGGTTTGGTTTTTATACGTGAATGGTTAAGCGGGCTTGCGGGGTTGTACCAGGCCATTCATGACAGATTTCGAAAACGCCATCTGAAATCCGTCATGAATCAACAGATTTCTTGTAGTGTATATCTTGTACATCAGGAGCAGTGTAAGCATCATCTTGTTGTGCAACTTCATTAAACGAATTCCTTTGCTCAAACCTTTGCAATACTCACCAGTCATCGCTACGTGCAAATGTGTCTTCCAAGAAAAATATATGTGTTACTTGATTTGCCAAAATAAAAGGCTCGTTGGTCTGGTACGCCGCCTTGACATTGATGGATTTGAAATAATCATCAGCTCTGGGTTTTGCGATCCTGGAAAACAGGTTATACCAACGACAGCACAACAGAACCACACATCGATGATCCTCGAAACTGGAGGTATACTGCAATTGAACAATGTCTGTTATGTTAGCATACATTTCAGTTGTCTCTTTTTCATACGTATTCGTGGTCATGATGGCACTGTTTTGTGTCTTCCTGCCTTCGTCTCGTGCAAGGGTGTTGCAGCGCACATCTCCAACAACGCAAGATTCATAATGTCTTAACCGAGTATCATGACACAATGCTAGTGAGTAAAGGGCATCATCAACTGCCTGCCCATCCTCACGCATCTTGTTAACCTATGGTTAGAAAATAGACAAGATGATCATCTTATGTACTCAATATATATATAAAATTGACAGTGCAATTCAAAAGCTTACATGGCTCTTGAACCATTTCACAAATCCTGCCATAACCAGTTTGTCAATGTTTTTTGGATTTTGCGGCAGTAACTCCTTTTACTAGATGCTGCACAATATAGTGATCGCGTCAAACATCTAAATATATAAGAATGTGCTGCAAGTTTATTAGTTTACGATGTATAAGCTGCAGTACTTAGCACTTACTTGATATAAGGTAGTATCTCAGGACAATTATTCAACACACACCAAACCATTTTGTCCAAATCTTTAGGTTTGTCCTCTTGTCGACTCTTCCCTGTAACTCCAACAGAATAATTGAAAACATTGAGCCCGGGATTGTCTTCATCCACCTCTTTGCTAAGCTGGTCAGCTGTTTCAATGTATTTTGTGCAGAATGTCAACGCTTCTGTAGCAATGTAGGCCTCTGCAATGGAACCCTTGGGTCTAGCTCTATTCCTAACATAGCCCTTGAAAGTGCCTAGCCGCCTTTCAATAGGGTACATCCAGCCATACTGTACTGGACCTCTAAGTAGTGCCTCATCAGGTAGATCAACAACCAAATGCACCATCACATCAAAGAAGGCTGGAGGATATATCTTCTCAAGCTCGCATAGGATAGTTGGTATCTTGTCTTTAAGACTCTCCAAAGCATCTATCATGATATTTCTACTGCAGAGTTCCCTGAAGAATTGTCCCAACTCTGCAACTGCTCTGTATAAGTCAGGGCGGCCCAATCCTCTAAGGATAACAGGTAAAAGCCTTTGAAGTAGGACGTTGCAGTCATGAGTTTTCAACCCTTGTACCTTGTTTCCATCTGCACTGACTCTACTTTCAGGGTTGGAAGCAAATCCATGTGGGAATCTCACACGTGACAGGACCTCACAGAATTCTTTTCTTTTTACCTTGTCCAAGACGTACACAGCTGGTGCCATATCCCGTGGTTTACCTTCATCTTGCACCTGCAAATCCTGTCTGATACCCATGTGTGTCAAATCAATCCTAGATTTTAAGGTATCTTTCGTCTTGCCTTCAATATTAAGAAGTGTGCCGATAATGTTGTCACATATATTTTTCTTGATGTGCATCACATCAAGATTATGCCGCAGATCCATATCTTTCCAATACTCCAAGTCCCACAAAGTGGACTTGCGGGTAAACAATAATCTCTCTTCTGCCCTGCCACGCTTCCTTTTCCCTCTACCATTATCAGGATGGTTTCCTGGTGTAATATGCCTGGCCTTCTCTAATTCCACTTGCAACTCATCGGCGGTGAGCCTCTTTCGCGCATCACGGTTTTCATGCTTTGCATTGAACACATGTCTTCGGTATTTTCTAGGATGTGACTTTTCCTTGGCAAGGAAACGGCGGTGTCCAATGTAACAGATCTTGCTAAGTATTGCGTATGATAGCGGATTCCTGTCACAGCGAACACAAGCATTGTAACCATTTGTCGTTCGCCCTGACATAGTGCCCAAAGCCGGATAATCATGGATGCACCAAATTATAACAGCACGCAGAAAGAAATCAGCTAGTGGGCTGCCATATAGGTCTCGAGTGAGAACACCCCTCCATAACTGTTGAAGTTCCTCCACAAGAGGCTCCATGAACAAATCAAAATCCTTTCCAGGACTTTTTGGACCTAGGATGAGCAAGGCCATCATGTAGCTTGATTCTTTGGTGCAAACATTTGGAGGCATGTTGTAAGGGATAACAAGCACTGGCCACATGCTATATGTGGCGCTCTGGTAGCCAAATGGGTTAAATCCATCTAAAGCTAAGTGAAGTCTAATGTTTCTCGGGTCAGCAGCAAACTTTTCGTGCTTCTGATTGAAGCTTTTCCACTCACTACCATGTGATGGATGGCTCATTACATTCTGATATCTGTACTCCTAGTTCCTAGAATGCCACAGTACATCCTCTCTTGTTTGAGCATCATGAAACAACCTCTGCAATCTTGGTGTAATTGGAAAATGTTTCAGAACATTATGAGGAATCCCCTTCACAGCATCGCCATCTTTCCATCTTGATGATTTGCATTTCGGGCATTCACTTAAGTTGGCATAATCCTTCCAGAACAGAGCACAATTATTCTTACAAACATGGATCATATCATATCCAATTTCAACTGCATGAAGGAAATTCTTCATCTTACTGTAGGTGTGTGGCAGCCCAGACGCATCTGGGAAAGCTTTGCGGAAAGCAGCCAACATCACATCGAATGATTTGTTGGTCAGCCGCTCAGATGTCTTCACCTGAAGAAAGGTGACCATAGCTGAGAATATTGACAGCTTATTTCCTCGGGTGACAGCCACGTTGCATTGTTCCAACATGTGGGCCCACCGTTTTTCTTCTACAGGTGAAAGTTCACGGAATGCACGAGCATTTCATAGCATTGTTTCAATGTTGGTCAAACTCACTGGCTCCGCCACCACCTCCTCCTCCTCCTCTTCCACCTGAGCATCAGGCAGATCAAGATGGTGATCTGATGCTTCCACATAGTCAATAACATTGACGTTCACAGCTTCACCATGATGAACCCACCTAGTATATGTGACCGACATCCCATACAAGTGTAGATGATTTTGCGCAGTTGACTGGGGTATTCTAAATGAATTCATACAACTGCTACACGGGCAGAGCACATCTGATTTCGGACCACCGTACTCAGCTCTGATAAAGTTCATGAAGTTTTCAACCCCCTCGACATATGCAGCGGAGAATCTTCGAGCAGAAATTATCCAAGTCATGTCCATCTGTTAGACATACAAATTAGTTCTTCTACTAGATATTACAGGAAAAACATATATGCCTTTTATGAAGTCCAGAAGAAAATTCATAGGTCGATGTCTAAAGCTATGGCAATATATTTGGACGAGCAGATCTAAGTAACGAAATATATGTAAAGCTAATTCAGCAAACATATTTGAGTGCTAAATTATGGAAGGCTGTTTTAGCAGTCAAAGAGGCCGAGCACACAGCCATCGAACTATCGAAGGCCATCACAGCAACAAAGATCGAGTATAAAACGGTGTAGAGCTATTTCACCTAACAGATTGACTACTAGACCATGGCAATCTACGTCACAATAAATATATGGCAGGAAATTTTAGCAACTAATCGGCCTTGGCATGCCATATTAGCTAGGCAGATTGAGTGTAGAACAGGGCAAGGAAGCTTCTTAAGCAGAGCATATTGACTGTAAACTACTTCGGGAAACAGTGAGATTAACAGCGTCTATCAGCTAACATTCAGCGCTACACCGACATGCACGGGGCCTCAGTCTAGAATGCGCGTACTGTGGGAGAAGCTGACCGCCGTGCGTCTCCACACGAACGTCGTAGGTGGCGGCGCTGACCGCCGTGCGCCTCCACAAGAACGTCGCCAGCGGTGGCGGCACGGCTAGAGGACGACAGTCTACGAGAGCGTAATGTGGGAGCGAGAAGATCGCCGTGCGTCCCCTCGACGAACCGCGGCGTCGACGTATCGGCGTGGCGGGGAGGGCGGCTTTGGCGGAGCGAATGGAGTG
>LR738714.1:765151786-765292198 GCA_902687465.1 Secale cereale | reverse complement strand
GGGGTTTGGGGAATATTATTGGCTAGTTGGCCGAAGGGCGGTTGAATCTAGGATTTGGGGGGATTTTTTGGGTGGGGGGAGGATTTTCGAGCGGTGGGCGGGGGGAGTTTCGCCCATGGTCGGTTTCTCCAAGTGCAGTCCCACGTGTCAGTGAGAGGCAAGCCGAAGTGCTTTCTGTTTGCGTGAGCCGTGTGCAGGACCGAACGTGTGTGGGGTGCAATGCGACCGCGATAGGGGTGCTGTGAGTGTACCGCCTTTTTTCCTTTTAAACTAGGTGCTTTGCCCCCTAAAAAAACTTGTTGCTTCGCACAATCCATCGATACTACTACTAGTAATCCGGTAATCCCGACTAAAATGGCGCGGTCGGGTCTTTTCCCGTGCGATATGCTGGGAGGTTGGATTAGTTGGGTTTTTTAGGACGAGTAATGCTACACCTACGTAGTCCCAGTTACGTAATTAACATTATGTGAAATGTGTGAGATGTTGATTATAGATTGGGGGGAGGGAGGGGCCCACCACCATCAAAATCAGGGGAGGAGAGAGAGGGGCAATTTATGTTAACCCTTTCGTAGGTTCCCGTAGATGTGAAATGCGTGAATGTGCATTTGCAGATAAGTTCTTCCCTCGTTCATCCATTTCTCCCACAAGATCTTGATCTTCCGTGCAACACACGGGCATCTTGCTAGTACTCCTACAATATACTATATTATTGTGAAAGTTCATATACACCGGTCGAGATTAATGCAAACACGGCAGATTTTCATAACATTTCGAACTTTTATAGGACAGAAAAATAAAAGAAACCCGACCCTAAACCTATTCTACGGCGGCAACCGACGTCCTCCATCTGCGATCTTCATGTATGGGGGAGGGGTTCAAGACCCGTGAAGTGATGGTGCGGTCTCCGGCGAGGAAAACTAGAACACGGGAGACGGGTCGACCAGTTGGCACACCATGCCCTGCCGCCTCCCATGCCCTACTCATCCTCGGAGGAGTCCCCGACCTCGGCCGGGCCGGACGTTGGACGGCGGCAAGTAGGACGTGTGGCTGACGGTGCTCCCGTCGTCGGCCGCCAGCGCGGCCACCGCTTTTGCGGCGACTTGAGCGAGGGCGGCGACATCGAGCTCCATCCCCGAAGACAAGCTCTCCCGCAGAGCATTCACGCTTGCGGTCATGGCGGATGTGGTGCCAGGTAGGAGGACGATGCGCTATGGTGTGAAGGTTAGCTGGGCGTTGCAGCTTTAAGTAGCGCATTCCGGTGAGGCCAAGCGTCCTGGTGCGTCATTAAGTCGCCGGAGTTGCTTCCTCGGGCACCACCCTCTTGACGGCGGCCTACGGACGGACGGCATGAATGCGGGCAGCTGGCGCCGGCTGGGAATGCACCATGCGACGGCGCGAGGGACGAGGGTTTTTGGTGTGCCAGGGTAGTCAGCTGCGGTAGTGGCAACGTTGGAAATGCCCTTTGCTCACATGCGATCGACACATGTCATTGAAAAAGCAAGACGACCCGGCATGGTCTCAGTCCTGAGGATGCAATTGGTCGCGCTACACCACTTCGCGGACGCGTCCCGGCGCCCAGTGCATCCTCGCGAGCTGGGTGTTGGGGTGTGATTGGACTGTGGCCAAAGTGCACCTTACCAAAATTTTGGTCACGACCCAAATATTGGTCTTTGTTTGGATGGTTGCCATTTTTTGGCATGCCAATGAACTCTAGCCAACTCTAGGTCATTTTTCTTGCCGATGTCGGCCAAATCATGGGCAACCAAAACCTCAACCAAAATTTTGGCTACACAATGCTTTGATGGGGCAACCTTGGGCACAAGCCAAACATACTGTTGGTCGTGCCATAGCACTAACGCCACCCTCGGCACACTGAAACCGACCATGTCTAGCGACGATGAGCGTGTTGCTCACCGCGGTCGCCGTGTCCAGAGGTGGCGCTGGAGCTGCGCCACGTTGTTGGCCCCCACGACCCACATGAACGGTTGCCGGTGGCGAGGAGGTCGTGGGCCAGCTCCTCCATTGGACTAGTTTGCGCTACGTCGTCCCGACGGGTGTGCCCCACATGTCGGTTTTGCTGTTTTCCCGGCCAGCGGCGCATGGGCATCTCACATCTAGTAAATCATACATGCAGGGGAGATCGATATGGGCAGGATCCTTTAACTATACATCTTGTTGGTTTTGTTAATTCAAAGTCCGCCTCTTGTCGAGCCTCTTCTCTAAAACAGAACCAAAACAGAAAAATAAAAGGAGAGAAACCAAAAACTAAAAACCAGACAAAACAGTGAAAAAACTGGAACCAACAAACCGCGGAAGAAAAAAAACCATAGGAAACAGCAGCGAACGAAATAGCACACGAAATCTATCTGTGGGCAGGCCCAAATGGTGACTCACACGCGCGTGCAGCAAAACTGGGGAGCAACTAGTTAACGAGCGCTCCTTCGGGAGCCTCACAGCGATCAGCGCCACTTGGCGCGCTCTCAATCATTCGCCAAGTGTCGCGCTCTGGACGCTTCCTCTGGATTTTTATTTTTTTTTAGTTTTCCGCACGCGTTTTCGGCTTATTGAACGGTTTTTCCCCGGGTTTTTTCGACGTTTTGGTTTTCCACCGGTCTTCCTTAGCTTTTCGAAAAAATGATTTTTTTTGCAAAAAAACACGTTTTTGTTCGTGAAAGTCACGGTTTTGCTTCCGCGAGAGGCACGGTTGTGCTTTCGCGAGAGTCACGGCCGTGTCTCTCGGAAAAAAAATGTGTTTTCTGTTTTTTTTCTTTTTCGCGTGAGTCACGGTTTTGCTTCCGCGAAAGGCACGGTTGTGCTTTCGCGAGAGTCACGGCCATGCCTCTTTCAGAAAAGGAAAACAATGCGTTTTCTATTTTCTTCTTCTTCTTTCGCGAGAGTCACGGTTTTGCTTCCGCGAGAGGCACAGTTGTGCTTTCGCCAGAGTCACGGACGTGCCTCTCGGAAAGGAAAAAAAACGCATTTTCTGTTTTTTTTTCTTTCGCGAGAGTCACGGTTTTGCTTCCGCAAGAGGCACGGTTGTGCTTTTGCAAGAGTCACGGCCGTGCCTCTTTCGGAAAGAAAAAAACGTTTTTTCTGTTTTTTTTCCTTTCGCGAGAGTCACGGTTTTGCTCCAGCGAGAGGCACAGTTGTGCTTTCGCGAGAGTCACGGCCGTGCCTCTTTCGGAAAGAAAAAAACCAGCGCGCCCGGTTCGGTTTTTCGTCCGGTTTTTTTCGTGAAAAAAAAGTTCGTCAAAACCTATCAACATGGGATCTAGTTTTGAATATCTCGACGCAAGGAATTCAATGGTGAAAACGGTTCGAGATTTGGACGCACGGTTTAAGAGATAAAACGTTTTGAATAAACGGATCTATGAAAAAGGAAAACGCTCAGGTTGCGACAAGTGGCGCACATGCAGCACGCCACTTGTCGCAACATGGGGGTTTGAGGATGATCTTTGCAACGAGTACTCCTCAATTAGTGATTTCGGAAGAACTACAGATCCTTGACACATACGCTCGTCAAATAGGACGCGCCATCATAATTGACGATGTGGGCACTGACTAGATTGCCAGGCCACATGAACGTCTCAGTTGGGCCTGCCTATTAGCACTCTCGGCCTCTTGCTGGCTTGCACGCATAGACGGTAAACCTTATTTGGCGCCCTATGCACCTGTTAAAGATATTTTTCCAACTGGTGCACACCCCATTCTCCGAGCTAGGCCTGCCCATTATCTTCTTTTTTTCTATTTAACAAAAAGGTGTGCTACAGGGAGTTTTTAACTGGGTATCTGTACGTTCAGAGAGTAGAGACCTAACCAATGGTACATAACAACACTTGTGTCTAGAAACTTTTTTTTTTCTATTTATTCTTTCCCCAGTTTGCGAAACCCCCAATTTTGGGAAGCTTCTAGCCAGGTTTTTCTACTATTTTCGTTGCATTATTTTCCTGCAGTAATTTTAGCGTGTTTTTTTATTTCTCATGCTATTTATTTTCTTTCCATTTTTTCTTTTTCCCTTTTCTTAATTTTTTTTATTGCTTTTCTATTTTTTCAAAATGCACAAACTTTTTCAAATTTGTAGAAACTTTTGTCAAAAGAAATGAAATTTTTTCAAAATCAATGATCTTTTTTAAATTAGATTTCTTTTTTAAAGAATTTGATGAACTTCTTTCGAAATCCATGAACTTTTTTTTATATTCAATGAACCTTATTTCAAATTCAATGAAACTTTTTCAAAATGAATAACTGGCGAACATTTCCACAAATGCGTGATTTTTTTTAATCCGTGATTTCTTTTCAATTTTGTGAACTATTTATTCAAACCTGTTAACGTTCTAAATTTCATGATTTTTTTAAAAATAAAACTGGCTGGTTTTTTACTAGGAGACCAACCGCAGGATAAAATCAAGAAAAAACTAGCTTATTGGAGAAAGAAAATAAAGAAAAACTAGCAGGCGAAGCTACGAGCATCTGAACCGGGAGAGCGGGTGGGCGACATGGCACAATATTAGGCTGTGGCCCACTGGAATGCACACGGGCACCAGCTACCTAACTGGCGCTTAAAGCGGTGACTAGGAGCTACCCCGATTGGTTCGCCTACTGCCCATTGAGGCAAAACAACAACTACTGGTTTATGAAAAACAAATAGCTACATGTTTAGGTTTTGAAATTTCCGTCAAGTGGGCCTAATGTGTGAGATGATGACAAGTGGGACCAATCTGATTGATGGGACTAGCTCCAAAATATAATGGCCCAAACAATTTTAAAAGGCCACGGCCCAACAATAAAAAAGGCTGCAATGTTGGGCTTGGCCCATGAAGCCGATGAAAATTTGATAGAAAAAATATATAAAATGGCCGAATTAATGGGCTTGGCCCATGTAGAACACCGAATTGAACCGGGCAGAATCTTACCAACAACCAATTCAATTGGTCGCAATTTTGCCACGTCAGCTTGCCACGTCGGATCCGACGTGGCCTGGGCAAAGAGCTAACGACCAAAAGAGAAGGTCATAGGATCAACGACCTTTTGTTTTGGATGTTGTCTTTCACGACCTTCTCACAGAGAATTGTGAGAAGGTCGTTAATTTCAGTTTACGATCGTCAGCTTTTGACCATCTGTTTTTGGTCACAAAAAGGCCACAAATGACAAACAATGACCTTTCAGCGACCAATAGAGATGGTCGCAAGTTGACATATTTCTTGTAGTTCCCGCTCCCCTCCCCCCTTTGAACCCTAGCTCGCGGCCGCCGCCGTCGCCGCCGCCAGCCCTGCTGGTCTGCCCGTTCCTCTTAGCTTAGATAATAAAGTTCAGGTTATCCAGCGATCATCATAGCATCGCCCCACTCCCCTAAGTTTTTAGATGAGGCATACGGTGTCCCTCCCCACCATATCCACATCCCCTACTCTAGAATGTCGCAGCCTAAGCTCGACCACGTATCCCGGGGAGGCCGACGAGCGTTCGACCAAGAAGAGGTTTATCATGGCCTCTGCGGCGGACGTTGGCGAGGTGGTCGTCGTTCGCCCCCGACCTGTCTATCTCGGAGAAACACGTCGCCGCGGAAGCCGGCGAAGACGTTGATTACGTTGCCATGCCGAAGGCTTCATGTTAGCGGGCTAGCGTATTACTGTATCTTGAGAAAGCTGGCTACGGCATCAAGCTCGTCCACACCGACGGCTTCATGCGGGCCATGCCACAGGTTAAGTGGTCCATCCCCAACCCCTCTGGTTCAACCGTTGTCGATCTCTTCGACGGCACTGCCGCAGATCTCCTCCGCCAAGCGGTCAATGATTTGCGAGCTTTGTATGCCATCGAGCCCATTTTGTCACTTCTAAAGGACACGTTCTATGGCGGCGGCTTGGGATCCTCAATTGCCAAGTCAGATCTCATCGACCACGACCACGAGGAGGGCACCCACGAAGGTTCTTCCAAGGTGAAACAGCCCGTCTGTGACATCAGAGAGCGCACCATGGGTTTGTGCTCTTCCAACTGGAAGGATCCCGTCCATGAAATGTGAGGCAACATTCTATCAGCAAATATTACATTTTCTAGCTTGCCAACCCGTATCCTTTGTTGTTGTAGCATTTGCCGTGTGGTGCTTTAACTGTGCCGTGTTTAATTATTTTAGTTATGCAAAAATGTATTGTTCAATAGGTCTATGTGATGTTTAAGTATGAATTGTCCATTTTAGTTTCACGAATGGCTATATTTGGTTATTTATAGTGAGTAGATGCCTTGTTTATCTGTATTTGGTTGTTAGGTTGGTTGGAGTGAGCATTTTTTCCGTTATCGAGCAGATGCCTTGTTTATCTATATTTGATTGTTAGGTTGCTTTTTTTAGCATTTGTCCAGTTATCAAGCAGATGCGTTGTTTATCTGTTTTTGGTTGTTAGTTGATTTTTTTTAGCATTTCTCCACTTACCAAGCAGATGCCTTGTTTATCTTTATCTGTTTGTTAGGTTGGTTTGCAGTGAGTATTTGTCAAATTTCCAAGCATATGTCATGTTTATCTGTATTTGCTTGTTAGGTTGATTGCAGTGAGACTCTGTCCTGTTTTCAATGGCTATATTTAGTTGTTATACTAGTCATTTATGCCTTGTTTATTTCAGTCATTCACAATGTGTGATTCATTATGTGCAAGTCGGAACTGTGCCGCTCGACTACATCAATACCAGTTTGAACGGCTATATTTGGTTCCAGTTATTCCTGGTGTAGTTAACACATGCCCTTTATTTCAGTTTTACATATTTATCCAGTGTGATGTTTAAGCATTACCTACATTCTATTCATTTTCAACAATACTAGTTTGAATTGCAATATTTGATGGCTGTTAAGCCTGCTGTCGGTAACATTGCCTTCCATTTTATATCTGCTTTAAGAGCATGCTGAAACCAACACATTCAAGCTATCATTTGGAGATGATGTTGTTTATTTTTGCTATATTTGTTTGATGTTAAGATTGTTGTACTTATCATGCCTTTCCACTACTTATGCAGGACAATAACGGGAGTGGCCACCATTTTCCGCCGAGGTTATCTTCATCCCTCGGCTTGTAGTCCCCCCGTCGTTCCATAATGTAGTGCATATAGATCCAGGCCTAGAGACTAGTTAGTTTCTAATATTGACTTGTTGCTTGTCGGTACATATGCCCTTGGCAAGGATCCACGCATCGACTCTTTTTGCGTATGGGGCAATGAGATATTGATGAACAAGCATCAAGTGAGGAAACTGATAAGGATTATTAGCAAAAAGATACGAATGGTGGCAAGCAAATTATTTGTTTATGCTCTATCCAACACAACAATGAGCTGTAGGATGGTAACTGCAAACTCTGCAGCCTTCTCTATTTACTGCCCATAATGAGTTGTTAGACAACAATGTCTGAATCTTTTTTGTTCCCAGTGGTTTCCAAAGCAGTTCACTCAAGATTACCTCGTAAAGTATATGATTGGTGGACACGCAATGAAGGTTAAAGTATTTCATCCAAAGAAGCCCTAATGAAGACAGTGAAGGATGGACGGGCAGCCATCACAAGGGGTTGGCCTAGAGTCGTGTGCGCCTTACGCATGGAGGAGGGCACAATATGGTCATTCCGCTTCACCTTCTCCAGCAATCAGAATGTCTTTCGCCTCTCTCTTTACAGTCTTTAGTACAACTGTGTATCATCATTCTTTACTTGGTGCTTCTGTAGTTCTTCAATATATGTACCTGTGCATTGAATTATGGATTCGTGGTTGAACCTATATTTGTAATAAACATGATTGGATATGAAATAAGTGATTGCCTACTTTCAAATTCATAACATGTGATTTTTAAATTATGGATTAATTAGATTAATTATGTATTAAATAGAGATTACACTGCATACGATTTGCGAAAGCGAAACGTCTGCGATATACGTGAAGATCAGAAACGTTTCTAGGATCCACTACGTGTGCGACCAATCTCCACTGCACACACGACTTTCTCTTGAAAAATGTTTGTGTTAGGCCACCTTGCGCAAACGTTTATCACATAAAAATTATGTGTGATGGACAGCCTTTGCCACACAGTTTCTTTCTACGCACCGTGTGTAATGCATTCAATAATGCAAATGATAAAATTATTAATATCGTGTGCAATGGCAACGCTATCACAAACGATTTAATGGGAAAAATTGTGTGTGATGTACCTATGAACGGAATCGTTTTCCTTGGAGCGACTGTGTGTGATGTACATACGAACGGAAACGTTTAGCGGGGACTGTGTGGGATGTACTTGCGATCGGAAACAATTTCGCCGTATAATTGTATTTTTTTAAGCTCTATTATATGTATTTCCGTATTTGAGCGATCGCCGGTCGCACATGAACTCATTTTGCCGAACGTGTGTGCCAGGAGGGCATATCCCGGACGATTTATGGGTCGTGTGGGAAGGACCCCCTCTTCACCCACACTCACTTGGCGATGGTTCCAGATGCCGTCGCGGAAAGGGTTAAAAACTGTTTGTTTAGGACCGACGCGCACCAGTGACGGTCGCATCAAATGGATTGCCCGTAAATTACCGGAAAGGGGAGAGGGTGGCGATAGGAGAGCGAGCCGGTTTGCCCGATAGGATGTTACAATGATTTAGAGGGCTAGATACACCTGCCTGATAGGAGTGTGTCGGTTTGTTGGCGTCGTCGTGACGAACAGAGACATCCGTTTTGTCACGATCGGGACGGAAATTTGTGTGTTGATTTAGAACATTATCCATTGAAAAGGGGCCTTTGTTTTGTAAATAATAATATGGGAAACGTTTCTGGCCGGGGCGTCGACCGAATCTTCGACCGGTCGCTAGCCACGCTGGCTGAAGGAAATATGCCCTAGAGGCAATAATAAAGTTGTTATTTATATTTCCTTATATCATGATAAATGTTTATTATTCATGCTAGAATTGTATTAACCGGAAACTTAGTACATGTGTGAATACATAGACAAAAACAGAGTGTCCCTAGTATGCCTCTACTAGACTAGCTCATTGATCAAAGATGGTTATGTTTCCTAATCATAGACATGAGTTGTCATTTGATCAACGGGATCACATCATTAGGAGAATGATGTGATGGAAAAGACCCATCCGTTAGCATAGCACTATGATCGTTTAGTTTTACTGTTATTGCTTTCTTCATGACTTATACATGTTCCTATGACTATGAGATTATGCAACTCCCGAATACCGTAGGAACACCTTGTGTGCTATCAAACGTCACAACGTAACTGGGTGATCATAAAGATACTCTACAGGTGTCTCCGAAAGTATTCGTGGTGTTGGCATAGATCAAGATTATGATTTGTCACTCCGAGTGTCGGAGAGGTATCTCTGGGCCCTCTCGGTAACACACATCACAATAAGCCTTGCAAGCAAAAGACTAATGAGTTAGTCACGAGAGGATGTGTTACGGAACGAGTAAAGAGACTTGCTGGTAACGAGATTGAACTAGGTATAGAGATACCGACGATCGAATCTCGGGCAAGTAACATACCGATGACAAAAGGAACAATGTATGTTGTTATGCGGTTTTGACCGATAAAAGATCTTCGTAGAATATGTAGGAGCCAATATGAACATCCAGGTTCCGCTATTGGTTATTGACCGGAGATGAGTCTCGGTCATGTCTACATAGTTCTCGAACCCGTAGGGTCCGCACGCTTAACGTTTGATGACGATCGGTATTATGATTTTATGAGTTTTGATGTACCGAAGGTAGTTCGGAGTCCCGGATGAGGTCACGGACATAACGAGGAGTCTCGGAATGTCCGAGACATAAAGATTGATATATTGGACGACTATATTCGGACACCGGAAGTGTTCCGGAAAAGTTTCGGATTTAACGGGATTGCCGGAGGGGGTTACCGGAACCCCCTACGAAGGGGGATGGTCCATAGTGGGCCTTAAGGGAAAGAGAGAGGCAGCCCATAGGGCTGGCCGGCGCCCCACCTAGGATTCCTAGTTGGACTAGGATTGGGGGGGGGGGGGGCGCCACCTCTCCCTCTTTTTCCTTTCCCTCTCTTCCTTCTTTGGTGATTCCTACTAGGAATAGGATTGCAATCATATTCCTAGTAGGATTGCACCTCTAGCCGCACCAAACAAGGGCCGGCCGGCCTCCCCCCTTGCTCCTTTATATACGGGGGCAGGGGGGCACCCAAAGACACACAAGTTGAATTGTTCCAGCCGTGTGCGGTGCCCCCCTCCACAGAAACACACCTCGGTCATACCGTCGCGGTGCTTAGGCGAAGCCCTGCGCCGGTGAACACATCATATCCGTCACCACGCCGTCGTGCTGACGAAACTCTCCCGTGAAGTTCAACTGGATCAAGAGCTCGTGGGACGTCATCAAGCTGAATGTGTGCTGAACGCGGAGGTGCCGTACGTTCGGTGCTTGATCGGTTGGATCGCGAAGAAGTTCGACAACATCAACCGCGTCACTTGACGCTTCCGCTCCCGGTCTACGAGGGTACGTAGACACACTCTTCCCTCTCGTTGCTATGCATCTGGTAGATAGATCTTGCGTGATCGTAGGAATTTTTAAAATACTACGTTCCCCAACAGTGGCATCATGAGCCAGGTCTATGCGTAGATGATATGCACGAGTAGAACACAATGAGTTGTGGGCGATACTAGTCATACTGCTTACCAGCATGTCATACTTTGCTTCGGCGGTATTGTGAGATGAAGCGGCCCGGACCGACATTACGCGTACGCTTACGCGAGACTGGTTTCACCGTTACGAGCACTCGTTGCTTAAAGGTGACTGGCGGGTGTCTGTCTCTCTCACTTTAGCTGAATCAAGTGTGGCTACGCCCGGTCCTTGTGAAGGTTAAAACAGCACATACTTGACGAAACATCGTTGTGGTTTTGTATGCGTAGGTAAGAACGGTTCTTGCTAAGCCCGTAACAGCCACGTAAAACTTGCAACAACAAAGTAGAGGACGTCTAACTTGTTTTTGCAGGGCATGTTGTGATGTGATATGGTCAAGACATGATGAGTTATACGGTTTTGTATGAGATGATCATGTTTTGTAAAGTTATCGGCAACTGGCAGGAGCCATATGGTTGTCGCTTTATTGTATTAAATGCAATCGCCATGTAATTGCTTTACTTTATCTCTAAGCGGTAGCGATAGTCGTAGAAGCAATAGTTGGCGAGACGACAACGATGCTACGATGGAGATCAAGGTGTCGCGCCGGTGACGAAGGTGATCATGACGGTGCTTTGGAGATGGAGATCAAAAGCACAAGATGATGATGGCCATATCATGTCACATATTTTGATTGCATGTGATGTTAATCTTATTATGCTTCTTATTTTGCTTAGTTCGACGGTAGCATTATAAGATGATCCCTTACTAAATTTCAAGGTATAAGTGTTCTCCCTGAGTATGCACCGTTGCGAAAGTTCGTCGTGCCGAGACACCACGTGATGATCGGGTGTGATAAGCTCTACGTTCAAATACAACGGGTGTAAGCCAGTTTTGCACACGCAGAATACTCGGGTTAAACTTGACGAGCCTAGCATATGCAGATATGGCCTCGGAACACTGGAGAACGAAAGGTCGAGCGTGAATCATATAGTAGATATGATCAACATAAGATGTTCACCATTGAAACTACTCCATCTCACGTGATGATCGGACATGGTTTAGTTGATTTGGATCACGTGATCATTTAGATGACCGGAGGGATGTCTATCTAAGTGGGAGTTCTTAAGTAATATGATTAATTGAACTTTAATTTATCATGAACTTAGTCCTGGTAGTATTAGCATATCTATGTTGTAGATCAATAGCTCGCGATGTTGCTTCCCGTTTATTTTTCATATGTTCCTAGAGAAAACCAAGTTGAAAGATGTTAGTAGCAATGATGCGGAATTGTTCCGTGATCTGAGGATTATCCTCATTGCTGCACAGAAGAATTATGTCCTTGATGCACCGCTAGGTGACAGACCTATTGCAGGAGCAGATGTAGACGTTATGAACGTTTTGACAAAAGCTCGATATGATAACTACTTGATAGTTTAGTGCACCATGCTTTACGGCTTAGAACCGGGACTTCAAAAACGTTTTGAACGCCACAGAGCATATAAGATGTTCCAAGAGTTGAAATTAGTATTTCATACTCATGCCCGTGTCGAGAGGTATAAGACCTCTGACAGTACTTTGCCTACAAGATGGAGGAGATTAGCTCAACCAGTGAGCATGTGCTCACATTGTCTGGGTAGTACAATTGCTTGAATCAAGTGGGAGTTAATCTTCCAAATAAGATAGTAATTGACAAAGTTCTCTAGACACTATCACCAAGTTAGTAGAACTTCGTGATGAACTATAATATGCAAGGGATGACGAAAGTAATTCCCGAGCTCTTCACGATGCTGAAATCGGCGAAGGTAGAAATCAAGAAAGAGCATCAAGTGTTGATGGTTAACCAGACCACTTGTTTCAAGTAAAGGGCAAAGGGATAGAAGGGGAACTTCAAGAAGAATGACAAGCAAGTTGTCACTCCCGTGAAGAAACCCAAAGCTAAACTCAAGCCTGAAACAAGTGCTTCTACTGCAAAGGAAATGGTCACTAGAAGTGGAACTGCCCTAGATATTTGGCGGATAAGAAGGATGGCAAAGTGAACAAAGGTATATTTGATATACAGATTATTGATGTGTATTTTACTAGTGTTCATATCAACCCCTCGGTATTTGATATTGGCTCAGTTGCTAAAGAGTAGTAACTCGAAATGGGAGTTGCATAATGAACATAAACTAGTTAAATGATGAAGTGACGATGTGTATTGGAAGTAGTTCCAAGATTGATATGATCATCATCGCACACTCCCTATACTTTCGGGATTAGTGTTGAACCTAAATAAGTGTTATTTGGTGTTTGTGTTGAGCATGAATATGATTTGATCATGTTTATTGCAATACGGTTATTCATGTAAGTTAGAGAATAATTGTTGTTCTGTTTACATGAATAAAACCTTCTATGGTCATACACCCAATGAAAATGGTTTGTTGGATCTCGATCGTGTGATACACATATTCATAATATTGAAGCCAAAAGATGCAAGGTTAATAATGATAGTGCAACTTATTTGTGGCACTGCCGTTTAGGTCATATTGGTGTAAAGCGCATGAAGAAACTCCATAGTGATGGACTTTTGGAATCACTTGATTATGAATCACTTGGTGCTTGCGAACCATGCCTCATGGGCAAGATGACTAAAACTCCGTTCTCCGGAACTATGGAGCGAGCAACAGATTTGTTGGAAATCATACATACTAATGTATGTGGACCAATGAGTGTTGAAGCTCGCGGCGAGTATCGTTATTTTCTGACCTTCACTGATGATTTGAGCAGATATGGGTATATCTACTTAATGAAGCAAAAGTCTGAAACATTTGAAAAGTTCAAAGAATTTCAGAGTGAAGTAGAGAATCATCGTAACAAGAAAATAAAGTTTCTACGATCTGATCGTGGAGGAGAATATTTGAGTTACGAGTTTGGTCTTCATTTGAAATAATGTGAAATAGTTTCACAACTCACGCCACCTGGAACACCACAGCGTAATGGTGTATCCGAACATCGTAACCGTACTTTATTAGATATGGTACGATCTATGATGTCTCTTACCAATTTACCACTATCGTTTTGGGGTTATGCTTTAGAGACAGCTGCATTCACGTTAAATAGGGCACCATCTAAATCCGTTGATACGACACCTTATGAACTATGGTTTGGCAAGAAACCAAAGTTGTCGTTTCTTAAAAGTTTGGGGCTACGATGCTTATGTGAAAAAACTTCAACCTGATAAGCTCGAACCCAAGTCGGAGAAATGTGTCTTCATAGAATACCCAAAAGAGACTGTTGGGTACACCTTCTATCACAGATCCGAAGGCAAGATATTCGTTGCTAAGAATGGATCCTTTCTAGAGAAAGAGTTTCTCTCGAAAGAAGTGAGTGGGAGGAAAGTAGAACTTGATGAGGTAATTGTACCTTCTCCCGGATTGGAAAGTAGTACATCACAGAAAATTGTTCCAGTGATTCCTACACCAATCAGTGAGGAAGTTAATGATAATGATCATGAAACTTCGGATCAAGTTTCTGCTGAACGTCGTAGATCAACCAGAGTACGTTCCGCACCAGAGTGGTACGGCAACCCAGTTCTGGAAATCATGTTACTAGACCATGATGAACCTATGAACTATGAGGAAGCGATGATGAGCCCAGATTCCGCAAAATGGCTTGAGGCCATGAAATCTGAGATGGGATCCATGTATGGGAACAAAGTGTGGACTTTGGTTGACTTGCCCGATGATCGGCAGGCCATCGAAAATAAATGGATCTTCAAGAGGAAGACCGACGCTGACGGTAATGTTACTGTTTACAAAGCTCGACTTGTTGCAAAAGGTTTTTGACAAGTTCAAGGAGTTGACTATGATGAGACTTTCTCACCCGTAGCGATGCTTAAGTCTGTCCGAATCATGTTAGCAATTGCCGCATTTTATGAAATCTGGCAAATGGATAACAAAACTGCATTCTTTAATGGATTTATTAAAGAAAAATTGTATATGATGCAACCCGAAGGTTTTGTCAATCCTAAAGGTGCTAACAAAATATGCAAGCTCCAGCGATCCATCTATGGACTGGTGCAAGCATCTCAGAGTTGGAATATACGCTTTGATAAGTTGATCAAAGCATATAGATTTATACAGACTTACGGTGAAGCCTGTATTTACAAGAAGTGAGTGGGAGCACTACAACCTTTCTGATAAGTATATGTGAATGACATATTGTCGATCGGAAATGATGTAGAATTTTCTGGAAAGCATAAAGGAGTGTTTGAAAGGAGTTTTTCAAAGAAAGACCTTGGTGAAGCTGCTTACATATTGGGCATCAAGATCTATAGAGATAGATCAAGACGCTTGATAAGACTTTCAATGAGTACATACCTTGATAAGATTTTGAAGTAGTTCAAATTGGATCAGTCAAAGAAGGAGTTCTTGCCTGACTTGTAAGGTGTGAAGTTGAGTAAGACTCAAAGCCAGACCACGGCAGAAAAATATAGAGAGAATGTAAGTCATTCCCTATGCCTCAGCCATAGGTTCTATAAAGTATGCCATGCTGTGTACCAAACATGTTGTGTACCTTCACATGAGTTTGTCAAGGGGGTACAATAGTGATCCAGGAGTAGATCACTGTACAGCGGTCAAAATTATCCTTAGTAACTGGATGACTAAGGAAATGTTTCTCGATTATGGAAGTGATAAAGAGTTCGTCGTAAAGGGTTACGCCGATGCAAGCTTTGACACTAAATCCAGATGACTCTTAAGTATCAATCTGGATGTGTATTGAAAGTTGGAGCAATTAGCTAGAGTAGCTCTATGCAGAGCATTGTAGACATAGAAATTTGCGAAATACATACGGATCTGAATGTGACAGACCCGTTGACTAAACTTCTCTCACAAGCAAAACATGATCACACCTTATTACTCTTGGGTATTAATCACATAGCGATGTGAACTAGATTATTGACTCTAGTAAACCCTTTGGGTGTTGGTCACATGGCGATGTGAACTGTGGGTGTTATTCACATAACGATGTGAACTATCGGTATTAAATCACATGGTGATGTGAGCTAGATTATTGACTCTAGTGCAAGTGGGAGACTGAAGGAAATATGCCCTAGAGGCAATAATAAAGTTGTTATTTATATTTCCTTATATCATGATAAATGTTTATTATTCATGCTAGAATTGTATTAACCGGAAACTTAGTACATGTGTGAATACATAGACAAAAACAGAGTGTCCCTAGTATGCCTCTACTAGACTAGCTCATTGATCAAAGATGGTTATGTTTCCTAATCATAGACATGAGTTGTCATTTGATCAACGGGATCACATCATTAGGAGAATGATGTGATGGACAAGACCCATCCGTTAGCATAGCACTATGATCGTTTAGTTTTACTGTTATTGCTTTCTTCATGACTTATACATGTTCCTATGACTATGAGATTATGCAACTCCCGAATACCGTAGGAACACCTTGTGTGCTATCAAACGTCACAACGTAACTGGGTGATCATAAAGATACTCTACAGGTGTCTCTAAAAGTATTCGTGGTGTTGGCATAGATCAAGATTATGATTTGTCACTCCGAGTGTCGGAGAGGTATCTCTGGGCCCTCTCGGTAACACACATCACAATAAGCCTTGCAAGCAAAAGACTATTGAGTTAGTCACGAGAGGATGTGTTACGGAACGAGTAAAGAGACTTGCCGGTAACGAGATTGAACTAGGTATAGAGATACCGACGATCGAATCTCGGGCAAGTAACATACCGATGACAAAAGGAACAACGTATGTTGTTATGCGGTTTTGACCGATAAAAGATCTTCGTAGAATATGTAGGAGCCAATATGAACATCCAGGTTCCGCTATTGGTTATTGACCAGAGATGAGTCTCGGTCATGTCTACATAGTTCTCGAACCCGTAGGGTCCGCACGCTTAACGTTTGATGACGATCGATATTATGAGTTTATGAGTTTTGATGTACCGAAGGTAGTTCGGAGTCCCGGATGAGATCACGGACATAACGAGGAGTCTCGGAATGTCCGAGACATAAAGATTGATATATTGGACGACTATATTCGGACACCGGAAGTGTTCCGGAAAAGTTTCGGATTTAACGGGATTGCCAGAGGGGGTTACCGGAACCCCCTACGAAGGGGGATGGTCCATAGTGGGCCTTAAGGGAAAGAGAGAGGCAGCCCATAGGGCTGGCCGGCGCCCCACCTAGGGTTCCTAGTTGGACTAGGATTGGGGGGGGGCGCCACCTCTCCCTCTTTTTCCTTTCCCTCTCTTCCTTCTTTGGTGATTCCTACTAGGAATAGGATTGCAATCCTATTCCTAGTAGGATTGCACCTCTAGCCGCACCAAACAAGGGCCGGCCGGCCTCCCCCCTTGCTCCTTTATATACGGGGGCAGGGGGGCACCCAAAGACACACAAGTTGAATTGTTCCAGCCGTGTGCGGTGCCCCCCTCCACAGAAACACACCTCGGTCATAACGTCGCGGTGCTTAGGCGAAGCCCTGCGCCGGTGAACACATCATATCCGTCACCACGCCGTCGTGCTGACGAAACTCTCCCGTGAAGCTCAACTGGATCAAGAGCTCGTGGGACGTCATCAAGCTGAACGTGTGCTGAACGCGGAGGTGCCGTACGTTCGGTGCTTGATCGGTTGGATCGCGAAGAAGTTCGACAACATCAACCGCGTCACTTGACGCTTCCGCTCCCGGTCTACGAGGGTACGTAGACACACTCTTCCCTCTCGTTGCTATGCATCTGGTAGATAGATCTTGCGTGATCGTAGGAATTTTTAAAATACTACGTTCCCCAACACTGGCTTCTGGCGCTTGCCCACGTGAGACTTGTTTTTTTTCGGCCCCACGTGGATCACTCCTCCCTCCTTATCCTTTTCTCAGCCACACGTCTTCATCCCGTACCTTCAGCCCCATCCTTCCCCAGGGCCATGTTTCTTCTTTCCCCTCGCCTCCTTCCCTATGCGCCTCCATCCCCTACCTCCAACCTTACGCGCACGCATCCCTCCTCCTCCCCCTCCACTGGGCTGCGACTAGGCCACCACGAGCCCCATCGCCGGTGGCCAGGCGCTCCCTCGCCGGCCGCCATGGCTGCTTGCTGCCATGCCCCGATCCACCCGCGTATACAAGTGTTGCAACCGTCACCTAGAAAAGCTTCAACATCTGTTGAAAAAAAGTTCAACCATAGACATAAAAATCTTCAATGGCACTGCACAATAAGGGGAAGCTGCAACCGTAGTTGGATTTTGCTACTATCGGCGAAGCTTTTTGCTACACCATCGGGGGGAGCTGCGACCTCGCGATGACGACAACGATGATTTGCTGCAACTGTAGTAGGATTTTGCTACTACTGTTAGAGTTTTTTGCTACATCCATGTAAGGCGAAGCTCGACCTCGCGAAGGCGGCGACGGCGTTTTGCTGCACCCGTAGTTTGATTTTGCTACAACCGATGAAGTTGTTTGCTACATCCATTCAAATGGCGTTGATTGACTGGCAACCGTCATCGATGTAATTCCGTGCAGCGAGCATCAATGGCGAGGGGCGGCGGCGGAGCTACAACCGTCGTCGTCAAGAGCTGCAACCCGCAGGTGTAGTTGTTGCATGGGCCGAGGCGACAACGAGGCCGGGAGGGTGAGGACCGGTGACGAGAACGGCTGGCGAGGACGGGGTCCGGCGGGCGACGAGGAAGACCGGCGAGGGTGGGGATTGACGACGGGGAGGGTCACCGGAGGGGATAGGAGGCGCGGTGCCGCGGTCCCCGAGCAGGACATGCAGATCCAGCCCGAATTGCCCGAGGAAGAAGAAGCTAGGGACGATCTTTTTTTTTTTTTTTTGCGTGGGTCCAACTGCTGCCTGGCTCGCATCCAACGGCCCGGGCTAGACCGGCCGAAACTTTCGGCCTGTGCGCCGGCGCCTATAAGCGCCCAAAATATATGGAGCCTTTGTTTTGTAAGTGAAATTCAAAAAGTTTTTCCTTTTTTTTGTAGAATCAATTGGAAAAGGAGCCAATTTTGCTCTTTGATTCGATGTTGGGGCAGCCCAATAGCGTGCATAGGCCTTCCATTTCTGGGCCTCCCGAAGCGTGCAAAGGCCTTCTCCTTGGAACCCTAGTTCTTGCCTCCCGGTCCCATTCTCTCCCCTTCTTCACCTTCCACGGCGACGGCGGCTGCCCTCCGCCGTTCACCGATCCCCCGCCCTGTTTCTCAGTTCTTCCTCCACCGTTCGCCGATTCTCGGCCCTGCTTACTGCTGCTCCCCTTCGGCTCCGCTTCTCGCCCAGGCGCCGGATCTGAGGCCGGCCATGGGCCAGGCCCCGTCGCTGCCTGACGACGCGGTGGCGGACGTCCTCCGCCGCCTCGCGCCGCGCGACCTCGCAACGTCCCGCCGCGTCTGCAAGTCGTTGCGCCGCGTCGTCGACGGCCACGGCCTGCTGCGCGCGGACCTCCTCCCTCTCAAGCTGGGCGGCATCTTCCTCAACTTCGTCGAACTATGGTCTGCTACGCAGTTCCTTTCACGCCCCACGACGGGCGCAGCCGTCTCCGGCCGGCTCGGCTACACCTTGGATGCTTGCCATCCGGACCACCGCTCTCTGCCCCGTCCCTACGTGATTGATCACTGCAATGGCCTCCTCTTGCTCCGTCACTGCGTGGTTAACCCTGCCACGCAGCAGTGGGCGCCCCTGCCCCCGGCCCCGGACCTGCCCAAACCCGCACCTCCAATCAAGCATGTTTGGACATCCTGGTACCTCGTGTTTGACCCCATGCTGTCGCCCAACCATTTCGATGTGTTTATAATGCCCGAAATTTCTTTCATGGACGACTGTGAGGAATTTGAATGGCCACCGTCCACATTGATCCTTCCTGTGTTTTCATCAAAGATTGGTTCGTGGGAGAAGAGGACATTTTGTCGGGAAGGGGAAGCTGCGGGGACGGTACCTGGCTTGGTTGGGGTAAGACTGGATTGCAATGAACGTCAGTCTGCCTACTGGAGAGGATCACTCTATATATGTTGCGAGAACTCTTTTATTTTGAGGTAGTGTATATTGCCAACTCGGTCAACTCCTTGAGCATCATATGTACTGTATGTTATTCTGGTTTTGGTTTTGAGAAATATTTTCCAATTTTTGTTCTTGCAGAATATTGCTGTCAGACAACAGGTATCGAGTGATAAGACTGCCAACAAGATTGCCCAAAGACAATTCAAAAGGTGAACAACAGTTTTACCTAGGAAAATCAACCAAGGGGATATATTGTGCATCAATATTCACGTTACATAGGTCCCACCTTCACGTTTGGTTCCTTAAAGATCTGAACGACTGGGTTTTGAAGCATGACAAAGATATTTCCCCGGTCCTGCCAAATCTCGACTATGGCAACCCATATGGACCTTGGATCCTACAACAATTTGAAGATGATTCTGTTGTGGACAACAACAGGGAAGCAGCGGAAAAGGAGAAATTTGAAGCAATAGTGAAAGAAGGGAAATTTGAGTGGGACTCGGACAATGATAATGTACTTGAACCTGGAAGTACCTGCAGGGGAACTGAGACATGTTTCCTTGGATTCCATCCTTTCAAAGAGGTTGTGTTCGTGACTCTGTGGGACAGAGTGCTAGCCTATCATTTGCCAAGCTCAAAGCTTCAAGATTTAGGCAAGATTTTTCCAGAATTCTATGTGGAGGGGCAGGACACTTACTGGCATACACAGGTGGAAGAGTCTTTCCTGTACACTCCCTGCTGGTTAGGGGAGCTTCCTGAAAAACTAAACTAGTTGGAAGGTATCCTAGAAGATTAGAATGCTTGTGTGGCAAATATTCAAAGAATGGAACACTTATGCATTTGTGCACAAAGATTGTTTGTTCCCTGAGAAACTAAATCTAGACGTGCATGCATTTTCTGGCTTGAGTTTGCTTATTTTCCCTGTTTTCATTGAGTACAATCAATACTGAGTTTTTTTTTTTTTTTGCATTGACCGTGATTAAGAGAGCTTGTTGCTCTTGTCTCTCAGCTCAATGATTCATCCATTCAGATGCTCATGAACCTGGAGGGCAATTGAAGATTCCAATCATTCATTCATTCATTCAGATACTCATAAATCAAATCATAACTCAATTTCAATTCTGAAGTTGCTACCTGCTGATATGGTATCCACTCGAATCTCTTGTTACAACCCTTTTGTTTCTCTTTGATATCAGCTAGTCTTTGATCCAAAATCCTGTACTTCTCAAGGATTTAAGATTCGGGAGGACATGTCACGCCTCCCCGAACATGATATGGTATCCACTCGAATCTCTTGTTAAATCTAGACGTGCATGCATATCTCTGGCTTGAATTTGCTTATTTTCACTGTTGTTTCTGATCGAGTACCGACGATCCTGAGTGTATGCTTACATGTTGAGTGCCTTGTGAGTTGTGACCCTCCTATTGCGGTGTGGTTGCTGTCTTTGTGAAGAGGGTTTGGTTCCCCTAGTTTGACACCTTTGGTGGCTGTTGTGGCTTTTTTTTTTGAGAGAGAACATTGGCTTTCTTGGTCACTTAACAAAGTTACAAAGAGTCTCCCGGATACAGTCCCGAGCAGAATGAAAAACAACAACACTAGATAAATTCTTACAAGATTTAGCTTGAAGCGCTACCTTAACTTGCCGATGAACATGTTTGAACACCACAGAAACAAAGCTTCGAGAAGCAAACTTGATGTCTTCAACAACAGTATCAATGCTGGAGCGATCCCAAGATCTTGAATTCAGTCTTTGCACCAGCGAAAGGCAATCCGACGCAAAGATAACATCCGAAAAGCCTTCATCTGTTGCTAACTGAACAGCTGTACGTAAAGCCAAAGCTTCAGCTAGTTCAGGATTAGAAGCACCATATATTGGTTCAGAAACAGCAGCAATGCATCCACCATCGTGGTTTAGAGCAACAACACCAGCTCCAGACTTGTTCAAGTCAGAGAAAACTGCACCATCCGAGCAAATCAAGATCACACCTGCCGGCGGCAGAGTCCAGGAAGGATTGGATGAAGCCGACTCACACCTATTGACAGGTTTAGAGATGAAATCATGAAAAGATGTTGTATCATCTAATCTGAATATGCACGGATCTTCTCTACTGTACTTGGAATTGGTGGTGCTTCAGGAATCAGGAGCATGTCTAGCATCATTGCGAGCTTCCCACGAATGCCACATAGTGACAGGTAGAATAGTAGCATCTCTATCTGAAGATCTTGACAGAAAATAAAAAAGCCACCACTTTGTGTTTCTGAAATCAGAACGCCATCAAAAAAGCATCCCACACAGCTGCAGCACGCGCGCAGAAAAGCATGGCATGCTCCACCGTTTTGAACCGGCCACAGAAGCAGGATGACTCAGCGTCCGGCACATGACGCCGTTGTAACTGAGCACCCGAGTGGAGGCAGTCCTGAGCACCCAAGGTCGTGGCTTGTTAGGTATGATTGCCAGGTATGATCCTTCATATACCTATTTATCTCTGACCTAACATTCGACATTAGCATGGCATGTGAAACCTCAATCCCTAAGAGCCTAACCTGGCACTACAACAGGACTCCGATAGTTTGTCCATATGTCTACAGTCTACGAGAACCACATTACCACCCCACTTCAACTAGAAAAAAGAAGTAAAGAAGAACCACATTACCACCCAGAGTATATATGCTGTATATGTCACTCACGATATATTCAGCATATATCCACCAGTTAAGGTGATTGATCCCGGCTGTACGAATCAATTCAGTTTTTTGTGTCTGTCAGTAACTGGTTGCACCAACCGATTCATGTCAGTGTGTTGAGAGACGACGACGGCTCGGTAGGCAGTGTTGAGAAGATAATGGGCTGATATGAATGGATGAGGCCCGACTCTGTCAGCACGGTGTGTATATTGCCTTCGTATACGTGTAACTGCGTACTGCGTGGGTTATTTTGGAGGGAAAATCGCGCAGGTATTCACCCTTGGAGCCAAATCCATTACTTTGGCACTCCGCGATTGAGATCGTGGACATCATGCCGTGAAGAAAAACCAAGAGAGGGACAAATCCATTGGCGATTGAACTCCCACAGGATGTGAGTGTTGAGAGAGATTGAGATTTGTTCATGCATGTAGCTGTAGGAAATTATGAAATATGTGACCTTTTTCTTGAACACAGTCGCATGCTTCAATTGCTAGAAGCAAGCCATCTTATTCCATCTAAGCGAAAGATTTCTGAATTGCAAGCATTTGAAACTGAAATTGCCGATGGCTCGGATATTGGATCAACAACTGCTCATGAGTTGGCCAGCCAAAGAGTTGGTGGATCATGTAATATTAGCTATACATGTCGGGATCACAAGAACTATTTACGAATTAAGTGCCGAAGGGACCGAATGTATGGTGAAGCAGGTAGCATGATAAAATATTTTTGAGAAAGAGATGCAGAGAATCCATCTTTCCACTATGCCTTTTAGTATGACTGCGAAGAACAGATAACAAACATCTTTCGGGCCGATGCCAAAATGATCATTGACTATGCCAATTTTGGTGATGTTGTGAGCTTTGACACTACCTTTGGAAGAAATAAGGAATATAGGCCCTTCGAAGTGTTTATTGGGTTTAATCATTTCAGAGGAACGATTATTTTTGGCGCATGCCTACTTTATGATGAGACATTTGATGGCTTTTTGAGACATTTACATAACAAGAAGCAATCTCGAACTGTATGTACTGATCAAGACATTGCAATGGGAAATGCGGTAGAGCATGTACTTCCAGAAGTCCAACATGGCCTGTGTACTTTCCACATTATTCAAAGTGCAGTCAAGCATCTATGGACGAGTTTGAAGATGAGCCAACTTTTATTGCAGATTTTAGTGCATACATGGACGAGTTTGAAGATGAGCCAACTTTTGAAGAAGCGTTTTACACTATGAGAGGTAAGGTGGAAAATCAAACTTGGTTTGATAGTATTTATAAGGTAAACGAGAAGTGGGTAGAATGTTACATGAGAAATGCTTTTCGCCTTGGGAATGCAGAGCACACAACTAAGTGAAAGTCTAACAATGACCTAAAGTAATATCTGAAGTCATATTTAGATATTATACGTCTTTTCGAACAGTCTGAAATAGTTGTGAAAGGAAAAAAGAGATAATGAAGTAATTTCAGTGTATGAGCCTAGAGAGAGGGCTCAAAATGAAGACATCATATTGGTGCAAGCAAGCAAGCTTTGCACTCATGTTATATTTGAGTGTTTTCGGTCTGAATGTGAAAGATATACAGCAATTTGCTTTGACGTACTAGCTGGACATCATGAATATATGGTTAAAATTGGAAGTTTATGTGAATGTCCAACATGCGAAGAAGAATGCAAAGTTATTGGCAATCCTTCAGAACAAACAAGTAAATGTAGTTGTCGACAGAGAATAGGATTATTGTGCAGCCATGCTTTGAAAGTCCTTGATATGATGCATATAAAGTTGTTGCCTGCACATTACATATTGAAGCGATGGAGTCGAGAAGAGCGGTCAGGATATGTTCAATCATGGAAGAACTATTGTAGAATATCCCAAGTTGGAGGCCCTTGAGGCGCTACAATTTCCTTCCATACAATTTTGATAACTTGGCGACCCAAGCATCTAGTTCTGAAAAGTGTTGTATATTAATCGATAATGCACATAATAGCGTTGGCAAGCAAGTTGAGGAACTATTGAATGCATGCACATATAATTCTGATGGAATAGATAATGCGAGTGGGACTCCTCGAGGATCAAATGGTCTGTTGAGCATTGCACGCCCGAAGAAACAAAATTGAAAACAAAAGTTCAAAAAGAAAGAAAACTTGGATTGATAGGCCACAAGAAAACAAAGAACACCCCAGCTAAATCTGGAGCACCAGAAAAAACAGTTAATTAAATCTAGGGTATTTCCCTAATTGTACAGTACAAATAAATTAAGTTATGCTACTCTGTTTTAACTTTCTGATTTTTTACACCAGCAGCAAGAACAAAAGGACCAGCACATCACAAGATCAATTAATAGCTGGAGCACTAGAAAATCCATCTAATGTACTCACTCCATAAACTAATATAAGTGCGTTTAGATCACTAGTTCTAAACTAGTGATCTAAACGCTCTTATATTAGTTTACAGAGGGGGTATTTCTTTAATTGTATAGGACAAATAAATTTAGTTGTGCTACTCCGTTTTAACTTGTGTTTGTTGTACCAGCAGCAAGGCAAAAAGACCAGCACATCACAAGTTCAACTAATAGCTGGAGCCCCAGAAAAAACTTCTAAGGTATTTCCCTAATTGTACACTACATATGTTTTTGTACTCTGTTTTAACTTTTGATTTGCTGTACCACATCACAGGATCAACTAATACCCAAAGAAATTCCTACGAGAAATGAATATACCTTCGAAAAAATGGATTCTTCAGAAGTTAGAAGGTAATTCTTCTTTTACTTTTGTTTTCAAAATCATTTTTAGCACTGAAGTTTCATGCTAACTAACTCTGTCAACAACCCAGAAGTCAACTGTTGAAGACCTATTGGCTGGAGATATACTTTGGGCACCTTGAATCCAGAAATACCGATGCCTGGCGCTCTAGTAGTAGTTCATTTCTTAAGTTGCTTTGTTCAGAAAATGCCACTTGTCTCTTCATTGCACCGAGTTGTTTAGAAATAATGGAGACCTTTTCAGAGTTTTTGTGTCAAAATTTTAGAGCACATTCAGTCCGGTGAAGTACTAGTTGTTTCATCTCTCATCCGTATTGTTTACTCGTGTTTGAGCAATCAGTACTTTGAGGAGAATGCATGTTTGTCAACACCATACCGGCTTCCTTTAGTGTAAAAAATGGTACAAGCTTCGTTCTCTTTTTCTGGTAGAATCAAGTACTCTACCAGGTCTAGGGCGTAGATGGTAAGGGAAGGATGGAGGAGGGCGTGGCGAGGAGCGGGCGCGTGATGGCTTCTCGCCCCTCGTTGGTTACCCCAAGTGGAAGGTTTGAGATGCAGTGTAGCGGTAGTTTTCCCTTGGCAAAGATACCAAGGATCGATTTCCCCTGAGACTCCAAGGTTCAACAAGAAGGTGTCAACTGCTAACGGTGCCAGATATTTAGCAATCGACTGGACCTTCACACAGATACAAATAACTTTGCTCCCAACGAGTACAGAGAGGTTGTCAATCCCTCCGGCCTTGTCGTTTACAAAGGATCAAACGCAAGAGATAATAGTGATATGTGTAACTGCAACTAGTAAGTAAAGACTGAAAGTAAATAGCGGATGTGATCAGTGATGGTAATACGAACCGGGGTCCCATGATGTTCACTAGTGATGTCTCTCTCCCAAAAGACGATAAAACAGCTATGTGAGGTAAACGAATTACAACTGGGCAATTGACAGGATTATGTGCGCAAACTAATGCTAACTATGTTGCAAGAAAGGTAGAGGTTCAAAGCATGGGCGGTACGTCAAGGCAAGCAGACCGAAATCCATCTGCATCTACTACTAATCATCCACCTTGAGATATCTATCCAGAACATCTCGCTGGTATTAAGTTGCGAGTCCCACCCATAGTGTAAACTCAAAGCAATAGACAACTGCATTAAAAGAACTTTGCGTAAAGTAAACAATCCTTGCACCCGCAAGTAAAAGCACCGTTGTTTTCCCCCTTGTGGCAACAGCACATCCCCTGGACTCATGTTTCTTTCACTCAAGCTAGTCATCGAGGGGCATGAACCCACAATCAAGCATAACGTTCCCTCTTGGAGTTACTACCTACTACTCGGCCAAAGCAATAAATAGCAACGGAGAACATGCAAGAATTACTCAAGAACATAAATATAAAAGAGGTAAATCAAATATATTACTCAAACACAATCTGAACATAATCTCATAATCCATCGAATCCCAGAAACTCATCATAGCAACGTCATAAGGATTACATATGTGCCTCGATCATGTAGGGCAGCTCACGAGGTCTAATTAGTGAAGAACAAAAAGGGGAGGAGAACATCACATAGCTACTGGTCATGGACCCATGGTCCAAGGGAGACTACTCACAACTCATCCGGGAGGCGTCCATGGTGGTGGAGAGGCTCCCGGTGGTGATCCTCCCCTCCGGCAGGGTGCCGGGAAGAGTTCTCCTGGTGCTCCCGATCTTGGAAGCGCGGCGGCGGCGGAACAGAGATGAGATCGCGAAAAAGGGTTCCGTCCTCGAGGGTTTCGGGACGCGGTGTAAATATATGCCAAAGGGGGGGCGTCAGAGGGGGCCTGGGGGGCCCAGGCGCCCTGGCGGCGAGGCCTAGGGGGTGGGCGCGCCCCCTGGCCGCCTAGAGGCCTGGTGGCCCCCCTCCAGCCCTACTTTGGCCGCATGGAAGCTTCCGGAACGCTGATTTTTTATATATTTTTCCCGGATTTTTTTTGGCAGTTTACGTAATGGGAAAACCTGAAATACAAAAACAGCAGAAAACAGAAACTGGCACTGCGGTGCACTGAGTTAATAGGTTAGTCCAAATATGATCAAAAGTGTATGGAAGTGCATAAATATCATAGCAATATCACACAAAAGAGGCATGGAGCAAGCAGAAATTATAGATACGTTTTGGACGTATCAACATCCCCAAGCTTAATTCCTGCTCGTCCTCGAGTAGGTAAATGATAACAAGCATAATTTCTGTGGTGACATGCTATTAACCATATAAGGACTTTTCATAGTCACATGACAAAAACTTACTGAGACAAAGAATCTGTAGTAATTAAGTTGCCTCATGAGAAAATCACAAAGAACTGAAAGTTTTACAATATGATACAGAAACATCAAATAGATTTGTAGTGAGCATGGTGTGCAAGTATGATAAAGTGGTATCTCGCTTGCCCCCTTTAGTGAAGCAAAACATAAATGCAGGGGCACCTCCAAGGTTTAAGGGACGACTAGATACAATGATCTCAGAATAAACGATATCATAATCATGCAAAAGACAATGGTACTTTGGGACAATGCACATTACACTCAGAATGACAATCATGCTCTCAGTAGTTGGTGCTTTAAAGAAGGTGGAGACTCTCGAACCGTGTCTTTTGTTGGCAAGGTTGAAAACCCGTGGTCGGAAACAAAGACAAAACATGTACCAGAGCTCTTGGTTTTAAAAACAGAAGTAAAAATTATTTTTTTAGATATGCATGTTTCGTCAACGAATGCTAGCAGATAACTCAATCACTTCTTGAGCTGGACAAGTTTTGAGGAACGGCTCCCGAATGAGGACGATCACATCCTCTTAATCTCCTTTGTTTATCACTGCCAAAGTTTTCTGATTTCTCATGAACAAAGCGTGAAGGAGGGTTTGTTTGTTGTATCATTTTTTTAATGAGCCGGGCGCACTCTATGCCAGTTCCTTCTCGTATTATGGGTTTGCACATTAGACATGCAATCCCGGGGTGAAGCTTGTCCAACTTAAAAAGATCATGAATTAACTACTACTTCCTCATGAACTAAAACAGAGGCACAAAACAAAAATGCTTTTCTTGAATAATTTCGAGATGGTACATGAAAGTCTTCGTTAGGAATGGCAGGTAAATACCATGTATAGGAAGGTATGATGGACTCATATGGCATAACTGCTTTAAAGGATTTTGGATGAATAAGCAGTCAGTCCGCTTAGTACAGGTGGAGGTTAGCAAAAGACTGGGAGCGACCAACTAAAAGAGCAATGACGGTCATAATCATGCAGAGCAACAAAGCAACATTGAATCAGGCATGGAAGTTATATCGCTACTTAGAAATAAAAGATCATCAAGGCTTGACAGACTTTCTTTACAGTCTTAAATATGCGTGAGCATACGCCAAGTCAATCAAAATAAATTCTTGAAGGAAGATATCACTAAACCATACCACATCATAGGCAAACAAATCATGTTGGTACTCCAATAACACATTGAGAACCCCCCAGCTATTTGAGACTAACCATAAGAAAACATGAACTACTAAGCACCATTATGCACGTAGCATTTTTATCATAGACATATCGACCAGTGCAATAGAAGCCAACTCTCTTAACAAGATAAGCATGATAACTAAAGAGAGTTCCAGTGACCAACTAAACAAAAGCTCTTTAAAAAGATAAGCATAAAAACTAAGAGCTGAACATGATAGTAGCTATTGAAAGACAAAGAACACACACAGCAAGGATAGACATGAAAATTCTAAGTTATGTTCTAGGTTGAAGTGGAGCGTGTTTCTCTCCCACACAAAGAAAGCTGAGTTCCAACTCGTTATGAAAAGCAAGCAAAGCTAAAGAAAACTAAAAAGGAAAACTAAAAGCAAGACGCTCCAAGCATAGCACATAACACATGAAGTGATAAAAATATAGTGGAACGAAAGACGAACTGATAATGTTGATGGAGAAGGGGATGCACGGGGGCATCCCCAAGCTTAGACGCTTGAGTCTTCTTGAATATTTCTTGGGGGTGCATGGGGGCATCCCCAAGCTTGAGCGTTTGACACTCCTGAATCTTTTTATCATCTTCCCTCGCACACTTGAAAACTCCCTTCATACATAACTCATCATAATCTGATTAGCGAGGTTAGTACCCATAATAAAATAATTGTTCCTAGCTGGAAATAAGGATATTCTTGAAGGTCTACTGTTTCTCAAGATTGCCAAAAGGTTTTTGCAAAGAAAAAGCAAGCTCAAGGTTTGCAAAATGAAGAAAAGGCAAAACAGGACAGAATCTGTGAAAAACAGACCAGCAGGTAGTAAATGATTTTTTCAGGGAACTTCTGCAACTCAAATCAAAATACTCAGAACAGACGCCAGAAAGACAATTGTATAGAGCACGCTGTCGAAAAAATTCAGACCAAAAAGATGATCTGGTGATTTTATACGAATTTTTCTGTCCAAGGACAGAATCTGTTTCCTGGACAGCACGTCACAACTTTTGAACTTTCTTGCAATCAGAGGCTACACTTGGCACAAAGTTGAAAAGTAAAGATACAATGATGATGCTACTGTAGTAACAACATCAAGACACAACAAAAGCAAAATAAAATTTTATTCATTGTGGGCTGCCTCCCAAAAGCGCTTTCTTTTATGCCTTTAAGCTAGGCATAATGCAAAGAGATCAAGTTTTATCAAGAGTAAAAGAATAGCTAGCCCGTATAACGGACTCAAAAGGTAACTTAATATTCTTTCTAGGGAAGTGTTCCATCCCTTTCTTGAGAGGAAATTGGAATTTTATATTCCCCTCTTTCATGTCAATGATAGCACCAACGGTGCGAAGAAAAGGACGTCCCAAAATAATTGGACAAGAAGGTTCACATTCAATATCCATAATAGTAAAATCAATGGGAACGTAATTGTCATTGACAATGATAAGAACATCGTCGATCCTCCCCAAAGGTTTCTTTATGGAAGAATCGACAAGACGAACACCAAAAGAACAAGAATCAAAAGGTTTCAGTTTAAGCATATCATATATTCTTTTGGGCATAACGGAGGTACTAGCTCCAACATCACATAAAGCATAGCAAGAGAAGTTATTCAACTTAATTTTAATCATAGGATCCCAACCATGTTCTAGCTTTCTAGGTATGGAGGCTTCTACTCTAAGTTTCTCCTCCCTAGCTTTGATGAGAGCATTAGTGATATGCTCTGTGAAGGCAAGATTAAGCGTGCTAGTGCGGGGATCTCTAGACATCTTGTGAAGGAAATCAATAACTTCGGTAAGGGTGCAATTATCGAAATCAAGGTCACTACTCTCAAGTAAGGTAGTGATCTCCTTTAGGTTCACTTGTTTGGTAATTTCTATCGTCATAGCATCACCATTAATAGGTCCAATGGGACCAGGAGTGCATTGGGTGCTAAAAGTTTGGATATCCTCAACAACTTGGATAGTAGCAACAGTGTGGTGGGTAGGAAGGTTCTTAATTCTACCTTCTTCCTCCTTTTCTCTAGCCCATCTCTCTTTAGGTTTAGCCAACATCCTAATGTTTTCATTAATTTGCACTTGAATAGCATTCATAGGAGTGACCTTCCTCTCCTCAAGAGGGGAAGTTCTAATTTTAAGCAACTCTACCTCATGGGCTAAATTGTCTACCTTCGAAGAGAGATCATCTAGTTTGGCTAGTTTTTCTTCTACATTCTTATTGAAGGCTTTTTGGGTAGTGATGAAATCTTTAAGCATAATCTCTAGTTCAGTAGTGGAGTTCTTGGTGCTAGGATAAGCATTGTTGTTCCCATAGGAATTAGAGGGGAACGGTCTAGGATTGCTACCAAAAATACTCCTATAAGCATTGTTATTAAAATTGTTTCTAGACATAAAGTTCACATCTACTTGTTCTTGAGCAATCAAAGAATTTAAAGGAACATCACGAGGATCAACAGAAGATTGCTTGGAAAGTAGAGACATGATCAAGTCAACTTTTTCATTTAGGGAGGAAATCTCCTCGACAGAGTTTACCTTCCTACCTGTTGGAGCGCGTTCGGTGTGCCATTGGGAATAATTGGTCATCATCTCATCGAGAAGCTTCGTGGCAGCACCAAGTGTAGTTGACATAAAGGTTCCTCCCGCGGCCGAATCTAACAAGTTCCGCGAGGTAAAGTTCAAGCCTGCATAAAAAGTTTGGAAAACCATCCAAGTAGTCAAACCATGAGTAGGGCAGTTCTTGACAAGAGATTTCATGCGTTCCCAAGCTTGGGCAACGTGTTCATTATCCAATTGTTTAAAATTCATTATGTTACTCCTTAGTTGGATAATTTTAGCAGGTGGATAGTATTTTCCAATAAAAGCATCTTTACACTTGTCCCAAGAATCTATGCTATTTCTAGGCAAAGATTGAAACCAAATTTTAGCTCCTCCTCTCAAGGAGAAAGGAAAAAGCTTAAGCTAACAATATTACCATCTATTTCTTGGTACTTTTGCATATCACAAAGTTCAACAAAATTGTTTAAGTGTAAAGAGGCATCATCTCCAGCACCGGAGAATTGATCTTTCATAACTAGATTCAGTAAAGCAGGTTTAATTTCATAAGAAGGTGCTGAAGTGGCAGGTGTAGTGATAGGCGTGCAGATAAAGTCATCGTTGTTATGACTAGTGAAGTCACACAACTTGGTGTTCTCGGTGGAACCCATAGAAGCAAGCAAGCAAGATAACTATTTTTGTGATTTTTGATAAAGGATACTAAAGCAAAAACTGAAAGGTAAACTAACAAGACTAAAAAGCAAAGGTAAAAGATAGCGTGCAACTCCCCTATCTTGAAGAGTGGAGTCCCCGGCTACGGCGCCAGAAAACTTTGCTTGGTGGCTTCTCACCCCTCGTTGGTTACCCCAAGTGGAAGGTTTGAGATGCAGTGTAGCGGTAGTTTTCCCTTGGCAAAGATACCAAGGATCGATTTCCCCTGAGACTCCAAGGTTCAACAAGAAGGTGTCAACTGCTAACGGCGCCAGATATTTAGCAATCGACTGGACCTGCACACAGATACAAATAACTTTGCTCCCAACGAGTACAGAGAGGTTGTCAATCCCTCCGGCCTTGTGGTTTACAAAGGATCAATCGCAAGAGATAATAGTGATATGTGTAACTGCAACTAGTAAGTAAAGACTGAAAGTAAATAGCGGATGTGATCAGTGATGGTAATACGGACCGGGGTCCCATGATGTTCACTAGTGATGTCTCTCTCCCAAAATACGATAAAACAGCTATGTGAGGTAAACGAATTACAGCTGGGCAATTGACATGATTATGTGAGCAAACCAATGCTAACTATGTTGCAAGAAAGGTAGAGGTTCAAAGCATGGGCGGTACGCCAAGGCAAGTAGACCGAAATCCATCTGCATCTACTACTAATCATCCACCTTGAGATATCTATCCAGATCATCTCGCTGGTATTAAGTTGCGAGTCCCACCCATAGTGTAAACTCAAAGCAACAGACAACTGCATTAAAATAACTTTGCGTAAAGTAAACAATCCTTGCACCCGCAAGTACAAGCACCGTTGTTTTCCCCCTTGTGGCAACAGCACATCCCCTAGACTCATGTTTCTGTCACTCAAGCTAGTCATCGAGGGGCATGAACCCACAATCAAGCATAACGTTCCTTCTTGGATTTACTACCTACTACTCAGCCAAAGCAATAAATAGCAACGGAGAACATGCAAGAATTACTCAAGAACATAAATATAAAAGAGGTAAATCAAATATATTACTCAAACACAATCTGAACATAATCTCATAATCCATCGGATCCCAGCAAACTCATCATAGCAACGTCATAAGGATTACATATGTGCCTCGATCATGTAGGGCAGCTCACGAGGTCTAATTAGTGAAGAACAAAAAGGGGAGGAGAACATCACATAGCTACTGGTCATGGACCCATGGTCCAAGGGAGACTACTCACAACTCATCCGGGAGGCGTCCATGGTGGTGGAGAGGCTCCCGGTGGTGATCCTCCCCTCCGGCAGGGTGCCGGGAAGAGTTCTCCTGGTGCTCCCGATCTTGGAAGCGCGGCGGCGGCGGAACAGAGATGAGATCACGAAAAAGGGTTCCGTCCTCGAGGTTTTCGGGACGCGGTGTAAATATATGTCAAAGGGGGGCGTCAGAAGGGGCTTGGGGGTCCAGGCGCCCTGGCGGCGCGGCCTGGGGGGGCGCCCCCTGGCCCCCTGGAGGCCTGGTGGCCCCCCTCCAGCCCTACTTTGGCCGCATGGAAGCTTCCGGAACGCTGATTTTTTATATATTTTTCCTGGAATTTTTCTGGCAGTTTACGTAATGGGAAAACCTGAAATACAAAAACAGCAGAAAACAAAAACTGGCACTGGGGTGCACTGACTTAATAGGTTAGTCCAAATATGATCAAAAGTGTATGGAAGTGCATAAATATCATAGCAATATCACACAAAAGAGGCATGGAGCAAGCAAAAATTATAGATACGTTTTGGACGTATCAGCGCGTCGGCGGCAGGGCGCCGTCGCGAGCTAGGGGAAGGGCGGCGGCTCGGGTTGTAGGCGGCTAGGGTTCCGGCTCCTCTGGGAGCCGGGCAATAGGAGATAATATTCTTCTTATTGCTTGATCTGAAAAAGAGTCTTACAACTTGTATTTATAACCTAGATAACTTGCATACGAATTAACCTAAGATAACTTGTGGGCTAATATTGCCCAGTGGGCCTAGGCCGGCCATAACACTTCTCCCCGCCTGCACAAACAACTCGTCCTCGAGCTGTAAGGTGGGGAAGCGCTTGCTGAGCTCCTCGAGGTGATCAACCAGCGTCTAACACCTTCTCGTCAACTGGGGCGGCCAGGTCGGCGGCGACGGCATCCTCCGGAATGTAGTCTGCAACCTCCAGGTAGAAGAGTCGTGGGCAGGCGTGGCCGGGCGTGTAGGGCTCGTCGCAGTTGAAGCACAACACTTGGCGGCGACGCTCGAGTAGCTCGGCCGAGGAGAGCCAGCGGAACGGGCGCCCTGCGGTCGCGGCGAGGGGTGCCGCGGAAGCCTGAACAGGCCGACCCGGAGCGGGATCTGGCCAGGGTAGCGACCCAGTGGCCTGGGCAGTGACTCCTGCTGGACGGTCACCGCGCGGCGCTCAAATGCGCGGGCGTAGTACATGGCCGTCTGGATATCCTGGGGTCCCTGAAGCTCCACGTCCACGAGGATGTGATCCGGAAGTCCACCAACAAAGAGGTCGGCCAGCTGCTGCGCCGTCACACCCGACGCGTGGCATGCCAGGGCCTGGAAACGGTCGGCGAAGTCCTGAACTATGGAGGTGAAAGGAAGGCGGCCGAGCTCCGCCAGTCAGCTCCCACGCATCGAAGGCCCAAAGCGAAGGAGGCAAAGCTCACGGAAGCGCTCCCAAGGGGGCATGGCACCCTCGTCCTGCTCGAGGGCGTAATACCAGGTCTGCGCCGCGCATCGGAGATGATATGAAGCGAGCCAGGTTCGCTCCGACGCGAGGGTGCGCTGCCCGCGAAAGAACTGGTCACACTGGTTGAGCCAGTTCAGGGGGTCCTCGGTGCCGTCATAGGTGGCGAAGTCCAGCTTGGCAAACCGTGGCGGTGTTGGCGTCGGGCCGCCGTGGCCGTGAGGCTCGGCGGTGCGGAGCAGCGAGGAGGGCGACGCCGGGTTGTTGGGCTCCAGGTAGTGGCCGACGGAGCCGGAGGGCCCACCGAACTGCAGGGATGGTGTCGGATGTTCCGGAGACGTGGTGTGGACCGGGACCGACGATGATCCATCCACCCAAGCCGGTAGGGGCGAAGGAGACGGCGGGAACCGGACTTGATGGATCGGCAGTCCGGCTAGCATGGGCGATGGCGGTCCCGATGTAGGTGGTGGTGGCGCCTGCAGGTGCTACGGCGGCTGTGCGGCCAGAGCCGTTGTGGCCGACGACGACACCTGCAGCAGCTGCTGTTGCGGTGCGGCCAGAGCCGTTGTGGCTGGCGGCAGCGCCGGCAGCAGCTGCGGCTGCGGTGTGGCCAGAGTCGTGGTGGCCGGCGGCCATGGAGGATAGGGAAGCCGCGGTCGGGGGAGGGTGGTGCAGGTGCAGCGGTGTCGGGGCCGGGCCGCTGAGGGTGATCGGGGCTCCTTGGGCGTGTGGCGACCACGCCTGGAGTAGCAGCAGGTGGTGGCCCTAGGGTCGGGCGCACCCTGGGTCGTCCACGGCAGCGCCGGATGACTGTAGATGGCGTTGGGCGCGACCGGTGGGGGAGCGTGCGGCACGACGAGGTAGAGGCTGATGCCGCGGACCGCTGTGACGAGCTCCCTCAAAGTGCTGGAGACCTCCTCCGGCGAGAGGAGGGCTGCTGGTTGCGTCGTGTTGGAGACCGGCGTCGGTGGGGTGGGGGCCCCAGAGGTGGCGGTGGTCATGGGCTTGGTGGTGGTGGTGGCCAGCAGCGGTGGCGGCGCGGTGGTGTTCGACAGCGGCGACGGTGGGGGTGGCGAAGGCATGGTCGACCTGGAGTCTCTGGATACCAAATTGGCAGAATCAAGTACTCTACCAGATCTAGGGCGTAGGTGGTAAGGGAATGATGGAGGAGGGCGTGGCGAGGAGCGGGCGCGTCGGCGGCAGGGCGCCGTCGCGAGCTAGGGGAAGGGCGGCGGCTAGGGTTGTAGGCGGCTAGGGTTCCGGCTCCTCTGGGAGCCGGGCAATAGGAGATAATATTCTTCTTATTGCTTAATCTGAAAAAGAGTCTTACAACTTGTATTTATAACCTAGATAACTTACATACAAATTAACCTAAGATAACTTGTGGGCTAAGATTGCCCGGTGGGCCTAGGCCGGCCATAACATTTTCTCTGAAGTTTCAGTTGCATGTGCCTCGCTCTTTTTCTCTCTGAATTCGTTCTCTCATTGTCTGAAGTTTTAGTTCAGCTAGCCCATCCACACAACTAGAAGAGAATGCAGAGTACTAGATACCACTAGTAGAATCTGGTTCATGAAGCTCAAACAAACAGGGTAAATGCCACAGCGGTGCCCCCCCCCTCGACGTCGCCTGCATCTGCCATTATCTTCATCTAGCAGCGCTGACACCCACTTTCAGATCTCCGACAGCCTTGGCCGATGTTTACCTCGCGGTTTCATCATCCCTCCCTAGTGCACACTCCAGTTGTGTCCCGTTCTTGGTCAAAACGATGCCCTCAGATTTATGAGCTCTTAAACTAAACTATTTTAGGTGATAGAACTTTCTCAAAACTAAACTTAACCATGTTATTGCTCGACTAGAGTTTCTACCCCTTATCTGATGAATGATTATATGAAAAATACATTCATGCATATGATTAAGGCTGCTTATAATCCCCCAATTTATCTTACCAGTCACACACATGATTTTTATACACACTAAATCTTGGGATAGTTCAGCAACTGAGTTCATTGGTTCATGCCTTCCCTCCAGTATATCGTTTGTACTTTGAGTCCTCCTGTTGTAAATGGGTACATGGCTGACTGATGTGCCCAAAAATCATGGAAATGTATTATTAGTTCGTAGATTTTGCGTAGTTGCTTGCTATCTTTAGGAGGTCCTTGTTAGAGTTATAATATAAGTCATGTACCCCTTTGTATTTATCCCATTGTATAAGGGGTTTCCTGCATATGTTCCATACCTGTACATGTATATATATATCGGCCTATGGCCTCATGGGAATACAAGTTGTTTTCCTAACATGGTATTAGAGCTTTAGGTTTTTTTTCTCGCACGCGCAACTCGTGCTCCTATCGATCCGATCTCGCCTCGATTCTCCTGTCACGTCAGGGGCGTCGCTCGATCTCTTCAGCCGGGGCGCTCGATCTCCAGCCGGGGCGCCCATCGCTCGTACAGCGCTCCCGTCGCTCGCTCCAGTCCCGACCCCCTCCGATCTCCCATCGCTCGCTCCAGTCGCCAGCGGTTCTCGTCGGGATCGTTGCTCGCATAGCGCTCCCGTCGCTCGCTCCAGTCCCGATCCCCTCCGATCTCCCGTCGCTCGCTCCAGTCGCCAGCGGTTCTCGTCGGGATCGTCGCTCGCACAGCGCTCATGCAGCCGGGGCGCCCGATCCCCAACAGCGCTCGCTCGCACAGCGCTCAGCCGGGGCGCCCGATCCCCTCCGATCTCCCGTCGCTCGCACAGCGCTCTGTCGGGGCGCCCGGTCCCTCTCGTCGGGATCTTCTTCTATTCGTTCCAAAAAAATGTCTGCTGCATCAGCCTATGTTGCTGTCCCTCGCTGTCCGGTGATCTTTGATGGTACTAACTACACTGAGTTCATTGGCTTCATGCGCATTCACATGCGTGGCATCCGTCTCTAGGGTGTTCTTTCTAGCAATGTCTGTTGTCCGCCACGTCCAGTTCGTCCGGTGGCTCCTATTCCGCTGACTCCACCGGTTCTTCCTACGGATGCTAATCAGGCCGCCAAGGATGCGGCTAAGCTTGCTGATGAGGCTGTTGATCGTGCTTATGATGAGAGGGTTTTGGCTTATGAGGAGGCTCTTCAGACGTATCATGGTGCTCTGTCTGTTTACACCCAGTGGCTTGATGATGATGCTAAAGCTGCAGCTGTTCTCACTGCTAGTGTTCTGCCCCAGTTTGCTTCTGAGTTTCTGGGTCTTCCTACTGTCTTTGAGATGTGGACCCATCTTCGTCAGCGCTATGAGACCTCTGGTGATGCCCTGTACCTTTCTATGGTTCGTCAGGAGCATGCTCTTCTACAGGGTGACTCTACTGTTGATGACTTCTATGCACAGAGTTCTGCTATCTGGCGCCAGCTTGATTCTCTCCGCACTGCTGGTTGTCGTACTTGTCCTTGTTGCCAGGCTGTCCAGGCCAATTTGGAGTTTCATCGCATCTACGAGTTCCTATCTAGGCTTCGTAAGGAGTTTGAGCCCCGGCGTGCTCAGTTGTTTGCTTGTGGCCGTATTTCTCTCATGGAGGCTCTTTCTGAGATTCGTGCCGAGGAGACTCGCTTACGTGGTCCTGGTTTGCTGGAGGTTCCCTCTGTGTTCGCTACTCGGTCTTCTTTCACGCCACCTGCTGCACCGACCCCGTTTCGCTCGAGTGCTCCGCCACTCTTGCCCACTCCTTCTGATGGCTCAGGTAGCCCCCGTCCATATTGTGACTACTGCAACAATGATGGTCATATTGAGTCCCAGTGCTACAAGAAGAGGAAACACCTGCGCAAGGCACGACCATCATCTTCAGGGACCTCGTCATCTACCTCGACAGCTTCAGCCATTGCTTTGACTGAGCAGGATATTCTGAGACTTAAGCGTCTGCTTGCGGCTTCAGGTTCTTCCTCGACGGGTACTGCTGGTTCTGTGACTGATGCTTCCCGCCTTGAGCAACCGCCCTCTACACAGTCAGGTACATCCCCATGGGTTCTGGATTCTGGAGCTTCTTTTCATATGTCTTCTCATTCTTCCGCTTTGTCCTCTCTTCGATTGCTGGATTCTCCTGTTCATGTCTTCACTACTGATGGTACTCCACTCTCTGTTTCTAGTAGAGGCAATATTTCCACTCCTTCTTATTCTGTTCCTGATGTTGCTCATGTTCCTCGACTTATCATGAATCTATTTTCTGTTGGTCAACTTACTGATTCTGGTTGTCGCGTAATCCTTGACGCTGACTCTTGTTCTGTCCAGGACCGTCGCACGCACACTCTGGTTGGGGCTGGCCCTCGCCGCCGTGATTTTTAGGGTCTTTGGGAGTTGGACTGGCTTCATGTTCCTTCCGCTGCCACCACCATCGCCAGTTCTTCCGCGTCTGTAGCCTCCGTTACTGGTTCCTTCCAGCAGTGGCATCATCGACTTGGTCATCTATGTGGTTCTCGGTTGTCTTCTATAGTTCGTCGAGGTCTTCTGGGGTCTGTCTCAGGAGATGTCTCTTTAGAGTGTCAGGGTTGTCGTCTTGGCAAGCAGATTCAGTTACCATATCCACATAGTGAGTCAGTGTCTAACCTCCCTTTCGATTTAGTCCATTCTGATGTATGGGGTCCGGCCACTTTCGCTTCGAAAGGTGGTCATAAATACTATATTATTTTCATAGATGATTTCTCTCGTTACACATGGCTTTATTTCATGACTTCTCGTAGTGAGGTGTTGTCTATTTATAAGCGTTTTGCTGCCATGGTTCATACTCAGTTCTCTTCACCCATTTGTGTTTTTCGTGCTGACTCCGCTGGCGAGTATATCTCTAAGATGTTGCGTGGTGTTCTTACTGAACAAGGGACTCTCTCTCAATTCTCTTGTCCTGGTGCTCATGCTCAGAATGGTGTGGCTGAGCGAAAGCATCGACATCTTCTTGAGACGGCTCGTGCATTCATGATTGCTGCCTCTCTCCCGCCTCATTTTTGGGCTGAGGCCGTCTCCACATCCACCTATCTTATCAATATACAGCCTTCCGCTGCTCTACAGGGTGGTGTTCCTTTCGAGCGACTTTTTGATCGTTCTCCCGATTATTCGATGCTTCGCTCGTTTGGTTGTGTTTGCTACGTTCTTCTTGCCCCTCGCGAACGCACCAAACTGACCGCTCAGTCTGTTGAGTGTGTTTTCTTATGCTACAATGATGAGCATAAGGGCTATCATTGTTGGGATCCTATCAGTCCTCGGATGCGTATCTCTCAAGACGTCACTTTTGATGAGTCTCGTCCTTTCTACCCACGCCCATCTTCCTCGACTTTTTCAGTGCAGGATATCTCTTTCCTCACTTTTCCTGACTCACCTATCACCCCCGTCGAGCCTGTACCTCTCTGTTCCACTTCCTCTCCTTCTTCACCTCTAGTTGATTTGCAGCCACCATCCTCCCCGGTCTCCTCGCCTAGCATGTCATCGGGTTCTTCACCTTCATCTCCGGTGACTTCCTCCCCGGTCTCCTATCCTAGCATGTCACCGGATTCTACACCTTCATCTTCGGTGACTTCTTCGTCGCCACCTCCTGATTCTACCTTGGTGATTCCTCCTTCTATTATTCCATCTTTTCCACAACATTACACTCGTCGTCCACGACCTGTCGATGCCTCTATGGATGAGTCGTCATCTTCCTCTCAGCCTACTTATGGCTTGCGTTCTCGTCCTTGTCCGCCTGTTGATCGCTTTGGATTTCCCAACGCTGGTGCTGCTGTTCTTGAGCCGACTTCTTACCGTCAGGCTGTTGTTCATCCTGAATGGCAGTTTGCGATGGCAGAGGAGATTTCTGCTCTTCAACGCACTGGTACCTGGGATCTTGTTTCTCTTCCTCCCGGAGTCCGTCCGATTACTTGTAAGTGGGTCTACAAGGTTAAGACTCGCTCCGATGGTTCTCTTGAGCATCACAAAGCTCGTCTTGTGGCTCGTGGTTTTCAGCAGGAGCATGGTCGTGATTATGACGAGACTTTTGCTCCTGTGGCCCATATGATCACTGTTCGTACACTTCTTGCCGTTGCCTCCGCACGCCACTGGTCTATATCTCAGCTTGATGTTAAGAATGCCTTTCTTAATGGTGAGCTGCGTGAGGAGGTATACATGCAGCCACCACCTGGGTATTCTGTTCCTGATGGCATGGTATGACGTCTTCGTCGCTCTCTCTATGGCCTTAAGCAAGCCTCCCGATCCTGGTTTGAGCGCTTTGCCTCTGTGATCACTACTGCTGGTTTTTCAGCCAGTGCTCATGATCCAGCATTGTTTATTCACCGTTCTCCTCGTGGTCGGACTCTTCTTCTTCTCTATGTTGATGACATGATCATCACGGGGGATGACCCCGAGTATATTGCCTTTGTAAAGGCCTGTCTTAGTGAGCAGTTTCTTATGTCTGATCTTGGACCTCTTCGTTACTTTCTTGGGATTGAAGTCTCTTCTACCTCTGATGGCTTTTTTATATCCCAGGAAAAGTATATCCAGGATCTTCTTGCTCGTGCTGCTCTTACTGACGAGCGTGTTGTTGAGATTCCTATGGAGCTCAATGTTCACCTCCGTGCTACTGATGGTGATCCTCTCCCTGACCCGATGCATTATCGTCATCTTGTTGGCAGTCTTGTCTATCTAGCTGTCACTCGTCCGGACATCTCTTATCCGGTTCATAATCTGAGTCAGTTTGTCTCTGCTCCCACACCGGTTCACTATAGTCATCTCCTTCATGTTCTCCGATATCTTCGAGGCACGATCTCTCACCGTCTCTTCTTTCCTCGCTCCAGTTCTTTACAGCTTTAGGCCTATTCAGATGCTACGTGGGCTAGTGATCCTTCAGATCACCGTTCACTTTCCGCTTACTTTGTTTTTCTTGGTGGTTCTCTCATTGCCTGGAAGACGAAGAAACAGCTTGCAGTTTACCGTTCGAGTGCCGAGGCTGAGTTGCGAGCAATGGCTCTTTTGACAGCAAAGGTGACTTGGTTACGGTGGTTACTTCAGGACTTTGGTGTTTCTGTCACTACACTGACTCTGCTCTTATCTGACAGTATAGGTGCTACCAGCATTGCGCGCGATCCTGTGAAGCATGAGCTCACCAAGCATATTGGTGTTGATGCTTTCTATGTGCGCGCCGGTGTGCAGGATCAGGTTATTGCTCTTCAGTATGTTCCTTCCGAGTTACAGTTGCGGATTTCCTGACGAAGGCCCAGACTAGAGCACAACATGGCTTTTATCTCTCCAAACTCAATGTTGTTCCTCCACCATGAGTTTGAGGGGGGTGTTAGAGTTATAATATAAGTCATGTACCCCTTTGTATTTATCCCGTTGTATAAGGGGTTTTCTGCATATGTTCCACACCTATACATGTATATATATATTGGCCTCTGGCCTCATGGGAATACAAGTTGCGTTCCTAACAGTCCTCTTGTATGCATTCCAATTAAGCAGGAAATAAACTGATCCAATTCGCGCTGTAAAAAAGAACTGGTCTAATCCCAGTCTCCTTTCACGACTCCCCCCTTTCCCTGCCATCAAGGTTACTTACCCTACGGTTATGTCTTGAACATGGCTACGTAGTTCGTAACTGTTGTACTCGTTCGAATTAAGTACAGAATAAACTGATGTAATCCCCGCTTTAAAAAAATATTGATCGAATCCTAGTCTCGATCAATAATTCAATATTCAAGAGGACCTCCCCACCCGTCCCTTTGAAGCATGGCTGCCGAGCCTGCCGTCTTGCCTCTCGAGGTTCACGTTAGTTATCCCACCACGCTTCATAACACCTCCGCATGATAGATATGAATTTAGCATCCATTATTTATCCATCAGAAAAAGAAGGAAACATGGAGTGGAGTTTGACAAACAAGTACCTATGCTTTGTACAAAATAGGATGAATAACTATTTTCTATTTACATGAAATATTTCAGTTTTTAACTTCTACTGATTTCAGCACATCAAAGTTATGTGCCCTGGAAACGTTGGCTTGTTATGCATCATGCTTATAGAATATGATTACCTTTTCCTACTTCTGAATTCACTCGTTTTATCATCTCATACTGTGTGCTCTCACCATTCCATATCACACCTCGATAGCAGGAACATGGTATTTCAACAAAATTATATGTTCTATTCCGTATCTACACAGTGTACAGTTTAGGTAATTCTAATGTTTAAAAATACTTGGCTAGAACATGGTAAAATACCCGTGCATGCATTCTTTTGTACAAAATTATGTTCTATTTGACGTAGAAAAACAAAAAATATTTACTTATATTATGAAATATCTTTAACCGACCTGGCAACCAATGGAATATGATGGCAGTTTTTTTACAAAAAGTGAGAAAGGCAACACCCTTACAGATGAAATAGGGACAAGAAACTAAGGGAAAAGGGTGTAATTAAGAAAATGGAAAAGGGTGTAATGAAGATCCGCACTCTGGTCAATGGCATGCCAGACAGAACAAATCAATAACTTTCATGACTACAGATGGTCAGTCGGCGTCTGCTTACTTGGCGCAATTCTTTGGAAAATTCAACTCTCCTAGCACGCCAGGGATGGCTGAATTGTAATCTTTGCCCCCACTGCAAACGGGAGCCTGAGTCTGGGCTGCATCTCTTCTTCAAGTGTCGTTTCACCCTTCGCCTTTGGAATTTGGTCAACAGGTGGCTAAACCTCATCAACTTTGACACTTCAACATGGCACCTTCAGGACTCCATTCAGGATTGGTGGGTGAGCCAATCGAGTACAAGCACTCCCAACAGAAAAGCAATGGCATCCCTCATCATGCTCATTGGATGGACCATTTGGAATGAGAGGAACGCCCGCATTTTCTGCAACAAGAGTATGCCACCCCCAATTCTGCTAAACAACATCAAGAGTGAAGCCCTCATTTGGGTCACCGCTGGGGCTAAGAAACTGGGTACTATAATGTCCGGAGGGCGGGAGAGTAACACCCCTATGTACTTGCTGGACTCGTGTATTCAAAACTCTATTCTCTCTTAATTAACATATGGGTCAAATCTTTTGCCTCTGTTTCGGAAAAAAAAAACTAAGCTTCAGCCACTTCTATCTAAGCTGGAGGAATCTGGAACAACTTCTGAGCCGAGGTGGTATATCCACAGAATATCAGGAGATGGACACACCATCGATCCGCTAAGCATCTGTGGTGTTATTTTGTTCTCTTGGAACATAAAAGGATGGGTCTGAACTCTGAAACTTGTCAAGAAGTTACTTGATCAGCAACAGGGGTGATTGGATGCAGAGTCTAGTGAGGAGCCGGAGCGTATTCTCCAACAAAGCTTTTGCAAGCAGTTCATTTTCCAACATCAAGTGGCATCCCAGGCAGATATTTTATTTGTGAAGATGCACTCCTAAGGCCTAGGGAGTGAGTGACTGCTTCTGCATGTGCAACATTAGCAATTTAGGATGTAGTAGTAGCTAGCATTCAGTTTTAGATGGTATGTATCCTTTTTCCTCCTTTCTGACAGTGTAACATTAGCAATTTAGACTTGTGGGCTAAGATTGCCCGGTGGGCCTAGGCCGGCCATAACACAGACACACAAAAACTGCCAGAACCACCTCATTACTTTGAAATTTGCTGTTCAAAGAAGAAACATGGAGCTGCTGTTATTTGATGATTTCTATTCATACACATTTTAACGATATATATATATATACCCAAATAATTGATAGAAATTTCAATAGATATTTTAAATATTGATAAGGTATTATCAATCATGTGGGCAGGGAAGACCCCCCTGTAAAAAAAATAAAAATAAATAAATAAATAAATAAATAAATTAAGCAGAGTTGGCATGTATGTACGCATACATTGCACAAGTTGAATATTTAAACAGCCTTGGCATGTATGTACGCATACACTGCACAAGGATTCTTGAAGGTAGAAGAAGCTCTGAAGGCTAATCACATGAAGATTTGTATGGCCGAAGAGCAAAGACTGGAACACAGAGGCCAGCCAATTATTCACGGAGAGACAACGCCCACGTGAACAAAGCAAAGACTTGACAGATTCCTGAAGATTGACGTTTGTCGGGGCACTATCTCTCGCTCTTATCCACCGCCTAGAGGGACACGCATGCATCCTTACTACATATTAAATAAAGCGGTGAATTCTCCGGAAGCCATCCAGAGAGCTGCTCTCTCGCCTATAAAAGGAGGCACTTGCTGCGAAGAGACAACACCAGAAGGAGAAGAACCACCAGCCACCGATAGAGCAAAGAGCTGCAACCCAGCAAGCAAGCTCGTTGCTCAGTAGTAGTAGTAGTAGTAGTTTGTATTCTGTAATAAGAGCCACAATATCCAGAGCATTGTAGGCTCAAGAAGGTAGTTAGAAGGTAATTTCCTTTAGCTTGTGTAATCCCTTCGGGGCCTCCCGAAAGGGAAAGCCATATGTAAATTATGTTGTGGAAATGATGTAGTTTCTTGGTTTCACTTGGTATTTTTATTTATGAATTTATGGGACGAGTTCTTATGCTAGGGATCCTATAGGAGAAACCTCTGCGTGTGTTGTTCTCTGTGTAGCCCAGAGTGGCGTTTGAATGAGAACCTTGTGGCCATAGAGAAGTGTTCCCTTCGGGTGGAACTGCCTGGGAAGACGATAGGAATTTACCCCGTAAATTCGCAATTAAAACTACTAAGTGAACGTAATTAGCTACATCTGATACAACATAATGAAAAATATGGTGAGTACTGAGTAGGATTTTACACCTCTGCGCACACCGTCGGACGAATTATTGGCCTCGCCAGCCCATAATACATCCTGTATCAAATATATAATTAAGATAGAACGTGAAGGTAATCATATTGAATTAAATATTGCTGTGAATAGTGAAATACTATTCCAAATAGTGTATTCAATAGTAGAGCACTATTGTGAATAGTGCCCTACCTAGTGAATAGTAAATACTATTCAAGATAAAAAGCCTATCTGTCTACCACTTTCACCTAATCCCAAATTAACCTAATCGCATAATTAACCTAATTAATATCTAGTTAAATTTTGTTTAATATTCCCTATATTGTTGGTATCAGGTCCAGCGCTTAATCATTGAAAGATTAAAATATTTAAACTTAGAAGTTAGCGCAGGTAAAGTAATAAATACTAAGGAAAATTTAAATATAAGGTGCAGGATAAATCCCTCTGAAGAGCATATCTGGCATACATCGCACAGTCAGTTAAATACAGTTGTCGATTTGATATATAACTTTTACATATCTTGGGGAAAAAGACAAGATAATTTAGACCAAAAGTTTGAAAGTTTATTCAAGGAATACCAAAAACTTGCTGATAAGTATTCAGGTTTGAATAATAAAATTGATCTAGCTTTACATAATCTAGAAGAAGCAAAAGGAAGACAGAATACAGTTTCCAAGAATAACGATTATATTAAAGAAGAAGTGTTATCAATAGGCCGTTACCTAAGTAAAGGCAAAGAGTCGCTCCCACGCACTGAATCAAAACAAGATATACTTGAAATAAAAAAGTTGGTGCAAGAGGTTAAAACTTTGATTATCTCATAATTATATGACTGAATATAATCAAGCATTAAACGAAGTAGCTAAATACCTGTCACCTCCTGTCGGGTTCTCCGATCACGACTCCCCAAAAGAAAACTCCAAAGTAATAATAAGACAAAATAACACAATCATCCAGTTGTTAATTCAAATATTAAATAAACTAAATAGTGTTCAAAGCAACAAAGAAATTGTGCTTTCATCATCCGGAATAGTTGCCTCTGCTAGAAATATTAATTCAGAAAAATGGACGTATCTAAAGGCTTTCTTAGAAGAGACAAAACTCTCCAAATAGTAAGGCAAAACTCAAGACCCCTAGCCATGAAGCATAGATTATCATGCAAAGCTGATGATATTGATAGTATTGAAGAAGTTATAGATATACAAAAAGATCTAGAAAGATATCAGAAAGATACCCTAAGAAAAATTAAACCACAACAAGTATATCACATGGGTATGTTTGAAAGTAAGAGTGGTCTATACAGAATATCTCGAAAAGTAGAATTAAGTGTGTTAACACACCCAGTAGATTTAAGAATTGTAAGCAAAAATATTGAAAATGAATTAAGATATTGTGGTTACAAATATATTCATCAAGGCATGTATATCATAGGAATCAAAGGTATGACAAGGAAGAAATTAGGTGCAAAGGTTTTGATAACCTTATTAGACAGAAGTTGGGAATCTGTAGACAAAGCAGCATTAGGATTTTTGGAAGGAGACATGAATGAAAATAGATTAATAACCTATATAGCTCCAGACCTAATGATGCCCGTAAATGAATTTATTGAAAAAATGAGTTTTGGTTTCCAAACTAAAGGTTATGAAGATTTTAAAGGAACAAATTTGCTAGTAAGCATAGAATTTATAGGAAGGCTCACTAATAGAAGTAGCTCCAGATATAGAGTAAATGTGAATGACGTAATTGATAGTATGCAATCAAAAGGTATAAAATTTATGAATCCCCTTAAAATTGGTTCTGAAGAAAGAGCTGGAGAAGAATGGAGAATAAGTGAATTAATAGAGAAAAAAGAATTAAAGCAATCTGAAAACTACATAAGCTATCAAAATTGTGAAGGAAGTAGCAGTATTCGATTTATGAACTATAAAGCTGCATCAATAGAAGACTCTGAATCTTTTATGTCAGATTCAGAAATTAATGATGATAAGAATAATGGTATATCTGAATGCATGGAAAAGGCTAACTTAGACGATGAAATAAATCATTGGGAAAAGAAACTAAAGCATATTGAATGGGAATACAGTCATTCCATGACAAATGATTGGCCCAAAATAAGAGAAAGAGAACTATTTATTATTAGAGAAATTGCGAGGTTAAAGAAACTAAAAAATGATAAAAAGTTTGCCACTAGTAGTTCAACCATGGAAGATAAAATTATAGCATCCGCAGAAAGAAAAGCAAATGCTATTATTAATAAAAATGCTGTCATTAATAATAATAGTAAAGATAAGAATATTGTTCAAAAAGAAGAAGTTATTAGTGAAGAAGAGCAATGGGATATCAATAATAAGTTATTATTAGAAAGTTATGAGGAGGAAGAAGAATTAATAAAAGAAATGTGGTTAGAAGATGAAAGATATGATGATTCAGAACAAAATAGTGATTTCTATAACTCACTAGATGAGGTGGGACTGCATAATTTAGAGAATGCAATGGAAGCTATGGAAGTAGAAAATAGTAGTAAAAGAAGAAGAGGATATGGAGAATCGTCTGTAAAATGAGAAGGAGAAAGAGAGAGACCTACCAGATCAGCTGGACAATGGCCTCCAGAAAAAGATGACTATCAACCTACGTATATCCCTGGACAATATAGATATATGGGTACTAAAAGAAGAGATTTTGAAAAACCAGTGCAATTTCAAAATTATAAGAATGATGGCGCTATATTAAACCTAGCAGCTCATGATCCAATAGATTGGCCAAATATAATCAGCATATGGAAAGGTTTAATAGTGCAAAAATATATACAAAACCAGTATAATATAGGCACTAAGGTAGAAGATATGTTAACATATCTTGAAACATTTTTAGGAGAATCTGTAAAAGTTTTATGGGAACAATGGGTAGAGTCATACCCTAACGAATATGAAGAATTAAAAAGGGCAGGAAGTAACCCTATTAACTTTGCGAATGTTATCTCAAATATGATCATAGCAGAAGATCCAGAATTAGGGCATACCTCGTTGCAAAATGAAAGGTTAAGAGAAATAGAAAAATTAACATTAACTAGCTGGAAAGGTATTAATGAATTTTCCCAGCATTATTTGTATAATGCTACTACCGCTAAACAAGGTTTTAATGTAGGTGTAGTAGAAAGATACTTTAATAAATTGCCTGATCCTTTAGGGTCCATAATATTTGAAGAATATAAAAAAGAAACAGAAGGAAATGTGGTTAATATATCCCAAGCCATAACATTTGTTTTCAAACAGCTAAGAAAGGTATGCACTAGCATTCAAGCCCAAAGATCTATGAAGAAATCAGATTATAATTTTTGCAATAACATAGTCCAAATACCACTTACATATGGAGAAGAAAGGCATAGGAAAAACAAATATTATAAACCACAAAGAAGAGATAATAGAAATTTCAGAACAAAGAAAAGATATTTCTTAAGAAGGTCAGACAATAGAGCCCCATTCTTGCATAAAAGAAATGTAAGAAGATATAATCCTAAGAAAACCTATGATAAAACATGCAGGTGTTTCATATGCAACTCTCCTGATCATCTAAGTAGAACTTGCCCTAATAAAGACCAGAAAAGATACTCTAGCAAATATGAAGAACAAGAGAGAGTGTTAATTATAGATAGCATTAATGAAAATATATTAGTATGTGATGACGAAATAAAAGACGACGAGTCAATATATTCAATTATAGAAACAGATGAAGTTGAAAATGAGGCTCCAGAATATGAATCAAGTGAAGATGAAATAGACCTAATAGATGAATTAGCCGGTTTAAAAATTGAAATGATGAACCAAGTAGATTGTGAGCATGATTGGATTAGAGGAAAAGGTGATTATAACATAAAATGTGCTTTCTGTATATATTATCCAAGCCAAGATAATAGGTTCACATGTAGCTTGTGTTTAAAACAAGCCTGTACCTCATGTCTAAGAGCCAATAATCAAAAGTGGAGACAAGAAATAGAATTAGAACCAGAAGAACGAATATTATCCAGTAGGGTTAGAAATTTAGAAAATAGAATAAATAAGCTAGAAGCAGAACTAGAAAAACTTAAAGATGAGTTAGAAAATAGCAATAGGCAAGACAATAATGTTGCTAAAATCACGGAAATGAAAGAGCAAATGGTAACAGTAAGGGATAAAAAAGGAGACAAATTAATACAATTCAAAGATGCAATTACTAGTTTTGGGAACAAATATATTGTTCGATTACCATTCAAAGAAGTGTTAGGGATAAGGATCCCAGTTAGGATTGTTCTAAGGCCAAATATTTCATATAAAATACTAGCACTATTAGATACTGGTTGCACTAAGAATATCATCCATGATAAATATTTTATGAGATGTCCAGAAATAGTCGAAACTATAGATGACAATAAAGCTGAAGTATCTACCGATATGTCAGGAGTAAAGAAGATACATAATCAGCTAGCATATAATATTGAAGCTTACATAAATGGCACAAAATATATAATAGATGAAATTACAATAAGAGATTTATCAGTAATAAATGATGACATGATAATAGGGCTAAGATTTTTACAACAATCTTTACAAACCACAATCATACATGAAGAAGGGGTAACATTTATCCCTTACCAAGATAATGTTCCATACATATCTGAAGTACGAAAACAAAGAAAGTCCTTGCAAAATGTTGAAAATATCTAATTTAGATGACGAGTATAGCACAAGTCCAGATCCCCCTGTATCAATATACTCTCAAGAGAGAGGAAAAATGATATTTTTTATCAATTCTCAATAGTTTGGCAGAATATTTTAATGAATTAAACAAAAATTCGCCAAAGCCAGAGAAGATTGAAATACCGAAAGAAGAAACACTATATCTTATATTTGATGGAAATAAACCTGGCATATATTTGGAATGGGAAAATATAATGATTGAAAAATTAGATGCAAAAAGAAAAGGACAAGATTTAACATTCAAAAGGTATTATAATATAGATGATGCCTTACTTTGGGCAAGAAATGTTTTAGGGCCAGATTATTATATTGACCCAAAGGCTAAAGAATATATTCAAATAAGAAGAGGCGTACCAGCTTCACCAGCTCCCACGAAGGGGGAGGCATCAAGCTCAAAAAATATAAAGAAGGAAGAATCTCCAAAATATAAGACATATCAAGAATGCCTTCTAAAGGGGCTTGAACCTTTAGATAGTGAATACATAGATCAAGAAATGGATAAAAGATTTGAAGAGTTTTCAAAAATAATTAAGAATGAATTAAAAGAAGAAATATTAAAAGAATTAAGGCAGGAAATGGACGAAAAATTTGAAGAAATAAATAAAGAATGTGATCAAAAATATGATTTCAATCTGTTAAATGATGATGATGATCATATGGACATAGCAGGGCATGGGCAGCGACCTGAATAAAGCCCAAATTGCCTACATTGATTTTACTATCAATTATTCGGGCGCGGAGGACTATACCCGACCCGAATATTGATATAAATTTCAATAGATATTTTGAATATTGATAAGGTATTATCAATCATGTGGGCCGGGAAGACCCCCCTGTAAAAAAATAAAAATAAATAAATAAATAAATAAATAAATTAAGCAGAGTTGGCATGTATGTACGCATACATTGCACAAGTTGAATATTTAAACAGCCTTGGCATGTATGTACGCATACACTGCACAAGGATTCTTGAAGGTAGAAGAAGCTCTGAAGGCTAATCACATGAAGATTTGTATGGCCGAAGAGCAAAGACTGGAACACAGAGGCCAGCCAATTATTCACGGAGAGACAACGCCCACGTGAACAAAGCAAAGACTTGACAGATTCCTGAAGATTGACGTTTGTCGGGGCACTATCTCTCGCTCTTATCCACCGCCTAGAGGGACACGCATGCATCCTTACTACATATTAAATAAAGCGGTGAATTCTCCGGAAGCCATCCAGAGAGCTGCTCTCTCGCCTATAAAAGGAGGCACTTGCTGCGAAGAGACAACACCAGAAGGAGAAGAACCACCAGCCATCGATAGAGCAAAGAGCTGCAACCCAGCAAGCAAGCTCGTTGCTCAATAGTAGTAGTAGTAGTAGTTTGTATTCTGCAACAAGAGCCACAATATCCAGAGCATTGTAGGCTCAAGAAGGTAGTTAGAAGGTAATTTCCTTTAGCTTGTGTAATCCCTTCGGGGCCTCCCGAAAGGGAAAGCCATATGTAAATTATGTTGTGGAAATGATGTAGTTTCTTGGTTTCACTTTGTATTTTTATTTATGAATTTATGGGACGAGTTCTTATGCTAGGGATCCTATAGGAGAAACCTCTGCGTGTGTTGTTCTTTGTGTAGCCCAGAGTGGCGTTTGAATGAGAACCTTGTGGCCGTAGAGAAGTGTTCCCTTCGGGTGGAACTGCCTGGGAAGACGATAGGAATTTACCCCGTAAATTTGCAATTAAAACTACTAAGTGAACGTAATTAGCTACATCTGATACAACATAATGAAAAATATGGTGAGTACTGAGTAGGATTTTACACCTCTGCGCACACCGTCGGACGAATTATTGGCCTCGCCAGCCCATAAGAGATCCTGTATCAAATATATAATTAAGATAGAACGTGAAGGTAATCATATTGAATTAAATATTGCTGTGAATAGTGAAATACTATTCCAAATAGTGTATTCAATAGTAGAGCACTATTGTGAATAGTGCCCTACCTAGTGAATAGTAAATACTATTCAAGATAAAAAGCCTATCTGTCTACCACTTTCACCTAATCCCAAATTAACCTAATCGCATAATTAACCTAATTAATATCTAGTTAAATTTTGTTTAATATTCCCTATATTGTTGGCCCGACCCGAATATTGATAGAAATTTCAATAGATATTTTAAATATTGATAAGGTATTATCAATCATGTGGGCAGGGAAGACCCACCTGTAAAAAATAAAAATAAAAAATAAAATAAATAAATAAATAAATAAATTAAGCAGAGTTGGCATGTATGTACGCATACATTGCACAAATTGAATATTTAAACAGCCTTGGCATGTATGTACGCATACACTGCACAAGGATTTCTTGAAGGTAGAAGAAGCTCTGAAGGCTAATCACATGAAGATTTGTATGGCCGAAGAGCAAAGACTGGAACACAGAGGCCAGCCAATTATTCACGGAGAGACAACGCCCACGTGAACAAGGGAAAGACTTGACAGATTCCTGAAGATTGACGTTTGTCGGGGCACTATCTCTCGCTCTTATCCACCGCCTAGAGGGACACGCATGCATCCTTACTACATATTAAATAAAGCGGTGAATTCTCCGGAAGCCATCCAGAGAGCTGCTCTCTCGCCTATAAAAGGAGGCACTTGCTGCGAAGAGACAACACCAGAAGGAGAAGAACCACCAGCCACCGATAGAGCAAAGAGCTGCAACCCAGCAAGCAAGCTCGTTGCTCAGTAGTAGTAGTAGTAGTAGTAGTAGTAGTAGTAGTAGTAGTTCATATTCTGCAATAAGAGCCACAATATCCAGAGCATTGTAGGCTCAAGAAGGTAGTTAGAATGTAATTTCCTTTAGCTTGTGTAATCCCTTCGGGGCCTCCCGAAAGGGAAATCCATATGTAAATTATGTTGTGGAAATGATGTAGTTTCTTGGTTTCACTTGGTATTTTTATTTATGAATTTATGGGACGAGTTCTTATGCTAGGGATCCTATAGGAGAAACCTCTACGTGTGTAGTTCTCTGTGTATCCCAGAGTGGCGTTTGAATGAGAACCTTGTGGCCGTAGAGAAGTGTTCCCTTCGGGTGGAACTGCCTGGGAAGACGATAGGAATTTACCCCGTAAATTTGCAATTAAAACTACTAAGTGAACATAATTAGCTACATCTGATACAACATAATGAAAAATATGGTGAGTACTGAGTAGGATTTTACACCTCTGCGCACACCGTCGGACGAATTGTTGGCCTCGCCAGCCCCTAAATAGATCCTGCATTAAGATATCTAATTAAGTGTACACATAACGAGCATATAATACCAAAGAATTAAATATTACAGTGAATAGTGTAATACTATTCCAAATAGTGTATTGAATAGTAAAGCACTTTTCTAAATAGTACCCTACCTAGTGAATACTATTCAAGATAAAAGCATACCTGTCTACCACTTTCACCTAATCACATATTAACCTAATTAATATCTAGTTTAATTTTGTTCAATATTCCCTATATTGTTGGTATCAGGTCCAGCGTTTAATCATTGAAAGATTAAAATATTTAAACTTAGAAGTTAGCGCAGGTAAAGTAATAAATACGAAGGAAAATTTAAATATAGGGTGCAGAATAAATCCCTCTGAAGAGCATATCTGGCATACATCGCATAGTCAGCTAAATACAGTCGTCGATTTGATATATAACTTTTACATATCTTGGGGAAAAAGACAAGATAATTTAGACCAAAAGTTTGAAAGTTTATTCAAGGAATACCAAAAACTTGCTGACAAGTATTCAGGTTTGAATAATAAAATTGATCTAGCTTTACATAAGCTAGAGGAAGCAAAAGCAAGACAGAATATAGTTTCCAAGAATAACGATTATATTAAAGAAAAAGTTTTATCAATAGGCTGTTACTTAAGTAAAGGCAAAGAGTCGCTCCCACGCACTGAGTCAAGACAAGATATACTTGAAATAAAAAAGTTGGTGCAAGAGGTTAAAACTTTGATTATTTCATAATTATATGACTGAATATACTCAAGCATTAAACGAAGTAGCTAAATACCTGTCACCTCCTGTCGGGTTCTCCGATCACGACTCCCCAAAAGAAGACTCCAAAGTAATAATAAGACAAAATAACACAATCATCCAGTTATTAATTCAAATATTAAATAAACTAAATAGTGTTCAAAGCAACAAAGAAATTGTGCTTTCATCATCCGGAATAGTTGCCTCTGCTAGAAATATTAATTCAGAAAAATGGACGTATCTAAAGGCTTCCTTAGAAGAGACAAAACTCTCCAAATAGTAAGGCAAGACTCAAGACCTCTAGCCATGAAGCATAGATTATCATGCAAAGCTGATGATATTGATAGTATTGAAGAAGTTATAGATATACAAAAAGATCTAGAAAGATATCAGAAAGATACCCTAAGAAAAATTAAACCACAACAAGTATATCACATGGGTATGTTTGAAAGTAAGAGTGGTCTATACAGAATATCTCGAGAAGTAGAATTAAGTGTGTTAACACACCCAGTAGATTTAAGAATTGTAAGCAAAAATATTGAAAATGAATTAAGATATTGTGGTTACAAATATATTCATCAAGGCATGTATATCATAGGAATCAAAGGTATGACAAGGAAGAAATTAGGTGCGAAGGTTTTGATAACCTTATTAGACAGAAGATGGGAATCCGTAGACAAAGCAGCATTAGGATTTTTGGAAGGAGACATGAATGAAAATAGATTAATAACCTATATAGCTCCAGACCTAATGATGCCTGTAAATGAATTTATTGAAAAAAATGAGTTTTGGTTTCCAAACTAAAGGTTATGAAGATTTTAAAGGAACAAATTTGCTAGTAAGCATAGAATTTATAGGAAGGCTCACTAATAGAAGTAGCTCGAGATATAGAGTAAATGTGAATGACGTAATTGATAGTATGCAATCAAAAGGTATAAAATTTATGAATCCCCTTAAAATTGGTTCTGAAGAAAGAGCTGGAGAAGAATGGAGAATAAGTGAATTAATAGAGAAAAAAGAATTAAAGCAACCTGAAAACTACATAAGCTATCAAAATTGTGAAGGAAGTAGCAGTATTCGATTTATGAACTATAAAGCTGCATCAATAGAAGACTCTGAATCTTTTATGTCAGATTCAGAAATTAATGATGATAAGAATAAAGGTATATCTGAATGCATGGAAAAGGCTAACTTAGACGATGAAATAAATCATTGGGAAAAGAAACTAAAGCATATTGAATGGGAATACAGTCATTCCATGACAAATGATTGGCCCAAAATAAGAGAAAGAGAACTATTTATTATTAGAGAAATTGCGAGGTTAAAGAAACTAAAAAATGATAAAAAGTTTGCCACTAGTAGTTCAACCATGGAAGATAAAATTATAGCATCCGCAGAAAGAAAAGCAAATGCTATTATTAATAGAAATGCTATCATTAATAATAATAGTAAAGATAAGAATATTGTTCAAAAAGAAGAAGTTATTAGTGAAGAAGAGCAATGGGATATCAATAATAAGTTATTATTAGAAAGTTATGAGGATGAAGAAGAATTAATAAAAGAAATGTGGTTAGAAGATGAAAGATATGATGATTCAGAACAAAATAGTGATTTCTATAACTCACTAGATGAGGTGGGACTGCATAATTTAGAGAATGCAATGGAAGCTATGGAAGTAGAAAATAGTAGTAAAAGAAGAAGAGGATATGGAGAATCGTCTATAAAAAAAGAAGGAGAAAGAGAGAGACCTACCAGATCAGCTGGACAATGGCCTCCAGAAAAAGATGACTATCAACCTACATATATCCCTGGACAATATAGATATATGGGTACTAAAAGAAGAGATTTTGAAAAACCAGTGCAATTTCAAAATTATAAGAATGATGTCGCTATATTAAACCTAGCAGCTCATGATCCAATAGATTGGCCAAATATAATCAGCATATGGAAAGGTTTAATAGTGCAAAAATATATACAAAACCAGTATAATATAGGCACTAAGGTAGAAGATATGTTAACATATCTTGAAACATTTTTAGGAGAATCTGTAAAATTTCTATGGGAACAATGGGTAGAGTCATACCCTAACGAATATGAAGAATTAAAAAGGGCAGGAAGTAACTCTAATAACTTTGCGAATGTTATCTCAAATATGATCATAGCAGAAGATCCAGAATTAGGGCAAACCTCGTTGCAAAATGAAAGGTTAAGAGAAATAGAAAAATTAACATTAACTAGCTGGAAAGGTATTAAAGAATTTTCCCAGCATTATTTGTATAATGCTACTACCGCTAAACAAGGTTTTAATGTAGGTGTAGTAGAAAGATACTTTAATAAATTGCCTGATCCTTTAGGGTCCATAATATTTGAAGAATATAAAAAAGAAACAGAAGGAAATGTGGTTAATATATCCCAAGCCATAACATTTGTTTTCAAACAGCTAAGAAAGGTATGCACTAGCATTCAAGCCCAAAGATCTATGAAGAAATCAGATTATAATTTTTGCAATAACATAGTCCAAATACCACTTACATATGGAGAAGAAAGGCATAGGAAAAACAAATATTATAAACCACAAAGAAGAGATAATAGAAATTTCAGAACAAAGAAAAGATATTTCTTAAGAAGGTCAGACAATAGAGCCCCATTCTTGCATAAAAGAAATGTAAGAAGATATAATCCTAAGAAAACCTATGATAAAACATGCAGGTGTTTCATATGCAACTCCCCTGATCATCTAAGTAGAACTTGCCCTAATAAAGACCAGAAAAGATACTCTAGCAAATATGAAGAACAAGAGAGAGTGTTAATTATAGATAGCGTTAATGAAAATATATTAGTATGTGATGACGAAATAAAAGACGACGAGTCAATATATTCAATTATAGAAACAGATGAAGTTGAAAATGAGGCTCCAGAATATGAATCAAGTGAAGATGAAATAGACCTAATAGATGAATTAGCCGGTTTAAAAATTGAAATGATGAACCAAGTAGATTGTGAGCATGATTGGATTAGAGGAAAAGGTGATTATAACATAAAATGTGCTTTCTGTATATATTATCCAAGCCAAGATAATAGGTTCACATGTAGCTTGTGTTTAAAACAAGCCTGTACCTCATGTCTAAGAGCCAATAATCAAAAGTGGAGACAAGAAATAGAATTAGAACCAGAAGAACGAATATTATCCAGTAGGGTTAGAAATTTAGAAAATAGAATAAATAAGCTAGAAGCAGAACTAGAAAAACTTAAAGATGAGTTAGAAAATAGCAATAGGCAAGACAATAATGTTGCTAAAATCACGGAAATGAAAGAGCAAATGGTAACAGTAAGGGATAAAAAAGGAGACAAATTAATACAATTGAAAGATGCAATTACTAGTTTTGGGAACAAATATAATGTTCGATTACCATTCAAAGAAGTGTTAGGGATAAGGATCCCAGTTAGGATTGTTCTAAGGCCAAATATTTCATATAAAATACTGGCACTATTAGATACTGGTTGCACTAAGAATATCATCCATGATAAATATTTTATGAGATGTCCAGAAATAGTCGAAACTATAGATGACAATAAAGCTGAAGTATCTACCAATATGTCAGGAATAAAGAAGATACATAATCAGCTAGCATATAATATTGAAGCTTACATAAATGGCACAAAATATATAATAGATGAAATTACAATAAGAGATTTATCAGTAATAAATGATGACATGATAATAGGGCTAAGATTTTTACAACAATCTTTACAAACCACAATCATACATGAAGAAGGGGTAACATTTATCCCTTATCAAGATAATGTTCCATACATATCTGAAGTACGGAAACAAAGAAAGTCCTTGAAAAATGTTGAAATATCTAATTTAGATGACGAGTATAGCACAAATCCAGATCCCCCTGAATTCTGTAATGACGAAGAACTTAGTGAGACCATAGAAGAATATCATATAGAAAATATATGTACAGAATGCATTGGGTTACAATCATTTTCACCGAGATGGGATAGAGATATAAAGTCCAAAAATGATATAGATAAGATTGTGCAAAGACTAGAAAGCATACAAATTATTGGAGAAATACCAATGAAACATTGGGAAAAGAACTCTATAGTTTGCAAAATTAATATAATAAACCCAGATTATATAATTAAATCAGGACCAATAGAAGCTACCCCAAAGGATATTGAAGAGTTCAAAATGCATATTGAAGAGTTATTAAAGTTAAAAGCTATAAGAGAAAGCAGAAGCCCTCATCGATCTGCTGCTTTTATAGTTAGAAATCATGCTGAAGAAGTTAGAGGTAAATCTAGAATGGTGATTAATTTTAAGAGGCTTAATGATAATGCAGTTGACGATGCATTCAATATACCCAATAAGCAGGAATGGATTAACAGAATACAAGGAAGTAAATATTTTTCTAAATTTGACTTAAAGGCAGGATTTTGGCAAGTAAAAATGGCTGAAGAATCTATTCCCTGGACAGCATTTACTTGTCCACAAGGCCATTATGAATGGCTAGTAATGCCATTAGGTTTAAAGAATGCACCTGCACTATTTCAAAGAAAGATGCAAAATATATTTAATGAGAATCAAGCATTTATATTAGTATATGTAGATGATTTGTTAGTACTCTCAAAATCATACAAAGAGCATATAGCCCATCTTGAAGTGTTCTTTCGAAAGGTAGAACAAAATGGGCTCATACTATCCAAAAAGAAGATGGAAATTTGCAAAGAAAAAATAAATTTCCTCGGTCATGAAATAGGAGAAGGAAAGATATATCTACAAGAACATATTGCAAAGAAAATATTAGAGTTTCCTGATAATATGAGTGATAAAAAGGTTTTACAGCAGTTCTTAGGAATTGTAAACTATGCGCGAAACTATATAGATAACTTAGCAAAGTTAGCACGACCTTTATATGCTAAATTAAGGAAAAATGGTCAAAAATACTTCAACTCTGAAGATATAAAGTTAGTAAAAGCTATCAAGGAAAAGGTCAAGAATTTAAAACCCCTGGAATTGCCTCTAGAAGACAATTATTTTATAATTGAGACAGATGCATCTAAGGTAAGATGGGGTGCGATACTAAAACAAAAGCCCAATAAATACTCCCCAAAGGCAGATGAAAAAATATGTAGATATGCTTCGGGAAGTTACAAATTAAAGACGGTAAATAATATTGATAGGGAAATCCTTGCAGTTGTAAATGCAATAAATGCATTTAGGCTATATCTAGGATTTAAAGAATTTACAGTGCGAACAGACTGTGAAGCTATATGTCGATATTACAATAAAATTAATAGTAAGAAAAGCTCAACCAGAAGATGGGTCTTATTTGAAGACACCATAGCTGGGAATGGATATAAAGTTATTTTTGAGCATATTAAGGGGAAGGATAATACTTTACCTGACATATTTTCTCGTGCATCAAATTTGCAGAAATGAGGAAAGGATTATACGCCACCAGGGATGAATATCTCTTCTTTGGAGAAGAAAATAGGCTGAAAATGTTTCAGCCAAATACATTCAACTTCAAGCCAAAACCCCATATCAAGCTTGATGAAGCTCAAAGATGCATATTGGATAATTTTTGGTATCAATATACTCTCAAGAGAGAGGAAAAAGGATATTTTTTTATCAATTCTCAATAGTTTGGCAGAATATTTTAATGAATTGAACAAAAATTCGCCAAAGCCAGAGAAGATTGAAATACCGAAAGGAGAAACACTATATCTTATATTTGATGGAAATAAACCTGGCATATATTTGGAATGGGAAAATATAATGATTGAAAAATTAGATGCAAAAAGAAAAGGACAAGATTTAATATTCAAAAGGTATTATAATATAGATGATGCCTTACTTTGGGCAAGAAAGGTATTAGGCCCAGATTATTATATTGACCCAAAGGCTAAAGAATATATTCAAATAAGAAGAGGCGTACCAACTTCACCAGCTCCCACGAAGGGGGAGGCATCAAGCTCAAAAAATATAAAGAAGGAAGAATCTCCAAAATATAAGACATATCAAGAATGCCTTCTAAAGGGGCTTGACCCTTTAGACAGTGAATACATAGATCAAGAAATGGATAAAAGATTTGAAGAGTTTTCAAAAATAATAAAGAAATAATTAAAAGAAGAAATATTAAAAGAATTAAGGCACGAAATGGACGAAAATTTTGAAGAAATAAAGAAAGAATGTGATCAAAAATATGATTTCAATCTGTTAAATGATGATGATGATCATATGGACATAGCAGGGCATGGGCAGCTACCTGAATAAAGCCCAAATTGCCTACATTGATATTACTATCAATTATTCGGGCGCGGAGGACTATACCCGACCCGAATATTGATAGAAATTCCAAGAATAGATATTTTAAATATTGATAAGGTATTATCAATCATATGGGCAGGGAAGACCCCCTGGCAAAAAAAAAAGAATATTTAAGCAGCCTTGGCATGTATGTACGCATACACTGCAGAAGTTGAATATTTAAGCAGCCTTGGCATATATGTACGCATACACTGCACAATGATTCTTTGAAGGCAGAAGAAGCTCTGAAGGCTAATCACGTGAAGATTTGTATAGCCGAAGAGCAAAGACTGGTACACAGAGGCCAGCCAATTATTCACGGAGAGACAACGCCCACGTGAACAAAGCAAAGACTTGACAGATTCCTGAATATTGACGTTTGTCGGGGCACTATCTCTCGCTCTTATCCACCGCCTAGAGGGACACGCATGCATCCCTACTACATATTAAATAAAGCGGTGAATTCTCCAGAAGCCATTCAGAGAGCTGCTCTCTCGCCTATAAAAGGAGGCACTTGCTGCGAAGAGAGACACAACACCAGAAGGAGAAGAACCACCAGCCACCGATAGAGCAAAGAGCTGCAACCCAGCAAGCAAGCTCGTTGCTCAGTAGTAGTAGTAGTAGTTTGTATTCTGCAACAAGAGCCACAATATCCAGAGCATTGTAGGCTCAAGAAGGTAGTTAGAAGGTAATTTCCTTTAGCTTGTGTAATCCCTTCGGGGCCTCCCGAAAGGGAAAGCCATATGTAAATTATGTTGTGGAAATGATGTAGTTTCTTGGTTTCACTTTGTATTTTTATTTATGAATTTATGGGACGAGTTCTTATGCTAGGGATCCTATAGGAGAAACCTCTGCGTGTGTTGTTCTTTGTGTAGCCCAGAGTGGCGTTTGAATGAGAACCTTGTGGCCGTAGAGAAGTGTTCCCTTCGGGTGGAACTGCCTGAGAAGACGATAGGAATTTACCCCGTAAATTTGCAATTAAAACTACTAAGTGAACGTAATTAGCTACATCTGATACAACATAATGAAAAATATGGTGAGTACTGAGTAGGATTTTACACCTCTGCGCACACCGTCGGACGAATTGTTGGCCTCGCCAGCCCCTAAATAGATCCTGCATTAAGATATCTAATTAAGTGTACACAGAACGAGCATATAATATCAAAGAATTAAATATTACTGTGAATAGTGTAATACTATTCCAAATAGTGTATTGAATAGTAAATCACTTTTCTAAATAGTACCCTACCTAGTGAATACTATTGAAGATAAAAGCATACCTGTCTACCACTTTCACCTAATCACATATTAACCTAATTAATATCTAGTTAAATTTTGTTTAATATTCCCTATATTGTTGTGAATATTATATATATATAAAGAAATAGGAGTATGTCGAATAAGTAATCAATTGGAAATGATACGAAGAACTCAGACCAACTCATATAGTAAACAGAGTCAGATTTCTTTGTTGTATAACACCGAGACCAAGTTAAGTAACAGCAAGCAAATAGTAGATTGGCTCACCGCTTCATATGGTGGGCGCACACAATGATGGTGGGAAACTTTGGTTTTGCTAAGCGCAGCAAACAACTCAACCTGCAGCGTCTTCACATCCACCGAGAAGTATCCAAACTTTCGTTTCTCTTGTGGAGATGTGGTGTACAACGCTTCTATGAGCAGGTATCCCCCAGCTACACCGACCAGATTCGCATACTTCAGCGTTACTGGCAATCGGATGACTCTCTCCAAGTGCCATTGGTTATTTCTCAAAATGGAATACGCGAGCCAATATGGGTCATCTTCGCTGTCCCCATCACAGCCTTTAGGCAGCATCCCGAGCATTCCTTTTGCTGCCTCGACAATGACAAAACTGTTACTCCGTGGACGCTCAGGTGGGAGGCCGACAGCAGAGAATTGCATTGCGTGCAGACAGTGGTATCCCGAACCAACTAATAGTTTAATTTAGGATGTTCTCATATCAGGATGCACAAAAGGATCATTACAAAAATGCTATAATATCAACGAACAATCTCGATGTTGTTGCCGCTCTCTCACACGCCGGACGAAGGATATAGGTAGAAGAAGAACAAAAGTTTTCCGGCCGCACGTACGGCCCTTTTCTCACTTGTATTCTCCTTGCCAAAGTAACCAGCATACAAGTCTTTAAATACCCTCACGCACGCATGCACAGCCGGTCCACCATGCTGACCACTAACCGCATGATCCACTCGGTCTGGGCGTTCAACTAACGAGCCCATGATCCTAGCTACTGGATAACTACATGCACGCTACTGGATAACTACATGCACGCCGCACTCAGGTGCTTGACGCGAACGCTTCGGCCGCGCACAACGGACCGCTAATCCACCTAGCTAGCTCAACCGGCTGTAGCACCACGCCATACACAGATGCGCACACACACGCACGCCACGCTGCTGCGTCCCACATGTCCCGCCCATCCCGCGCGCACCGACGCGCCCGACGAGCCCGACCACACACGCCGTGGCTTATTCCAACACACACCCCCTAAGCCACGGCCTAGAGGAGTCCGTCGTCGTCGACGTTGGCGCCGGCCAAGAGAGCCTGCTCCGCCGCCGGTCCTTTTCGCAGCTGCGGGCACTCGCGCCGAAAGTGCCCGTGCTCCCCGCACTTGTAGCAGCGCCTGCGCCTGTTGCCGCCGCTCCCTGACGCCATGCTGCGCCCATCGTCGTCGTCTCGAGCACCGCCCTGCTGCCGCTCCCGTGCCCGCCACTGCGCCTGGGTCAGCAGGAGCTGATCGCCGCCACGCTCTCCGCCATCTTGTCCACGACGCCTAACCCGCTCGTCGAACGCGCGCAGCCGCCCGAGCGCCTCGTCGAAGGCCAGCTCCTCGACGACGCAAAACTGCTCGATGCCGGCGACGACGGGGAAGAGGCGATCCGGCACCGTGTCCAGCAACTTCTTGACGAGCGCCGCGTCATCCAGTGTCTCTCCGAGGTTAGCGTACCTCGCCGCCATCGCCGCGAGCCTCCCGCCGTACACGTCGAGCTCCTCGCCGTCCGCCATCTTCATCCGGTCGAACTCGCCGCGCAACGTCGCCAGCCTCGCCGCGCGGACCCGATCGGCACCGACGAACCTCACCTTCAGGGAGTCCCATACCTCCCTGGCGGTGAGCTTCGTCGACACCTGCAGCAGCACATCCTCCGGTAACGCCCCGAGAAGCAACGCGCGCGCCATCTTGTCCTTCCGCGCGTTCACCGCCGTGTCGCCCGGCGCCACCGCCTCCCACACGGTGTGGACGTCGAGGATCGCCTGCGCCTTGATGGCCCAGACCGTGTAGTTGTCCACGGTCAGCATCGGCATCGCCATCGTTGCCGATCCGCCCGCGCCGCCGCCGTGTGGGACGAGCGCCATGGTCGCCGATGATCGCCCGAACCGAAGCTCTGTATACCAATTGTTGTTGCCGCTCTCTCACACGCCGGACGAAGGATATAGGTAGAAGAAGAACAAAAGTTTTCCGGCCGCACGTACGGCCCTTTTCTCACTTGTATTCTCCTTGCCAAAGTAACCGGCATACAAGTCTTTAAATACCCTCACGCACGCATGCACAGCCGGTCCACCATGCTGACCACTAACTGCATGATCCACTCGGTCTGGGCGTTCAACTAACGAGCCCATGATCCTAGCTACTGGATAACTACATGCATGCTACTGGATAACTACATGCACGCTACTGGATAACTACATGCACGCCGCACTCAGGTGCTTGACGCGAACGCTTCGGCCGCGCACAACGGACCGCTAATCCACCTAGCTAGCTCAACCGGCTGTAGCACCACGCCATACACAGATGCGCACACACACGCATGCCACGGTGCTGCGTCCCACATGTCCCGCCCGTCCCGCGCGCACCGACGCGCCCGACGAGCCCGACCACACACGCCGTGGCTTATTCCAACACTCGACGCATGTCCTAACCAAATAATGAGAAATACATTTATTTTCATTAAAAAAAATTAAACATTTTTTTCATGTAAGATTTTTATTTTCATGTCCGGAATTTGATCATGGGGAACACACTATTGATGGGCATGTTCTCTGGACCGCACAAGATGTCATCAAACACGGAATGGGATTTCACTTTCTTGAGATAAATTATTTAGGACTATCCATGTTAATTATATTCTTAAACTTGATGACATTTATATTTGGAAAACAATTTTTTAGTGAATTGTTTTTGCAGGCATGTCTCATGGTAGTATGATGCACATAGTGACAATATTGATTGACATTTTCTGAATTGGATCCTTTATTTGTTGGGCAAGATGTATGTGAGTATGTCTTAACTGAAATTATCTAGACAAAAAAGGAATCCTGTAAACAAAATTGGTGGTACGGTCTAGAATTTGTAGCATTGAATTTGTAAACCAAGTCCAGAGTGTATTGTCTAGAATTCCGTAAACATACGCATCCTCCTCCCGATGTGTACGAGACAACATGGCATAGGAGGAGTCAGTTTCTCCTTCTCATGGAATTTCGCGTCGGTGCCGACTTGGAATGGGAGGAGGATGTGCAAGGCAGTGGCGCAGAAGTAGTGGTGGAAAGGAGGAGAGTAGGAGGGAAAGGCGATGACGCTAGAGGGAAGAGGCCCGGAGGTGCAAGAGGAGAGGAGGTCGTGTTGTTGCCCTATTGACATCCTTGTCGTAGGTGGAAAGGTCATAGAGTGTCATTTCCACAGTGTGTCACCTCAACTTTTGAAAGGTAGACTACAATGACATGTTGAGAAACTATCATAAATGTTTGGATGCTCATAGTGTCATGGTAGTCTACCTCGTTGAAACTGAGGATCCACGTTGTGGGTGTGGCATTATTGGGGCTGGCTTTATTTTCATGAGCATACCATTAGAGGGGATAATGGCTCCACACCCCTCTCTATGCTTCTTCGGGTTTATTTCTCCCGCTCCCACTTATCTTCCGCACACTCCCCCCGTTCTTTACTTTCTTGTCGATGTTGGAGTCGAGGCGATCACGACAATGGAGCGCTAGATGGAGCATTTACCTCTACCTTCCAGAGGTAAGCTCTCTTCCTTCTCCTCCACCCCGTCCATGTCCAGGTAAGGCCTGCGGCATTTTTGTTTTTTCTACTCCATCTCCTTGTCCATGTGTTGGATCTGCTCCATGTTCATGTGTTCATTTTGCTCTGTATGGTGTGAATATGTCATTGTTGTAATGCCCCGGATGTAATACTTTCCCTTTTGGGCTTATAATATATCTCCGGCTTCATCTATTTCCATTCCGGGTTCCTTGTCTTTCGGGTTTTCGTCGTTTTATTGTGTGAGTGTGTGGCATTCATTCATATCATGTAGACATGTGCATCGCATTGCATTTGTGTTGTCGGTTGCATCCGGTTCCGCGTGTTTCTTCCCGTTGTCCGTTTCGCGTTCCGGAGCTCCCTCACGTGTCCGTGACGTCCCGTAGGCCTACTTTGTTGTTCGGGCGTTTAACGTTACCGGTGTGCCGCGAGGTTGTTGTGTGTGTTGTTGTTTTGTTGTGTGCAACCCGCCTCTCAAATCTCGTCTCGTTTGGACTCCGTTGGCTATACCATCCGTTGTTCGTGTGGGTCCGAAGTGCCTTCACTTCGTGTCCCAGAAACGCCCCAACTGCAGTCTTTTATCTCCTCCTAGGCCTTTTAAATCTATCCCCGCGATCGGATCCGTCGGATCGCGATCGGAGGGCTCCTAACGCCCCTAAACCTCCCTAACCCTAAAAATCCTGCTATATTTAGACCCCTAGTCTATTTTGGCATCCCTAACCCAAGCCCCTTCTTCCTCCTCTCTTCTCTTCATTTTTTTCCCTTTTTCTTCAGATCCAAAAAAAAACCCCCATCTGCTCTTGGCCAGATCCACGAGAGAGTCGCCGCCAGCCACTGCTAGCAGCACCGACCGACCGGATCTCTCGATCTGCGGCACACCAGGGTCAACGCGGCCTCGAGCGAGGACCACTTCATCGGCCCGACAGCACCGCGTCCCGCCGCACCGATCCCACGTCGTCGCTCCCTTCCGCTCGAGCCCAGCCGACCGAGGGGCCTGGACCACCTCGTCGGGCCTCGTCTCCTCCTCTTGGGCCCGAGCCAGCCGCCCTCCTTCGTCGCTTCCTTCCGCCACCGGGCCGTACACCGCGTCGCCCGTCCGGGGGACCACATCGCCTCGCCGACCGGCCCGCCTCCCGCTTCGGCCCAGCCGCGGGCGCGCCAGGCGGGCTCCGCGCCACCGCCTCCCAGGAGCGGGCCGCGCCTCCGCTGCTCCTCGCGGGCCTCCCCGGTCCAGGAGCTCCCGCCTCGCCTCCCGAAGCCCAGCCGCCACCGCCGCGGGCCAGATCCGCGCGGGCCGCCGCAGCCTCCAGGCCGGCCCGTCCGCCTCCTTCGCAGCCGCGCCCGAGGCCCGTCTCCTTTTTTTTCCAGATCCCTGAGGTTGATGCTTTTCCTCCTAAGTCCCTGTTCTTTTGATCTGTAATGCAAAGTTTGAACTGCTATAACTTTTTGTCTGATGCTCCGTTTTGCGCGTGTAATATGTCCAGACGCTCGTGGAGATGTGCTCTACGTTTCCTCTGTTGTTGTCATGCATGTTAGAGATCATCTAGGTGCTTGTTTTGCTGTTGCAAGAGTGCATCATGTTATAAACTGCTTCTATGTGTTATTTTTATGCCACCTTTGCCATGTGATATCTTTTAGCTCGTTTGTCCGAATGATGCAAATGACATGTCCACGTGTTCGTCTTGCCTTGAACTACGTGTTGCTTGTGCTAGGTTGCATGGTAGATTTATTATTGCCTTGTTATCATCGTTGCAAAGTGCCATGTTCATGTGATGTGTTTTCACTTGTTATGAAATGCCATCTTATTGAGCTCGTTGCAATCGTTGTGTTCACCTCCATGATGCATGCTTGTGTGTTTCGGGATCACCTTCATGTGTACTTTGATGAGGTGCTTACCTCTTGCCATGTTTAGTTTCGAGGTGACTTAAACATGCTCTTTTATATGCCATGATGATATTGCTGTTTTATGACTTAGTGGATTTTTCACTAAGTCTGAAATCTGTAATGTTCCGATGCCATGTTCGTGTGATGTTCTAGGACAAGGCATGTTAGTTTTGGAGTGGATCTTGATTGTTCCTTGTAGTATATATTGTTGTCTTTCCATTCATGTCCTCACATGTCCATTTATGTGGCTGTAGCATGTTTATCTTTTGCTCTAAAGTTTCAATAAAATTCTGCTGCCAGAATTTTATTGTCAGGTTCAATATGTCCAAGATCATTGCTATTGATCCGTGACTCCGTTGGGGGTGCACTTTGGACTTAGTTGTTGTACTATATGTCTAGTTTGTGTTCATGTCCTTTGCCATGCTTTTTGGGTGCTGTAGCTTAATTATTTTGAGCTCCGAAGTTGCTATGTTGCTGTAATTTTCAGCTTTCGCTCAAATCTTGTTTCGGGCATAACTTTTAGCCCGTAACTCTGATTTCAGCGAATCTTATATCAAACTTGATTGTTTTTCCGTGTAGATTATTATTATCAGATTGTTATCTTGTTTTGATGTGTTTTGCTTGAGTGATGTTTTACGTGCTCCATGTGCATCCTTAGTGCATCCATCATGCATTCATCTTTTTCGAGTGCGTATTGCATCTTGTTGATTTGTGCTTGGTGTGATTGTTGTGTTTAGAGCCGGAAGCTGAGACCGAGTACGAGGTTGAGCACGAGGTTTCCAACGAGGTTGAGCACGAGGACCCTTCTTACGATCCGAACGACTTCTCTTCAGGCAAGATGACCGAACCCCGATAACATTACTATCTTTGCCTATTGCTAGTAGTCTCGATCTATAGTTTTGCCTCGATGCCCATGATCTTCTTGTCAGCCTCCTACTTGTAAACCATTGCCATGTTTAACCAACCTACCTATGCAAACCGTTGCTTGGCTAAGTACGCTTCGCTCAGCCCTTCTTATAGCATTGCTAGTTGCAGGTGAAGTTTGAAGATGCTTGCTCCATGTTGAAGTTCGGTTGGGTTATATCACACTATATAAATGCTTTAAAAGAAATCATCTATATATTGGCAAGGGTGGAAGGCTAAGCCTTTTGCTTGGTGTTTTGTTCCACTCATGCCGTTAGGATCCGTATAAGCCGATATTATGTTCCTTGATTATGCGTTCCTAACACGTTGGGGTGTATGGGACCCCCTCGATAAACCGCTAAGTGCTAAGTCTTTTCCAGCAAGTCCCAACATTGGTACTATTTGCCTAATAACAAACTAAACTTGCATAGGGAGTAATTAACCCTCTTTCTTAATCAACAACCCCGGGCCAGTGCTCCACATGAGTGTTGGTCCGAAACGGGGGTTCTGCGGGGCCACCTCAAGGAAACTCGAGGTTTGGTAAAAACCTGTAGAATCGCCCATCCGGACGTGTCCTGAGACTTAGATACGCGCGGCTACTATCAGGGTGTCGACACGCCGGGAGGATTTGCTGGATTAGCCTTACCTTAGCTCGGTATATCTTGAGCATGGGATTCCGAGGATACTCGGGTCTTCCCACTTTGGAGTTGCGACTCCGCGGATCGTGGGCTTGTAATGGGTCAAGTTGGAACACCCCTGCAGGGTTTGAACTTTCGAAAGCCGTGCCCGCGGTTATGTGGCAGATGGGAGCTTGTTAATTCCGGTTGTAGATAACTGGACACAATGTTTCTAATACACTACCAACGTGTGTTCCATGACTGTCAATTTCCGAATAGGGATTCGGGAGTTGAACACGGAGGGGTTATGTTTGTGGAGCTTGTAGCTAGGATCACTTCGTGATCACTTCTCGCCGAGGCCTTCTCTTCTCGCTCTCACTTACGTAAGCTAGATGCTAGTTGCTGCTGCAGACTTATTCTTTTCTTCAGCCTTATCCTCACCCAAAGGCTTTGATAGTCTTGTTACCCGAAGACGGGATTGCTGAGTCCTCTGTGGCTCACAGTTACTTCACACACCAGATGCAGGTCCAGCTGTGAGCTATCCATGTGATGGCACCGAGCTGGATTGGGAGTACGACGAGGAGCGTAGTCGGTACTATGTGCGATACCCGGATGATCAGTAGTGGAGACTCATACTAGGATTCGATCCGTCTGTGGTTTATTTATCTAAGTTTGGTACTTTGACATTTGGCTTTTGCCCTTAGAGGGTTGTGATGTTCTTAATGTATGATGTTTGAGACTTGTACTGTAATTCTGTGACGTGGCGAGTGTAAGCCAACTATTTTCTGTTTACTATCCCCTCTTTTACATGAGTTGTGCAAAGATTACCAAACTTGAGATCATTCTAGGATGGATTTATGTCTTTAAGTCGTGCCTCGACACGTAGGAGGTATAACTCCATCCTGGGCATTACAAGTTGGTATTCAGAGCCTTCTCCGACCTAGGAGCCCCCACTGTTTGATCGAATCGTTGACGGTCGAGTCTAGGCACACACTGAAAACTTTTCGAGTCCTATATTATATCGGAGAGTAGGATTTATTTGCTTCTCATCCCCTTTCTCTCTGGTGAGGACTCCTGACGTCTACTCTTGTCTCTCCTATCTTCAAAATTTGCACACAATTTTTTTTTAGGAATCCCGCGAGTATTCTGGGATTGTTTCGATGTTCTTGTGACAAGGATATTGTTCTCGATGCCTCCTGTTACCGAGGAGTTGAGCTTCGGGGTATCATTGTAACAAGCATATCGCGGCAGTACTAAATACTTAAGACGGCCGACATCGAAAATCTCCCCTATACGGCCAGTGGCAAGATAACCCTGACATCACCCAGTACTGGGGAGGTAGTTCGGGAGTATTGCCATAGCTTGTTATAGTGGATGCTTTTCGAAGGTCCGAGGTACACAGTTTCCGAGAAAGACTGGTTATGTGTTGAAGGATGGATACACCTGGATGTAGGTTAGAGTTGATTGCGCGGTGCTTCCCGTGTATCCCCAACACCTGATTGCATAACTGGAATCTTTCGGAAATCTATAGGTGGGTTTTATCCAGTAGATCGTAGGCATTCTTCCAACGAATGCAGGTTAGTGAGTTCGGGGTTCGACATTGAGTGAAGGGGTTATATGACCGAGGTTACTATCAGGAGTTGCATCTTAAAGGGTCCTTGGCTATGCTGATCCGGGGATTGCAAAACCTTTTCGTAACGTGTTCATATGCTTTCAGCACAAAGATGTTAGAACGAAACTCCTCTCTTGTGTTTGTTCCCGTCTGTACCTTGTTGTTTTTCTTATTTTATCCTTTTGTCCCCTATGTGGCTTCTCGTGAAGATTGATGTTATCATTTAACTGAGAAATTCATTCGTTCCTCTTGTTCGGATGTTTTCATTCGTTCTATTGTTCGAATGATTATTGTGGAGACTTGTTGCAATTCATTCCATTGATTCAGCTTATACCTTTTGTCAATCAATTGCTGATTCATGGTCATCTCTTACAGGTTGGCTCCGAAAAAGGTTCCCAACGCTAAACCAGAGGTGGAAGAGGTCCCAGAACATCCTCCTTCCTCTCCTCCTCCGCCTGAGGCTTGGAGAGCAATTATGGAGACTACAGCTCAGAACACTTAGTTGATGATGCAGATGATGCAGATGATGCAAGCTAATCAAGCTAATCAGGGTGTTCCAGGGAACCAAGGCAACTTCTTCAACCAGCAGCACCATGCTACCCTCAACCAGTTCTTGGCCAACAATCCTAAAGCTTTCAGTTACTGTGTCGACCCTCTTGATGCTGAAGATTGGCTAACCGGTATCAAGAAGCATTTTGAGTGCAGTAATGTGAAGGAAGATGACTATGTGAAATTTGCAGCCTTCCAACTGAAAGATCAAGCAGCTGACTGGTGGCAGCAGTACAAAGACTCCAGGCCGGGTCAAGTGATCTCTTGGGAGAATTTCTGCAAGGATTTCCGTTCGCACCACATTCCTACAAGTGTTATCGAGGGTATGCGTGAGCAATTCCGCAACCTGAAGCAGGGCTCCATGTCAGTCTATCAGTATAATGTCAAGTTCCAAAACCTCGCTCGCTATGCTAAGCAAGACATTCCTGATGCCAAGAGTAAAATCTATCAGTTCCGTGGAGGTCTCAAAGATGAACTTCAGCTTGCTCTCACCTTGTTCGAGCCGGATGAATTCGACAAGTTCTATAATATGGCTTTGAAACAAGAAGCAGCTCAGCTTAAGATGGAGGCTTCTAAGAAGAGAATTCGAGATGCTGTTCACTCTTCCTCATCGTCTCAGATGGTCTCAAAGCATCAGAAATTCTGGCTTCCTCCTCCTCCAGTGATTCGAGCTCCATACAACAACTCCAACAACTTCAACAACTCCAACAACAAGAACTCTAGTGGTCGTGGTTTCTCCCACCCACCCAACCCGAGCAACCAGTCGAAGAAGCAGTTTCAGTCTCAAGGCTCCAAGTCCAGTGGTTCTCATTTTCGTCCTCTCTCAGAAGTGACTTGCAACAAATGCACTCAGAAAGGTCACTATGCCAACAGATGTCCGAATCCGAAGCGTCTTCCTCCTCCTCCACCTGTGAGTTCAGCTATTGTCAGGCATGATCCAAAGGCAGCAAGGGTCAATCTGATGAATGCAGCACAAGCGGAGAATTCTTCTGATGTCATTTTGGGTAACCTTCCTGTGAACTCTTTTCCAGCTAAAGTGTTATTTGATTCGGGTGCTTCGCATTCTTTCATGTCATACCCGTTTGCATCCAAGCATAGTGTGACCACAGCAGCTTTACCGAGACAATTGGCAGTTTCTTCTCCGGGAAAGCAGATGCATTCCAGTATATATGCTCCGGATGTGTCTATTCGCATGGGTGATTATCGATTTTTGGCTTCTCCGGTGATTCTTGGTCATTCTGACATTGACCTCATTCTCGGAATGGATTGGCTTTCTCAGCACGATGCTCACATTGATTGTGCTCAAAAGGAAGTCAAGATGACTCATTCTGATGAAGATGTGATTATCTTCGCCTCCAGGGATAACACTATTCGGCTTTTCTCTCTCAATGATAAGGGCGCAATTAATGCCATAAATCAAATTCCTGTGGTGAACGAATATCAAGACGTCTTTCCTGAAGAACTTCCAGGCATGCCTCCACACCGTCAGGTGGAGTTTGTCATTGAACTCGAGCCGGGTACTGAACCTGCATGCCGGCGTCCGTACAAGCTCTCTCCGGATGAATTGAAGGAATTGAAGAAGCAGCTTGATAAGCAGGAGAGTATGGGTCTCATCAGACCGAGTACATCTCCGTGGGGCTGTGGTGTCTTATTTGTCAAGAAGAAAGATGGCACGGAGCGTCTCTGTGTTGACTACCGGCCATTGAACAAGAAGACGATTAAGAACAAGTATCCGCTCCCCAACATCAACGAACTCTTTGAGGAGCTCAAAGGAGCTAAAGTGTTCTCTAAGCTTGACCTCCGAATGGGCTATCATCAAATTCGCATCCGCGAGGAAGACATTCCCAAGACGGCCTTCAGAACGAGCTACGGTTCATACGAGTATACCGTCATGTCCTTCGGTCTCGCCAATGCTCCTCCTACCTTTTCAAGGATGATGCATTACATCTTCAACCCCTATACTGGCGAGTTTGTGCTTGTGTATCTGGATGATATTCTGGTGTTTTCCAAGAATGAAGAAGATCACGAAAAGCACTTGCGTCTGGTTCTTGATCGACTCCGAGAGCATAAATTCTATGCCAAGTTCTCAAAGTGCGAGTTTTGGCTCGATAAGGTTTTGTACCTGGGCCACATCATCTCAGCTGACGGTATTGCGGTCAATCCCGAGAAAGTTGAAGCAATTGTCAACTGGGAAGCTCCTCAGAACGTCAAGCAGCTCCGCAACTTTCTGGGTCTTGCCAGCTATTGCAGAAGGTTTGTTGAAAACTTCTCCAACATTGCCAAGCCTCTTTCCAACCTGCTTCAGAAGAATGTCAAATACTTTTGGTCTCCAGAGTGTGAAGTGGCATTCAAAACACTCAAAGAGAAGCTTGTCTCTGCTCCAGTTCTGACTCCTCCGGATGAAACCAAGCCCTATGAAGTATTCTGCGATGCTTCTCTTCAAGGTCTTGGTGGTGTGCTTATGCAAGATAAGAGAATTGTGGCATACACTTCTCGTCAGCTAAAGCCAAGTGAGAAGAACTATCCCACACATGATCTCGAGCTAGCAGCTGTGGTACATGCTCTGATTACGTGGAGACATCTGTTGTTGGGCAGAAAGGTCGACATCTTCACTGATCACAAGAGCTTGAAGTACATATTCACGCAGCCGCATCCGAACCTCCGCCAGACTCGTTGGGTAGAAATGATCAAAGAGTACAATCCCAGCATTGAATACACTCTAGGCAAGGCGAATGTGATTGCAGATGCTTTGAGCAGAAAGGCATATTGCAACAGCCTTCTTATCAAGCCGTACCAGCCTGAGCTTTGTGAAGCTTTCAGGAAACTCAACCTTCAAGTTGTTCCGCAGGGTTTTCTTGCAAATCTCCAAATTGCTCCTACCTTGGAAGATCAAGTCCGTGAGGCCCAACTCAGTGATACCATGGTGAAGAAGGTGAAACATGGGATTGCAAAGGGCACTCCAAAATACAAGTGCTTCTGTGTTGATGAGAGAGATACCTTGTTCTTCGAGGACAGACTCGTTGTTCCCAAAGGTGATCTCAGGAAGCTCATAATGGAAGAAGCTCATGATTCTCTCCTTTCCATTCATCTTGGTAGTTCCAAGATGTATCAAGATCTCAAGCAATCCTACTGGTGGACACGCATGAAAAGGGAGATTGCCCAATTCGTGAACGAATGTGATGTATGCAGAAGAGTGAAAGCAGAACATCAACGTCCAGCCGGTCTTCTCCAACCTCTTCCTATCCCCGAGTGGAAGTTCGACCACATTGAAATGGACTTCGTCACTGGCTTTCCTAAATCCAAGCGAGGAAATGATGCTATCTTTGTGGTGATTGACAAGCTTACCAAAGTCGCTCACTTTCTTCCAGTCAAAGAATCCATCAATGCAGCTCAACTTGCAGAGCTGTACACTTCCAGAATTGTGTCCCTACATGGCATTCCTCAAGTGATATCCTCAGACCGTGGAAGCTTGTTCACATCAAGGTTCTGGGACTCCTTTCAATCCGCCATGGGCACTAAGATCAGGTTCAGCACTGCCTTTCACCCTCAGACTAGTGGTCAAGTCGAGCGTGTGAATCAGATTCTAGAAGACATGCTCAGAGCCTGTGTCATCTCCTTCGGCATGAAATGGGAAGACTGCCTTCCATTTGCCGAGTTCTCTTACAACAACAGCTTTCAAGCAAGTGCAGGCAAAGCACCGTTTGAAATTCTCTATGGCAGAAAGTGCCGTACCCCTCTCAACTGGTCTGAAACAGGCGAACGCCAACTTCTTGGCAATGACTTGATCTCAGAAGCCGAAGAAATGTGCAAAGTCATACGTGAGAATCTCAAGGCCGCTCAGTCGCGTCAGAAGAGCTACTATGACGGAAAGCATCGTGATTTGGCTTTCGACATCGATGATCATGTCTATCTCCGAGTTTCTCCGATGAAAGGAACCCAAAGATTCGGTATCAAAGGAAAACTTGCTCCTAGATACGTCGGGCCTTTCAAGATTCTTGGCAAAAGAGGCGATCTAGCCTATCAGCTTGATCTCCCTCCCAACTTTGCAAATGTTCATGATGTCTTCCATGTGTCTCAACTTCGCAAATGCTTCAAGGCACCTGAGCGCATGATTCCGTTTGAAGAGATTGATCTTCAACAAGACCTTTCCTACCGAGAGCATCCAGTTGCCATTCTCGAAGAAACCGAACGCAAGACCCGCAACAAGTCCATCAAGTTTCTGAAAGTCAAGTGGTCACATCACACCGACCGAGAAGCTACCTGGGAACGAGAAGATCATCTTCGTTCCGAGTACCCTTCCTTTTTCCAGTCCTAGATCTCGGGACGAGATCTTTTTTGTAGTAGAGGAGAGTTTGTAATGCCCCGGATGTAATACTTTGCCTTTTGGGCTTATAATATATCTCCGGCTTCATCTATTTCCATTCCGGGTTCCTTGTCTTTCGGGTTTTCGTCGTTTTGTTGTGTGAGTGTGTGGCATTCATTCATATCATGTAGACATGTGCATCACATTGCATTTGTGTTGTCGGTTGCATCCGGTTCCGCGTGTTTCTTCCCGTTGTCCGTTTCGCGTTCCGGAGCTCCCTCACGTGTCCGTGACGTCCCGTAGGCCTACTTTGTTGTTCGGGCGTTTAACGTTACCGGTGTGCCGCGAGGTTGTTGTGCGTGTTGTTGTTTTGTTGTGTGCAACCCGCCTCTCAAATCTCGTCTCGTTTGGACTCCGTTTGCTATCCCATCCGTTGTTCGTGTGGGTCCGAAGTGCCTTCACTTCGTGTCCCAGAAACGCCCCTACTGCAGTCTTTTATCTCCTCCTAGGCCTTTTAAATCTATCCCCGCGATCGGATCCGTCGGATCGCGATCGGAGGGCTCCTAACGCCCCTAAACCTCCCTAACCCTAAAAATCCTGCTATATTTAGACCCCTAGTCTATTTTGGCATCCCTAACCCTAGCCCCTTCTTCCTCCTCTCTTCTCTTCATTTTTTCTCTTTTTCTTCAGATCCAAAAAAAAACCCCATCTGCTCTTGGCCAGATCCACGAGAGAGCCGCCGCCAGCCACTGCTAGCAGCACCGACCGACCGGATCTCTCGATCTGCGGCACGCCAGGGTCAACGCGGCCTCGAGCGAGGACCACTTCCTCGGCCCGACAGCACCGCGTCCCGCCGCACCGATCCCACGTCGTCGCTCCCTTCCGCTCGAGCCCAGCCGACCGAGGGGCCTGGACCACCTCGTCGGGCCTCGTCTCCTCCTCTTGGGCCCGAGCCAGCCGCCCTCCTTCGTCGCTTCCTTCCGCCACCGGGCCGTACACCGCGTCGCCCGTCCGGGGGACCACATCGCCTCGCCGACCGGCCCGCCTCCCGCTTCGGCCCAGCCGCGGGCGCGCCAGGCGGGCTCCGCGCCAACGCCTCCCACTAGCGGGCCGCGCCTCCGCTGCTCCTCGCGGGCCTCCCCGGTCCAGGAGCTCCCGCCTCGCCTCCCGAAGCCCAGCCGCCACCGCCGCGGGCCAGATCCGCGCGGGCCGCCGCAGCCTCCAGGCCGGCCCGTCCGCCTCCTTCGCAGCCGCGCCCGAGGCCCGTCTCCTTTTTTTTCCAGATCCCTGAGGTTGATGCTTTTCCTCCTAAGTCCCTGTTCTTTTGATCTGTAATGCAAAGTTTGAACTGCTATTACTTTTTGCCTGATGCTCCGTTTTGCGCGTGTAATATGTCCAGACGTTCGTGGAGATGTGCTCTACGTTTCCTCTGTTGTTGTCATGCATGTTAGAGATCATCTAGGTGCTTGTTTTGCTGTTGCAAGAGTGCATCATGTTATAAACTGCTGCTATGTGTTATTTTTATGCCACCTTTGCCATGTGATATCTTTTAGCTCGTTTGTCCGAATGATGCAAATGACATGTCCACGTGTTCGTCTTGCCTTGAACTACGTGTTGCTTGTGCTAGGTTGCATGGTAGATTTATTATTGCCTTGTTATCATCGTTGCAAAGTGCCATGTTCATGTGATGTGTTTTCACTTGTTATGAAATGCCATCTTGTTGAGCTCGTTGCAATCGTTGTGTTCACCTCCATGATGCATGCTTGTGTGTTTCGGGATCACCTTCATGTGTACTTTGATGAGGTGCTTACCTCTTGCCATGTTTAGTTTCGAGGTGACTTAAACATGATATTTTATGTGCCATGATGATATTGCTGTTTTAGGACTTAGTAGATTTTTCACTAAGTCTGAAATCTGTAACGTTCCGATGCCATGTTCGTGTGATGTTCTAGGACAAGGCATGTTAGTTTTGGAGTGGATCTTGATTGTTCCTTGTAGTATATATTGTTGTCTTTCCATTCATGTCCTCACATGTCCATTTATGTGGCTGTAGCATGTTTATCTTTTGCTCTAAAATTTCAATAAAATTCTGCTGCCAGAATTTTATTGTCAGGTTCAATATGTCCAAGATCATTGCTATTGATCCGTGACTCCGTTGGGGGTGCACTTTGGACTTAGTTGCTGTACTATATGTCTAGTTTGTGTTTGTGTCCTTTGCCATGCTTTTTGGGTGCTGTAGCTTAATTATTTTGAGCTCCGAAGTTGCTATGTTGCTGTAATTTTCAGCTTTCGCTCAAATCTTGTTTCGGGCATAACTTTTAGCCCGTAACTCCGATTTCAGCGAATCTTATATCAAACTTGATTGTTTTTCCGTGTAGATTATTATTATCAGATTGTTATCTTGTTTTGAGGTGTTTTGCTTGAGTGATGTTTTACGTGCTCCATGTGCATCCTTAGTGCATCCATCATGCATTCATCTTTTTCGAGTGCGCATTGCATCTTGTTGATTTGTGCTTGGTGTGATTGTTGTGTTTAGAGCCGGAAGCTGAGACCGAGTACGAGGTTGAGCACGAGGTTTCCAACGAGGTTGAGCACGAGGACCCTTCTTACGATCCGAACGACTTCTCTTCAGGCAAGATGACCGAACCCCGATAACATTACTATCTTTGCCTATTGCTAGTAGTCTCGATCTATAGTTTTGCCTCGATGCCCATGATCTTCTTGTCAGCCTCCTACTTGTAAACCATTGCCATGTTTAACCAACCTACCTATGCAAACCGTTGCTTGGCTAAGTACGCTTCGCTCAGCCCTTCTTATAGCATTGCTAGTTGCAGGTGAAGTTTGAAGATGCTTGCTCCATGTTGAAGTTTGGTTGAGTTATATCACACTATATAAATGCTTTAAAAGAAATCATCTATATATTGACAAGGGTGGAAGGCTAAGCCTTTTGCTTGGTGTTTTGTTCCACTCATGCCGTTAGGATCCGTATAAGCCGGTATTATGTTCCTTGATTATGCGTTCCTAACACGGTTGGGGTGTATGGGACCCCCTCGATAAACCGCTAAGTGCTAAGTCTTTTCCAGCAAGTCCCAACATTGGTACTATTTGCCTAATAACAAACTAAACTTGCATAGGGAGTAATTAACCCTCTTTCTTAATCAACAACCCCGGGCCAGTGCTCCACATGAGTGTTGGTCCGAAACGGGGGTTCTGCGGGGCCACCTCAAGGAAACTCGAGGTTTGGTAAAAACCTGTAGAATCGCCCATCCGGACGTGTCCTGAGACTTAGATACGCGCGGCTACTATCAGGGTGTCGACACGCCGGGAGGATTTGCTGGATTAGCCTTACCTTAGCTCGGTATATCTTGAGCACGGGATTCCGAGGATACTCGGGTCTTCCCACTTTGGAGTTGCGACTCCGCGGATCGTGGGCTTGTAATGGGTCAAGTTGGAACACCCCTGCAGGGTTTGAATTTTCGAAAGCCGTGCCCGCGGTTATGTGGCAGATGGGAGCTTGTTAATTCCGGTTGTAGAAAACTTGACACAATGATACTAATACACTACCAGCGTGTGTTCCGTGACTGTCAATTTCCGAATAGGGATTCGGGAGTTGAACACGGAGGGGTTATGTTTGTGAGCTTGTAGCTAGGATCACTTCGTGATCACTTCTCGCGATGCCTTCTCTTCTCGCTCTCACTTGCGTAAGCTAGATGCTAGTTGCTGCTGCAGACTTGTTCTTTCTTCAGCCTTTCCCTCACCCAAAGGCTTTGATAGTTCTGTTACCCGGGAACGGGATTGCTGAGTCCTCTGTGGCTCACAGTTACTTCACACACCAGATGCAGGTCCAGCTGTGAGCTATCCAGGTGATGGCACCGAGCTGGATTGGGAGTACGACGAGGAGCGTAGTCGTTACTACGTGCGCTACCCGGACGATCAGTAGTGGAGACTCTTACTAGGATTCGATCCGCCTGTGGTTGTTTTATTTATCTGAGTTTGGTACTTTGACATTTGGCTTTTGCCCTTAGAGGGTTGTAGTGCTCTTAATGTATGATGCTTGAGACTTGTACTGTTATTCTGTGACGTGGCGATTGTAAGCCAACTATTTTTCAGTTTACTATCCCTCTTTTACATGAGTTGTGCAAAGATTACCAAACTTGAGATCATTCTAGGATGGACTTATGCCTTTAAGTCGTGCCTCGACACGTAGGAGGTATAACTCCATCCTGGGCATTACAAGTTGGTATTCAGAGCCTTCTCCGACCTAGGAGCCCCCACTGTTTGATCGAACCGTTGACGGTTGAGTCTAGGCACACACTGAAAACTTTTTGAGTCCTATATTATATCGGAGAGTAGGATTTCTTTGCTTCTCATCCCCTTTCTCTCTGGTGAGGACTCCTGACGTCTACTCTTGTCTCTCCTATCTTCAAAATTTGCACAAATTTTTTTTTAGGAATCCCGCGAGTATTCTGGGATTGTTTCGATGTTCTTGTGACAAGGATATTGTTCCCGATGCCTCCTGTTACCGAGGAGTTGAGCTTCGGGGTATCATTGTAACAAGCATATCGCGACAGTACTAAATACTTAAGACGACCGACATCGAAAATCTCCCCTATACGGCCAGTGGCAAGATAACCCCGACATCACCCAGTACTAGGGAGGTAGTTCGGGAGTATTGCCATAGCTTGTTATAGTGGATGCTTTTCGAAGGTCCGAGGTACACAGTTTCCGAGAAAGACTGGTTATGTGTTGAAGGATGGATACACCTGGATGTAGGTTAGAGTTGATTGCGCGGTGCTTCCCGTGTATCCCCAACACCTGATTGCATAACTGGAATCTTTCGGAAAACTATAGGTGGGTTTTATCCAGTAGATCGTAGGCATTCTTCCAACGAATGCAGGTTAGTGAGTTCGGGGTTCGACATTGAGTGAAGGGGTTATATGACCGAGGTTACTATCAGGAGTTGCATCTTAAAGGGTCCTTGGCTATGCTGATCCGAGGATTGCAAAACCTTTTCGTAACGCGTTCATATGCTTTCAGCTTTAAGATGTAGAACGAAACTCCTCTCTTGTGTTTGTTCCTTTCCGTACCTTGTTGCTTTTTCTTATTTTCATTTTGATCCCTATGTGGCTTCTCGTGAAGACTGATGTTATCAATTAACTGAGAATATCATTCGTTCCTCTTGTTCGGATGAATTCATTCGTTCTTATTGTTCGAATGATTATTGTGAAGACTTGTTGCAATTCATTCCATTGATTCAGCTTATTCCTTTTGTCAATCAATTGCTGATTCGTGGTCATCTCTTACAGGATGGCTCCGAAAAGGGTTCCGAATGCTAACCCAGAGGGTGAAGAGGTTCCAGAACGTCCTCCTTCTCCTCCTCCTCCGCCTGAGGCTTGGAGAGCAATTATGCAGACTACAGCTCAGAACACTCAGTTGATGATGCAGATGATGCAGCAAATGCAAGCTATGCAAGCTAATCAAGCTAATCAGGGTGTTCCAGGGAACCAAGGCAACTTCTTCCAGCAGCACCATGCTACCCTCAACCAGTTCTTGGCCAACAATCCTAAAGCTTTCAGTTACTGTGTCGACCCTCTTGATGCTGAAGATTGGCTAACCGATATCAAGAAGCATTTTGAGTGCAGTAACGTGAAAGAAGATGACTATGTGAAGTTTGCAGCCTTCCAACTGAAAGATCAAGCAGCTGACTGGTGGCAGCAGTACAAAGACTCAAGGCCGGGTCAAGTGATCTCTTGGGAGAATTTCTGCAAGGATTTCCGCTCGCATCACATTCCTACAAGTGTTATCGAGGGTATGCGTGAGCAATTCCGCAACCTCAAGCAGGGCTCCATGTCAGTCTATCAGTATAATGTCAAGTTCCAAAACCTCGCTCGCTATGCAAAGCAAGACATTCCTGATGCAAAGAGTAAAATCTATCAGTTCCGTGGAGGTCTCAAAGATGAACTTCAGCTTGCTCTCACTTTGTTCGAGCCAGACGAATTCGATAAGTTCTATAACATGGCTTTGAAACAAGAAGCAGCTCAGCTTAAGATGGAGGCTTCTAAGAAGAGGATTCCGAGGACCCTTCTTACGATCCGAACGACTTCTCTTCAGGCAAGATGACCGAACCCCGATAACATTACTATCTTTGCCTATTGCTAGTAGTCTCGATCTATAGTTTTGCCTCGATGCCCATGTTCTTCTTGTCAGCCTCCTACTTGTAACCAATTGCCATGTTTAACCAACCCTACCTATGCAAACCGTTGCTTGGCTAAGTACGCTTCGCTCAGCCCTTCTTATAGCGTTGCTAGTTGCAGGTGAAGTGAAGATGCTTGCTCCATGTTGAAGTTTGGTTGGGTTATATCACACTATATAAATGTTTTAATTGAAATCACCTATATATTGGCAAGGGTGGAAGGCTAAGCCTTTTGCTTGGTGTTTTGTTCCACTCATGCCGTTAGGATCCGTATAAGCCGGTTTTATGTTCCTTGATTATGCGTTCCTAACACGGTTGGGGTGTATGGGACCCCCTCGATAAACCGCTATGTGCTAAGTCTTTTCCAGCAAGTCCCAACATTGGTACTATTTGCCTAATAACAAACTAAACTTGCATAGGGAGTTATAAACCCTTTTCTTAATCAACAACCCCGGGCCAGTGCTCCACATGAGTGTTGGTCCGAAACGGGGGTTACGCGGGGCCACCTCGAGGAAACTCAAGGTTTGGTAAAAACCCGTGGGATCGCCCATCCGGTCGTGTCCTGAGACCTAGATACACGCGGCTACGATCAGGGTGTCGACACGCCGGGAGGATTTGCTGGATTAGCCTTACCTTAGCTCGGTATATCTTGAGCACGGGATTCCGAGGATACTCGGGTCTTCCCACTTTGGAGTTGCGACTCCGCGGATCGTGGGCTTGTAATGGGTCAAGTTGGAACACCCCTGCAGGGTTTGAACTTTCGAAAGCCGTGCCCGCGGTTATGTGGCAGATGGGAGCTTGTTAATTCCGGTTGTAGATAACTTGACACAATGTTTCTAATACACTACCAGCGTGTGTTCCGTGACTGTCAATTTCCGAATAGGGATTCGGGAGTTGAACACGGAGGGGTTATGTTTGTGGAGCTTGTAGCTAGGATCACTTCGTGATCACTTCTCGCCGAGGCCTTCTCTTCTCGCTCTCACTTACGTAAGCTAGATGCTAGTTGCTGCTGCAGACTTATTCTTTTCTTCAGCCTTATCCTCACCCAAAGGCTTTGATAGTCTTGTTAACCGGAGACGGGATTGCTGAGTCCTCTGTGGCTCACAGTTACTTCACACACCAGATGCAGGTCCAGCTGTGAGCTATCCAGGTGATGGCACCGAGCTGGATTGGGAGTACGACGAGGAGCGTAGTCGGTACTATGTGCGATACCCGGATGATCAGTAGTGGAGACTCTTACTAGGATTCGATCCGCCTGTGGTTTATTTATCTAAGTTTGGTACTTTGACATTTGGCTTTTGCCCTTAGAGGGTTGTGATGTTCTTAATGTATGATGTTTGAGACTTGTACTGTAATTCTGTGACGTGGCGAGTGTAAGCCAACTATTTTCTGTTTACTATCCCCTCTTTTACATGAGTTGTGCAAAGATTACCAAACTTGAGATCATTCTAGGATGGATTTATGTCTTTAAGTCGTGCCTCGACACGTAGGAGGTATAACTCCATCCTGGGCATTACAAGTTGGTATTCAGAGCCTTCTCCGACCTAGGAGCCCCCACTGTTTGATCGAATCGTTGACGGTCGAGTCTAGGCACACACTAAAAACTTTTTGAGTCCTATATTATATCGGAGAGTAGGATTTCTTTGCTTCTCATCCCCTTTCTCTCTGGTGAGGACTCCTGACGTCTACTCTTGTCTCTCCTATCTTCAAAATTTGCACAAATTTTTTTTTTTTAGGAATCCCGCGAGTATTCTGGGATTGTTTCGATGTTCTTGTGACAAGGATATTGTTCTCGATGCCTCCTGTTACCGAGGAGTTGAGCTTCGGGGTATCATTGTAGCAAGCATATCGCGGCAGTACTAAATACTTAAGACGGCCGACATCGAAAATCTCCCCTATACGGCCAGTGGCAAGATAACCCCGACATCACCCAGTACTGGGGAGGTAGTTCGGTAGTATTGCCATAGCTTGTTATAGTGGATGCTTTTCGAAGGTCCGAGGTACACAGTTTCCGAGAAAGACTGGTTATGTGTTGAAGGATGGATACACCTGGATGTAGGTTAGAGTTGATTGCGCGGTGCTTCCCGTGTATCCCCAACACCTGATTGCATAACTGGAATCTTTCGGAAATCTATAGGTGGGTTTTATCCAGTAGATCGTAGGCATTCTTCCAACGAATGCAGGTTAGTGAGTTCGGGGTTCGACATTGAGTGAAGGGGTTATATGACCGAGGTTACTATCAGGAGTTGCATCTTAAAGGGTCCTTGGCTATGCTGATCCGGGGATTGCAAAACCTTTTCGTAACGCGTTCATATGCTTTCAGCACAAGGATGTTAGAACGAAACTCCTCTCTTATGTTTGTTCCCGTCTGTACCTTGTTGTTTTTCTTATTTTATCCTTTTGTCCCCTATGTGGCTTCTCGTGAAGATTGATGTTATCATTTAACTGATAAATTCATTCGTTCCTCTTGTTCGGATGTTTTCATTCGTTCTATTGTTTGAATGATTATTGTGGAGACTTGCTGCAATTCATTCCATTGATTCAGCTTATACCTTTTGTCAATCAATTGCTGATTCGTGGTCATCTCTTACAGGATGGCTCCGAAAAAGGTTCCCAACGCTAAACCAGAGGTGGAAGAGGTCCCAGAACATCCTCCTTCCCCTCCTCCTCCGCCTGAGGCTTGGAGAGCAATTATGGAGACTACAGCTCAGAACACTCAGTTGATGATGCAGATGATGCAGATGATGCAAGCTAATCAAGCTAATCAGGGTGTTCCAGGGAACCAAGGCAACTTCTTCAACCAGCAGCACCATGCTACCCTCAACCAGTTCTTGGCCAACAATCCTAAAGCTTTCAGTTACTGTGTCGACCCTCTTGATGCTGAAGATTGGCTAACCGGTATCAAGAAGCATTTTGAGTGCAGTAACGTGAAGGAAGATGACTATGTGAAATTTGCAGCCTTCCAACTGAAAGATCAAGCAGCTGACTGGTGGCAGCAGTACAAAGACTCCAGGCCGGGTCAAGTGATCTCTTGGGAGAATTTCTGCAAGGATTTCCGTTCGCACCACATTCCTACAAGTGTTATCGAGGGTATGCGTGAGCAATTCCGCAACCTGAAGCAGGGCTCCATGTCAGTCTATCAGTATAATGTCAAGTTCCAAAACCTCGCTCGCTATGCTAAGCAAGACATTCCTGATGCCAAGAGTAAAATCTATCAGTTCCGTGGAGGTCTCAAAGATGAACTTCAGCTTGCTCTCACCTTGTTCGAGCCGGATGAATTCGACAAGTTCTATAATATGGCTTTGAAACAAGAAGCAGCTCAGCTTAAGATGGAGGCTTCTAAGAAGAGAATTCGAGATGCTGTTCACTCTTCCTCATCGTCTCAGATGGTCTCAAAGCATCAGAAATTCTGGCTTCGTCCTCCTCCAGTGATTCGAGCTCCATACAACAACTCCAACAACTTCAACAACTCCAACAACAAGAACTCTAGTGGTCGTGGTTTCTCCCACCCACCCAACCCGAGCAACCAGTCGAAGAAGCAGTTTCAGTCTCAAGGCTCCAAGTCCAGTGGTTCTCATTTTCGTCCTCTCTCAGAAGTGACTTGCAACAAATGCACTCAGAAAGGTCACTATGCCAACAGATGTCCGAATCCGAAGCGTCTTCCTCCTCCTCCACCTGTGAGTTCAGCTATTGTCAGGCATGATCCAAAGGCAGCAAGGGTCAATCTGATGAATGCAGCACAAGCGGAGAATTCTTCTGATGTCATTTTGGGTAACCTTCCTGTGAACTCTTTTCCAGCTAAAGTGTTATTTGATTCGGGTGCTTCGCATTCTTTCATGTCATACCCGTTTGCATCCAAGCATAGTGTGACCACAGCAGCTTTACCGAGACAATTGGCAGTTTCTTCTCCGGGAAAGCAGATGCATGCCAGTATATATGCTCCGGATGTGTCTATTCGCATGGGTGATTATCGATTTTTGGCTTCTCCGGTGATTCTTGGTCATTCTGACATTGACCTCATTCTCGGAATGGATTGGCTTTCTCGGCATGATGCTCACATTGATTGTGCTCAAAAGGAAGTCAAGATGACTCATTCTGATGAAGATGTGATTATCTTCGCCTCCAGGGATAACACTATTCAGCTTTTCTCTCTCAATGATAAGGGCGAAATTAATGCCATAAATCAAATTCTTGTGGTGAACGAATATCAAGACGTCTTTCCTGAAGAACTTCCAGGCATGCCTCCACACCGTCAGGTGGAGTTTGTCATTGAACTCGAGCCGGGTACTGAACCTGCATGCCGGCGTCCGTACAAGCTCTCTCCGGATGAATTGAAGGAATTGAAGAAGCCGCTTGATAAGCAGGAGAGTATGGGTCTCATCAGACCGAGTACATCTCCGTGGGGCTGTGGTGTCTTATTTGTCAAGAAGAAAGATGGCACGGAGCGTCTCTGTGTTGACTACCGGCCATTGAACAAGAAGACGATTAAGAACAAGTATCCGCTCCCCAACATCAACGAACTCTTTGAGGAGCTCAAAGGAGCTAAAGTGTTCTCTAAGCTTGACCTCCGAATGGGCTATCATCAAATTCGCATTCGCGAGGAAGACATTCCCAAGACGGCCTTCAGAACGAGCTACGGTTCATACGAGTATACCGTCATGTCCTTCGGTCTCGCCAATGCTCCTCCTACCTTTTCAAGGATGATGCATTACATCTTCAACCCCTATACTGGCGAGTTTGTGCTTGTGTATCTGGATGATATTCTGGTGTTTTCCAAGAATGAAGAAGATCACGAAAAGCACTTGCGTCTGGTTCTTGATCGACTCCGAGAGCATAAATTCTATGCCAAGTTCTCAAAGTGCGAGTTTTGGCTCGATAAGGTTTTGTACCTGGGCCACATCATCTCAGCTGACGGTATTACGGTTAATCCCGAGAAAGTTGAAGCAATTGTCAACTGGGAAGCTCCTCAGAACGTCAAGCAGCTCCGCAGCTTTCTGGGTCTTGCCAGCTATTGCAGAAGGTTTGTTGAAAATTCTCCAAGATTGCCAAGCCTCTTTCCAACCTGCTTCAGAAGAATGTCAAATACTTTTGGTCTCCAGAGTGTGAAGTGGCATTCAAAACCCTCAAAGAGAAGCTTGTCTCTGCTCCAGTTCTGACTCCTCCGGATGAAACCAAGCCCTATGAAGTATTCTGTGATGCTTCTCTTCAAGGTCTTGGTGGTGTGCTTATGCAAGATAAGAGAATTGTGGCATACACTTCTCGTTAGCTAAAGCCAAGTGAGAAGAACTATCCCACACATGATCTCGAGCTAGCAGCTGTGGTACATGCTCTGATTACGTGGAGACATCTGTTGTTGGGCAGAAAGGTCGACATCTTCACTGATCACAAGAGCTTGAAGTACATCTTCACACAGCCGCATCCGAACCTCCGCCAGACTCGTTGGGTAGAAATGATCCAAGAGTACAATCCCAGCATTGAATACACTCCAGGCAAGGCGAATGTGATTGCAGATGCTTTGAGCAGAAAGGCATATTGCAACAGCCTTCTTATCAAGCCGTACCAGCCTGAGCTTTGTGAAGCTTTCAGGAAACTCAACCTTCAAGCTGTTCCACAGGGTTTTCTTGCAAATCTCCAAATTGCTCCTACCTTGGAAGATCAAGTCCGTGAGGCCCAACTCAGTGATACCATGGTGAAGAAGGTGAAACATGGGATTGCAAAGGGCACTCCAAAATACAAGTGCTTCCGTGTTGATGAGAGAGATACCTTGTTCTTCGAGGACAGACTCGTTGTTCCCAAAGGTGATCTCAGGAAGCTCATAATGGAAGAAGCTCATGATTCTCTCCTTTCCATTCATCCTGGCAGTTCCAAGATGTATCAAGATCTCAAGCAATCCTACTGGTGGACACGCATGAAAAGGGAGATTGCCCAATTCGTGAACGAATGTGATGTATGCAGAAGAGTGAAAGAAGAACATCAACGTCCAGCCGGTCTTCTCCAACCTCTTCCTATCCCCGAGTGGAAGTTCGACCACATTGAAATGGACTTCGTCACTGGCTTTCCTAAATCCAAGCGAGGAAATGATGCTATCTTTGTGGTGATTGACAAGCTTACCAAAGTCGCTCACTTTCTTCCAGTCAAAGAATCAATCAATGCAGCTCAACTTGCAGAGCTGTACACTTCCAGAATTGTGTCCCTACATGGCATTCCTCAAGTGATATCCTCAGACCGTGGAAGCTTGTTCACATCAAGGTTCTGGGACTCCTTTCAGTCCGCCATGGGCACTAAGATCAGGTTCAGCACTGCCTTTCACCCTCAGACTAGTGGTCAAGTCGAGCGTGTGAATCAAATTCTAGAAGACATGCTCAGAGCCTGTGTCATCTCCTTCGGCATGAAATGGGAAGACTGCCTTCCATTTGCCGAGTTCTCTTACAACAACAGCTTTCAAGCAAGTGCAGGCAAAGCACCGTTTGAAATTCTCTATGGCAGAAAGTGCCGTACCCCTCTCAACTGGTCTGAAACAGGCGAACGCCAACTTCTTGGCAATGACTTGATCTCAGAAGCCGAAGAAATGTGCAAAGTCATACGTGAGAATCTCAAGGCCGCTCAGTCGCGTCAGAAGAGCTACTATGACGGAAAGCATCGTGATTTGGCTTTCGACATCGGTGATCATGTCTATCTCCGAGTTTCTCCGATGAAAGGAACCCAAAGATTCAGTATCAAAGGAAAACTTGCTCCTAGATACGTCGGGCCTTTCAAGATTCTTGGCAAAAGAGGCGATCTAGCCTATCAGCTTGAGCTCCCTCCCAACTTTGCAAATGTTCATGATGTCTTCCATGTGTCTCAACTTCGCAAATGCTTCAAGGCACCTGAGCGCATGATTCCGTTTGAAGAGATTGATCTTCAACAAGACCTTTCCTACCGAGAGCATCCAGTTGCCATTCTCGAAGAAACCGAACGCAAGACCCGCAACAAGTCCATCAAGTTTCTGAAAGTCAAGTGGTCACATCACACCGACCGAGAAGCTACCTGGGAACGAGAAGATCATCTTCGTTCCGAGTACCCTTCCTTTTTCCAGTCCTAGATCTCGGGACGAGATCTTTTTTGTAGTAGAGGAGAGTTTGTAATGCCCCGGATGTAATACTTTCCCTTTTGGGCTTATAATATATCTCCGGCTTCATCTATTTCCATTCCGGGTTCCTTGTCTTTCGGGTTTTCGTCGTTTTGTTGTGTGAGTGTGTGGCATTCATTCATATCATGTAGACATGTGCATCGCATTGCATTTGTGTTGTCGGTTGCATCCGGTTCCGCGTGTTTCTTCCCGTTGTCCGTTTCGCGTTCCGGAGCTCCCTCACGTGTCCGTGACGTCCCGTAGGCCTACTTTGTTGTTCGGGCGTTTAACGTTACCGGTGTGCCGCGAGGTTGTTGTGCGTGTTGTTGTTTTGTTGTGTGCAACCCGCCTCTCAAATCTCGTCTCGTTTGGACTCCGTTGGCTATCCCATCCGTTGTTCGTGTGGGTCCGAAGTGCCTTCACTTCGTGTCCCAGAAACGCCCCTACTGCAGTCTTTTATCTCCTCCTAGGCCTTTTGAATCTATCCCCGCGATCGGATCCGTCAGATCGCGATCGGAGGGCTCCTAACGCCCCTAAACCTCCCTAACCCTAAAAATCCTGCTATATTTAGACCCCTAGTCTATTTTGGCATCCCTAACCCTAGCCCCTTCTTCCTCCTCTCTTCTCTTCATTTTTTCCCTTTTTCTTCAGATCCAAAAAAAAAACACCATCTGCTCTTGGCCAGATCCACGAGAGAGCCGCCGCCAGCCACTGCTAGCAGCACCGACCGACCGGATCTCTCGATCTGCGGCACGCCAGGGTCAACGCGGCCTCGAGCGAGGACCACTTCCTCGGCCCGACAGCACCGCGTCCCGCCGCACCGATCCCACGTCGTCGCTCCCTTCCGCTCGAGCCCAGCCGACCGAGGGGCCTGGACCACCTCGTCGGGCCTCGTCTCCTCCTCTTGGGCCCGAGCCAGCCGCCCTCCTTCGTCGCTTCCTTCCGCCACAGGGCCGTACACCGCGTCGCCCGTCCGGGGGACCACATCGCCTCGCCGACCGGCCCGCCTCCCGCTTCGGCCCAGCCGCGGGCGCGCCAGGCGGGCTCCGTGCCACCGCCTCCCAGGAGTGGGCCGCGCCTCCGCTGCTCCTCGCGGGCCTCCCCGGTCCAGGAGCTCCCGCCTCGCCTCCCGAAGCCCAGCCGCCACCGCCGCGGGCCAGATCTGCGTGGGCCGCCGCAGCCTCCAGGCCGGCCCGTCCGCCTCCTTCGCAGCCGCGCCCGAGGCCCGTCTCCTTTTTTTCTCCAGATCCCTGAGGTTGATGCTTTTCCTCCTAAGTCCCTGTTCTGTTGATCTGTAATGCAAAGTTTGAACTGCTATAACTTTTTGCCTGATGCTCCGTTTTGCACGTGTAATATGTCCAGACGTTCGTGGAGATGTGCTCTACGTTTCCTCTGTTGTTGTCATGCATGTTAGAGATCATCTAGGTGCTTGTTTTGCTGTTGCAAGAGTGCATCATGTTATAAACTGCTGCTATGTGTTATTTTTATGCCACCTTTGCCATGTGATATCTTTTAGCTCGTTTGTCCGAATGATGCAAATGACATGTCCACGTGTTCGTCTTGCCTTGAACTACGTGTTACTTGTGCTAGGTTGCATGGTAGATTTATTATTGCCTTGTTATCATTGTTGCAAAGTGCCATGTTCATGTGATGTGTTTTCACTTGTTATGAAATGCCATCTTGTTGAGCTCGTTGCAATCGTTGTGTTCACCTCCATGATGCATGCTTGTGTGTTTCGGGATCACCTTCATGTGTACTTTGATGAGGTGCTTACCTATTGCCATGTTTAGTTTCGAGGTGACTTAAACATGATCTTTTATATGCCATGATGATATTGCTGTTTTAGGACTTGGTGGATTTTTCACTAAGTCTGAAATCTGTAACGTTCCGATGCCATGTTCGTGTGATGTTCTAGGACAAGGCATGTTAGTTTTGGAGTGGATCTTGATTGTTCCTTGTAGTATATATTGTTGTCTTTCCATTCATGTCCTCACATGTCCATTTATGTGGCTGTAGCATGTTTATCTTTTGCTCTAAAGTTTCAATAAAATTCTGCTGCCAGAATTTTATTGTCAGGTTCAATATGTCCAAGATCATTGCTATTGATCCGTAACTCCGTTGGGGGTGCACTTTGGACTTAGTTGCTGTACTATATGTCTAGTTTGTGTTTGTGTCCTTTGCCATGCTTTTTGGGTGCTGTAGCTTAATTATTTTGAGCTCCGAAGTTGCTATGTTGCTGTAATTTTCAGCTTTCGCTCAAATCTTGTTTCGGGCATAACTTTTAGCCCGTAACTCCGATTTCAGCGAATCTTATATCAAACTTGATTGTTTTTCCGTGTAGATTATTATTATCAGATTGTTATCTTGTTTTGAGATGTTTTGCTTGAGTGATGTTTTACGTGCTCCATGTGCATCCTTAGTGCATCCATCATGCATTCATCTTTTTCGAGTGCGCATTGCATCTTGTTGATTTGTGCTTGGTGTGATTGTTGTGTTTAGAGCCGGAAGCTGAGACCGAGTACGAGGTTGAGCACGAGGTTTCCAACGAGGTTGAGCACGAGGACCCTTCTTACGATCCGAACGACTTCTCTTCAGGCAAGATGACCGAACCCCGATAACATTACTATCTTTGCCTATTGCTAGTAGTCTCGATCTATAGTTTTGCCTCGATGCCCATGATCTTCTTGTCAGCCTCCTACTTGTAAACCATTGCCATGTTTAACCAACCTACCTATGCAAACCTTTGCTTGGCTAAGTACGCTTCGCTCAGCCCTTCTTATAGCATTGCTAGTTGCAGGTGAAGTTTGAAGATGCTTGCTCCATGTTGAAGTTTGGTTGGGTTATATCACACTATATAAATGCTTTAAAAGAAATCATCTATATATTGGCAAGGGTGGAAGGCTAAGCCTTTTGCTTGGTGTTTTGTTCCACTCATGCCGTTAGGATCCGTATAAGCCGGTATTATGTTCCTTGATTATGCGTTCCTAACACGGTTGGGGTGTATGGGACCCCCTCGATAAACCGCTAAGTGCTAAGTCTTTTCCAGCAAGTCCCAACATTGGTACTATTTTCCTAATAACAAACTAAACTTGCATAGGGAGTAATTAACCCTCTTTCTTAATCAACAACCCCGGGCCAGTGCTCCACATGAGTGTTGGTCCGAAACGGGGGTTCTGCGGGGCCACCTCAAGGAAACTCGAGGTTTGGTAAAAACCTGTAGAATCGCCCATCCGGACGTGTCCTGAGACTTAGATACGCGCGGCTACTATCAGGGTGTCGACACGCCGGGAGGATTTGCTGGATTAGCCTTACCTTAGCTCGGTATATCTTGAGCACGGGATTCCGAGGATACTCGGGTCTTCCCACTTTGGAGTTGCGACTCCGCGGATCGTGGGCTTGTAATGGGTCAAGTTGGAACACCCCTGCAGGGTCTGAACTTTCGAAAGCCGTGCCCGCGGTTATGTGGCAGATGGGAGCTTGTTAATTCCGGTTGTAGATAACTTGACACAATGTTTCTAATACACTACCAGCGTGTGTTCCGTGACTGTCAATTTCCGAATAGGGATTCGGGAGTTGAACACGGAGGGGTTATGTTTGTGGAGCTTGTAGCTAGGATCACTTCGTGATCACTTCTCGCCGAGGCCTTCTCTTCTCGCTCTCACTTACGTAAGCTAGATGCTAGTTGCTGCTGCAGACTTATTCTTTTCTTCAGCCTTATCCTCACCCAAAGGCTTTGATAGTCTTGTTACCCGAAGACGGGATTGCTGAGTCCTCTGTGGCTCACAGTTACTTCACACACCAGATGCAGGTTCAGCTGTGAGCTATCCAGGTGATGGCACCGAGCTGGATTGGGAGTACGACGAGGAGCGTAGTCGGTACTATGTGCGATACCCGGATGATCAGTAGTGGAGACTCTTACTAGGATTCGATCCGCCTGTGGTTTATTTATCTAAGTTTGGTACTTTGACATTTGGCTTTTGCCCTTAGAGGGTTGTGATGTTCTTAATGTATGATGTTTGAGACTTGTACTGTAATTCTGTGACATGGCGAGTGTAAGACAACTATTTTCTGTTTACTATCCCCTCTTTTACATGAGTTGTGCAAAGATTACCAAACTTGAGATCATTCTAGGATGGATTTATGTCTTTAAGTCGTGCCTCGACACGTAGGAGGTATAACTCCATCCTGGGCATTACAATTGTCTCCATATGTATGAAGGATGTGGTCTTTCGAAGTTTGGTTGAAACAAGAAGGAACATTTTGCTGAATATAGGGTTTAACCAGAGATAAAAACATGGCTTTGAAGAGTTGTTCATGTGTTTTACTACTAGATTTGATGTGGGTTTGAGGAATCTTGACAGAAACAGAATAATTTTTAAGAGATTGAGAGTGAGGGTTTACGGTTGAGGCAATAAAAGTTGTGATTACTGTCAAGTTCGGCTAAGGAGTCAAAAAAGTTGAGTTATTTCTATCAAAGTTCAGTTATAGGAGTTGAAAAAATTCAATTAGTAAGGTATTTTTTATTTTTTTCTCTTGCAGATGGATCAATGGAGGTTTCTTCGATTCAGTGTTCATATACTATCAACTGTTCAAACTCGTCCTGGGCCTTGGCATCTAGACACAATTACTTTTGATAACTTGAATGACGAGTTGGTGCAACTACGGTTAAGCAGAAATACTTTTATTTACTACAAAAGCAGGTTGAATAGGTTGAACCCAACTGGCAGGAGGATGACTATGATTGAACTGATAGATCAAACTACAGTTGAGAAGATGGTTGAAGAATTAATATAGCTCATGGCAGATTCTTCAGTTGCATTGTTAGAGGAGACCTGATTGGATTATAGAACCAACTCCAGTTGTTGCCGACCATGGAGTAGTTGTCGCTGAGCATGGATTATTTCTTGTTGTTCAACCTCCAATTGATATTGCTAGTGTTCTAATTGATGTTGCCTCTACAACAATAGCTGTTGATCCCGCTCCAGTTGCTTTTGCAACTCCTCCAGTTGTTGTTGGTTCTGCTTATAAGAATGACAGAGTTGGTCCTAGTAATGTGCATGTCCAGGTTGTGGCTAGTCGGGATTACCAGTCAGGGTTTGTTGATAATCCAATTAGAGAGGAAGAAATTCAGTCAACTCAAGCTAATGCTCAAGATGATCAACATTTGCTGTCAGATGAAGAGTTCAGTGATGTTGGTGAAACAATGCAAAATATATACAATTAGCATCTTGCCTATGACTGAAGTGATGACGAAGGCTTTGATATCTTTGCTGAGACAAAAAGGCTAAGAAAAGAATAGGAAGAGAAGAGGCAGAAAGGGATGGTACAAAAGGGTGTTCAATCAGAGGATAATAATCAGGTTTTGTCTGTTGGTGAGGATGCTGACATAATAAAGAAGTAAAAAAATCACAAAAGGAGATTGCTTTTTGCAAAAGCATAGGAGGTAAGGCAGAAGGGAAATATTGCAAATTGGAAGTTGGCTCTGCAAAAGAGAAGGGCATAGAAGAAGAACATAGTTGATGAAGAGTTGTAGTTATCAGATGCCCCTTTGTCTGATGATGGAGATGACTCTTTGTACAACTACTATGGTCATGTTCCACGAAAAAAAAGAAACAAAGGAAGGAGTTTAGCCCTATAATGTAATTTGATGATTCACTTATGAATGGTGCAGACAAGATTCCAAGTGCACTGGTTAGGGGCATGTGTTTCAAAGACTCAAACAATTCAAGGCTTCTATCAAGTCTTTTCACATACTGTCGGGAAGAAGCTTTTGTTTTGTTAAGAAAAAGATGGACATGATTAGGATAAGGTGCTCTCAAGTTAACTACGCCTTTGCCCTATTTGCATCGAAGCTTTCAAGTAAGGCCACATTCATGATCAGATAGGATGTAGAATCTCACACATATGGAATAAGCAAAGAACATACAACATTGTTGAGGAAATCGTTAACGGGTAGCTGCTCGGTTGGTTCGCGAGTAGGAGATTAATAGGCTAATCGGTAGGTTAATTGGCCAGTTAATCAATTAATTGGCTGATTTATCAGTTTATGGCTACTTAGTGACCATATGAGTAAGGATTAATTGGTAAGTTAACAAGTTAATTGGAGGAATTCTTGAACAAAGCATATGAGGGTAAATTCAGCGTAGCTAGCAGCTCATTATGAAGACAGCTTCAGAGTAGATCCAAACTAGAAGCTTGATGCATTCGTGGAGGTCCTTAATAGAGATCTGAACATTGAAATCACTAAGATGGTGGCATACAGAGGTAAAGCTAAGACACAAGACAAAGTGCTTGGGGATGAGGACAAGCAATATTACAGAACTAGGGACTATTACTAAAGATTGTTGAATAAGAATCCTAGGAGCATTATTGTGTTGACAAAAATGCCAAATCCCAGGCTAGAAGAATGCCATAATCCTCCATTCAATGGTATGTTTTTGAGCTCCAATGCACAAATCCAGGGATTTCTAAATGATTGTAGGCCATTGATAAGACTTGATGGATGCTTTGTCAAGCTTGCTAATGGCTCACAATGTTTGGCATCTTTTACAAGCGATGAAAACAACAACATGTTTTCTCTTTCTTTTGGAGTTGTCAATGTTGAGGACCTGGTTTCTGGAGAAACTCTTAGTCAGTGATTGGTCAAGGTAAGCATCATATGGGGGCTGGACAATCATGTCAAACAGGCATAAGGACTTGCTAAATGCAGCGCAGTTCCACAAATCTTTACATCTTTGGCCCGCGCATCAGTGCCCATGTCTACCACCAGGAAACTCTAGAAGGCGAAGGCCGTGAGGTCCTCGGCCATCGCCGAGGCGTTTGTTGTCATTTCCGCAGATGAATGGGAGTGAGGCAACCGGTTGCGTCATGTAGATGTATGTCCGCGATGGTCGTCTTCCGCCGACCGGCAAGCATTTGTTGGACTCCGGTATGCTGGATCTAGCCCCGCGCTCGAACAAGCCGGTGATCTTCACGTAGTTCCTTGACTGAGGTGCGTCGTTGACAATCCACCCATTCCTCCATGAAGTTATTTGATATTTCTGGGCCAGATCCACTACCTCACGCTCAAAACGGTGGCCCATTCTCTCGAGCATTGTCACCCTGTGCGAGGCATTCCTTGTAATTCCGCCGAACTGGGCGATGTTTTCAAGCACATCTTCTACAAGAAGCCCCAGACATTGACGAAGGACGTGATGCAAACGTGCGGTGGACTCGGAATCCAGATGAAGAAGAGCTCCTGGCAAGAGGTCTGGCAGTGGCGATTGGCAAGACGACGAAGATGACATCCAAAACATTAACGTACGCATTAGGGGCGACCTCTGGCCATGTCCACGTCATTACCTGGTACTGTGCGTCCTGGCCAGTGGCGAGACTGCTTTGCGCTCGCCAAACGCGTGCTTGGAGTAGGAGTGGGCCAGCCATCACGGAGAAAGCGCGTTCCATCTAGAGAGGGAGAGGAGCGCCTCGATTTCTTTTCCCCTCTCCTCTCTCGTCTCTCGTTTCCGCGTCCGGCTGGCGGCTAGGGTTGTTCCCGCCACCACAGCCGCCTCCACCATCCATGCTCTTCCAGCGCCCCGAGGAGCTTAGCTATCTCCTCCTAGACCTCCTTCAACTCCTCTCCCCCAAGATTCAAGATGGAAGGGATGGGGAAGAAGAGGCGCCCGCTGGTGGTGACCTCCTCGTTGACTGTGGCAGCGTAAACGGCGTCGAGGGGCGGGGAGGCCGGGGCACGGGAGTGGAGTGGATGTCAAGGGAGCGCGCAGCCGTCGACCCCGTGCACTCTCTCCCCCACTCCTTGACAACTCGGGGGAAGACGGCGCTGGAGGAGGTGGTCGACCCGGACGACGGTAGCCGGAGGACTTCACCGCGGGGGGCAGCAGGCCGAGGGGTGGCCATGGGAGGAGCAGCCCACAATTAAATCAAATTTCTCTTTGTGTGTGTGTTGGATTTGGATTTGGATCGAGGAAGGAGCGATGGCGTGGGGATGAGGCGGTGGACAGAGGAAGAGAGCGGATCAGGATCCAGGCGGTCACTCGTGTGTTTGATCTGTTCGTTGAAATGATCTTATCTCCTCTCATCTGCCATCTCTTCTCTCACTGACCCCGTCTCTCTCGTCTCTGCAGGTAGAATGGCCAGAGGAGCAGGCCAACATCCGGCCCTCTTTACCTTCCTCCCAACACCAACATGGTGCGCTTCTCCTCTCCCCATCTACCCCTAGAACTGAACATCAAGTGCAGTTTATACGTTTTGTTATACTCTATTTTAGTTTGTACAATCTCGTTTTGGTTAAACTCCTGTCTTAGATACCATGGCTGAAACTAGAGCAAATTGTGTGTGTGCATGACGTTTTGATTCAGTTTTGGATGACTGAAACTAGGTAGGGCATACTATGTGTGTGTATCCATTGTATCATGAAGAATTGACTTGTGCTAAAATTAGAAACGAAAAATGGTACACAGACATGTTAGTCTATTTAACCACCTTCTCAGATCAACTTGACACAATACTATTTGCATGGGTTTTAGTAATTGTGTTATATACTCTACATTTATCCATCAACATGATTTCTCTATTTTTTTGTTTCGTACATTTTACATATCTTTAGTAATAAAAGATCAAATAGCGGCAAGACTGTTACAGAAAAATTACTTGCAAGCATATTGTGATTTACTTCTTTATAGAGTATTTTGTAATGCAGTTATTTGTATAATCTCATGTGTTGGTCTGATGATGACCATCTGAGAATATGTGAAACTAATTTTTCTCTGTCTTGAAGGTTGTTGACTGCAGAATCTGTGGCGATCTACACTCTGTTGGTTCTTTCATTCAGAGGGTGCTAGAGCTGCACTTAACATGCTAGCATCATCGCCTTGTTCTTCCTGGCAACGTAAGGTCCACCAACTTCCATCTGCATCTCTAGCACAAGTTGAGTAAGGAAGCCATGAATATTTATTTGTTTGAGATGATCGCTAATCAAACCAGCACTCCTAAATCTGGGGGCTACCAACCCCTTTTGTCTAATTCAAAATAGTTATAAATTGTTAATGGGTGTCGTTGTCGCTGTTATAGGAATGAGGATGGTGAGCCACAACGCTGCAAGGTTCTACAGATGGTTCTCAGAGGTTTGACGGCGATAACATCGTGAGTGGGTTTTGAATCTTTCATTGCACTGATTGGATTGGATTTGATGCGTATATTGTAGTGAGATGGATTGTTGACCACTAAGTTGGTGTTTCCTCTTGTGTCGTGTGCCGTGCGTGTTGTGCTTGTAGGCTCAGTCGAGCAAGTTTTGGTCAATGTTTCATGGCTCAATCAACGAATGGTGTTAAAACAGAAAATCTTGAAAGCAAGTTACTCTCAATTCATTCCTCTTTTGTTGCCGGTGCTTATATCCTTGGGGATATACACATTTAATATTACATATGGTGAAGATCTTGAATGATTCCTATCTCGAGCTTCCATCGAACATGGCTTCAGTTGTTTCTTGGTTGTTCAAGTATGCTTGGTGGTTCTTCATCGAGTGTTGAGATGGACCATGCACTGGTTACATCTTCTCCTATCTCTCCATGTTCTTAATTTTCTTGTGCAATGAGTGCTGGATTTAGACAACAGTTTGTGCAGTCCATGCTTTTACATTGAAAATGAGAAGATGAAATGATGGGTTTGGACAGTGCTGGTGTTTCTTTTTTCTGGGCATTACATTACTAAAATGAACTATATTGGCAAACATTTCTTTTATATTTACATAGAACTAATATTGATCCAATCGCAATGCTCTTTTCCTTAAACTGAGTAGGTCATATAGATAGGAATGGAGAATTATTTCTGAAGTGGTCTGTCATAGTTAATACACTCCAGCCACAAAAATTGATGCTAGATGACACTTTGTTATTTCTGCGTGTAGCTCACTACTTGATTCACTTGTAGATAGAGCCATTCCTTGCAGATGCCTTCTCCTATATTGTGTGGTCAGTTACTTCAAGTTCTGTAGACAAAAGAAAAACAAGATCATTTTAATTACAATGGTTCTCGGTTGAAAGTTTTAGCCTCTGTAATTGATCTGGGGATAACCATTGACTTCGTGTAGGTTCTTTGCCATTAATAACTAAAATTCATTATGTGTTGTGTAACTAGAACCTCACCTCAACTGACAGGAAGCAACACTTGCCAGCACATACAATTTCTTATCTAAATATTTTGTTGTCAGTAAGCGAGCAAATATTGGGAGAACGCTGAAATAGAATGGACCTATCCAGTTAGGATCATACGATCCAGTTCCAAGCTTTGATCTCTTACAAATATTATAAACAAAGGATCATGGGATTAGTATTTTTTCTAAATCAGAAGTGAAAAATACACTTCAAAGTATTGTTGCTTCATAAATGTTGATGTAAGCTTACCCTCACAGGTACTTTGTTAGGTGACACATGGGCCTTCATTTCAAGTGCAAGCCCCTCTCCCATTGTGCATTCTCTCTAGACGCACCACCGTCGCTGACTATACATATGATCCATGTATCGTGTTTAGTCTCTCTGTAAGACTTGATATGCCTGCGTTCTGATGATCCGACAGTCTCTGCCTCTCTTTTGGAGACCACCCACCTTTTGGAAGATGTTCATCTTTGATTTCAACCGTTGGACGTGTCTCATGTGCTTCTGTTAATATAGACCCGCTAGCTTGCTCTGCTAGCTATGTTTTATGGTTGAACAGTTTGGTACTGCAGTTCTGTTAAGTGTATTTGTTTTTCAGAAACTGGCGCTCATTTGGACTGCACATAGACGTTAACAAATAATACAGCAAGATTAGTATGCCAGTCACGCAGAGGAGGAAGTCCAATTACATTGCTCCTGTATTTGCTCCAGCAATATACTACTTTCAATAGTATTACATAGTTATCCATTGACATGTGTTAGCCAGATTAAAAAAGTACTGAAAAGGTCGCCAACCTACCAGGCACCGCACAGGTTCCACTCAGGAGGCGCGGCAGGGCCGCGCCCCAACAGCTAGTACTAACCAAGCATGGTCCTCTTCCCCATGGTAAAGACAACACCACGTTCTTCCACCTCACCAGCCCCACTCCCATCTCAGCTTCCTCCACCCTTCGCTATTCCCTGATGGATCTGGTGATTTGACGTCTCATCTACCCATAGATGTAGGTTCTGGTCGAACTCCTTCCTCCACAAGATCTGGCATCTACACAAGACAAGGGCATGGAATGTTGCAACAACCACCACACCGCTCGTTTCCTAGACCAGATGCGGTGGTGCAGGCGCTCTCTTGTGGCGAGCTGGAAACAGGACCTTCCTCTTGTTGGTGGATTCTTCCTTGGCAAGGTTTTTAATTTCGGAAGCCAAATTATTTCAGAGCTCACTGAAATATTCGAAATTTCAGAAATTTCGCATATTTGATAAATTATTTTGGATTTTGCGATTTCAAGTTTCACTTAATTTTACTGATTTTTAATAAAATTTAAATTTATTTTGAAATCAGTTTGAATTTGATTAAAATTTCGGGGTTAAAGATATTTCGCACCCCACTGAAATATACAAAATTTCGGAAAATTCACTGAAATTTCGTTGAAATTTTTAACACTGTTCCTTGGAGCCATCAAGAAGATGAGCGGCTGCAACCGGAGGCGCTTCCAGCAACGACAATTTTTTAATGGTAAACCCAACATTATATTTATAACCGACTCTCTTGGTGACATTTTTTCTCCGTTCTTCAATTCTTCTACTGCCCATGTCTCATCCCCATCCATTCCCACTCTCGATGTATCGGTTCCTCCTCCTCCTTCTCTTTTATTTTTCTGGAAAAATCCTCCTCCTCCTCCTGTCAACTATGAGTCCAATCTCGTCACGGTCCTTGCCGCTGACCCTTAATTTCAACCTCCCCCATACGTTTAATTATGTATATATTCTGGAGGGAAAATAGAAAGATGTGGAGCGGCCCAGTTGGAGCCGGGTCCGGCCTAGCTAGCCTGAATTATTGATTCTGAATTATTGGCACGAGTAGGCTAGGGTTTCAGAAAGAGGGCACACACCTTTGCCCAGACGTTGACGAGATTGGCTGAGACCGAGGCGGACATGGAGGAGACGGCAGAGCCGGACATGCCGGAGGCGGAGAAGAAGATGCGCCGCATGGAGGACGGCTACGTGATGCTGAACCTCTTACTGGGCTTGGCGATGGAGCCGCAGGAGCTCGATGAAGTCGCCGCCGGCGCCCGCTCCGAGATGATCGACGATGGCATGGAGCGGTTCCTTGCCTGGCTTCGCGACGAGTGGCTGGCCAAGGGCTACGTAGAGGTGGAGCAGGGATACTGGGACAACGAGCTCAAGAATAGCTTTATGGATTTCTATTTCCCAGCTGGCGACGACTACCCCGATCACGCCGGCGTTCAATGATTCTGTATAGCTAGGGCCAGGTCGTTCCTGGACTACTTGCTGTTTAATTAGGATGCATGTATTCTACTAGGAATTTATCAAGGATGGCCTAAACTGCTTTCGTGGCAGAGGCAGCCTAGCTAGGACAATTTAGAAATTTATTTGACATACGTAATTTGTTCTAGCTCTCCTTTTTAGCATAGCCTAGGACCATTTTGCTTGATCATGTTCAAAACAAATAGTCATTTGTTGCTGGGTGCGTGATGTCTTTTTATGATACTCACTCCGCTCAAAAATAAGTGTCTTAAGTTTAATATACTTTTATACTAAAGTTAATGCAAAGTCAAGATACTTATTTTGGTTGGGACGGAGAAAGTACTTTACAATTAGAGCATCTCCAGCCATTGCGCCCCCAAGACGCGCCGAAAACCGTCGCCTGAGGGCGAGCCGACGCTAGTTTAGGCTTGGGTGCCAGTGCGTTCCCAGTCGCCGCCCACCTGGTCACCCCCAGGTGCCGATATCGGCCCAGGTTCGGCGCTTTCAGCCCATTTTCGGCGCTGGATTGGCCCAATTTCCTACGCAAAACGGCCCACGACGTGTTTCGGCGTCTATTGAAATAGAATCACATAGTCGCAAATAAAATCACAGTTTCACATACGATAGATAGATAGATAGTTCACAAATATCCTACGATAAATAGATAGTTTATATAATCTTATCATACGATAGATAGATAAATAGATAGTTCACATAGTCTTCTCCTACAAACTACTACTACTCGTCATTCTCCGACTCGGACTCTGCCTCGGTGATGTCCTCCTCCGACGTCTCAGCGTAGGCGTCAAGGAACCACTCGTCGGTGGAGTCCCAGGAGGACGCATCTCCTAGCTCGATGTTGAATTTAGCGACCGTCTTCCGCGCTCGCTTGTCCTCCCGATAGGCTGCTCGCTCCTCCCTCCTCTTCTTCCTCTCCGCCCTATTCTCGGCCAACAACTGGTGCTCGTTGATGATGTCTTGCGGTAAGTTTTGGCGCCACGTCGCCATAGCTTTCTCGTCCATCTCCGCCAGGCTGAGACGGTGCTCCCGCCTACAGTTCTTCCGACGATCGTCGTCGGTGATAAGCCGCGGGGGAGGCGCCAACTCATGTGCCCGCTCCCGTGTCGGCACGCCCGTGAAGTTCATGTCCCAACGGAAACGCCGGAGGCGCCACGCCACAGCGTCGTACGCGCGGGCGCCCTCCTGAGCGGTGTCGAAGGTTCCGAGGCCGAGGCGCACGTCGCCCGACAGAATCTCGGCGGATTATGTGCCGGACGGACGAACGCGGACGCCGAGGTAGCCCGCAGCTCCCCGGCGGCAAGGCGGCATGGGGGCGCAGTGCGTGTCGGCGACGAAGCAGCGAGCGGCGGAGGAAGCGACGAAGCGCGCGTGGCAGTGTGGAGAGTACGGGGGGCGATGTGCTGCGGTGTGGCGTTCACCGGCAAGGTGGGTTGCTTTTATAGCCGGAGCTCGGGCGGCGAGAGGCGCATGCCAGACGACGCGTGGCGGGTGCCCGTGGCGCCGGGCGACGCGACGGTTCGCTGCGCGGCATCAATGGGCAGGCTGACCGGCGCTGCATCTTGGCAGCGCGGGTCATCAATGGAGGCGACTGCGCGGCAGCTTTGGCATTGATTCCCGCGGGAACCGAGGCGATGAGGACGACGAAGCAGCGCGTCGCTGACAGGGCGGGCCCATCACAGTTCGTGCAAAAAATGACCCGTCCGGCGCCCCAGGCGACCCCAACGCGCCGGGTTCGGGCTGGGTCCACCGGCGCCAGTTTCGGCCCAATCCGGTGAAAAACGGGCTCCTGGGGCGCGATTGAGCCATTTTTTCGGCGCCGGCGCCGAAAGAGTGGCCTGGGGGGGCTGTTGGGGACGCGGCTGGAGATGCTCTTAGTTTTAGGAAGTTGAATAAAATAATTGCGGTCAGACTTAAGAAAACTACTATATAGGGACATTTGTGCAACAAGTAATTTCAGACGCAGGGAGTATATTTTCACTGACAGACTTTCTCAAGTAATCAACAGTTCACATTAAGTCCTGGTAAAACAAGACTGCAGCATTGTGGAGGAATGTCAGGTGTGTTTTGTGTGCCCGAACTATATATGCACGCTTTATTTATTTATTTTCCGGAGAAAGCTAACACAACTTTCATCTTCATGCATGATGCTAAACTACACTGTAGCACTAAGGGCACGGCTGCAGCAGTTGGTTCGGTACCTGAACTGAAACAGATTTTGGTTGACTTCTGAAGTAGTGCTACCTCCTGCGGCTAGAGGCGCCGTGTCCACTTCCCCTTCGAGAGCCTAAATTAATCAGCCACGATATTGATTGACTGGGTTGCGGCTGGAGACACCGTGTCCAAACTGAAATCCGTAGCTCATGATACGAGATATATTCATCTCGTGAGCTCCGATCCCGTACAATGCTGCGTCACCTCGACTGGAATACAAATCTTTGCGGGCCGCTGAGCATCTTGATAGTGCTGCGGATGTGGAAGCCATCGCCGTCACCATCGTCGAAGATGAGGAAGGGAGCGCTTCTGTTTTTTCTTCACTCCGGCAAGGACTCCATAATGCCATTTGTGGCCGCCCCGTGAGAGGGCGCCTGGCAACGGACGTATATTGTACAAGAAGGAGCCATGATTGCCGATACAATATATTTCGACACAATGCTACATAAGAGATTACCAACTGTTACATAATAATGAGAATAAACGAGACACGAGAGATACAGATTTTTACATGAAAACCTTTGTGGGATATAACCACGGACGCACAAAGGCGCAATCACTATGAGGAGAAGTATTACAACCACGAGACGACAAACCATCCTTAGGTGCGACTACATGGATATATATGAGGGCAATACATAAGAGTCTTTGGAGAACAAGTAAACGAATTGTACTCATACGCGTCGAAATCAACGCAAAGGCCCATACATGTTGTACTACGTCTAGTCCAACACGGTATAATTTGGATCACAATTTAACAATCTTCACCTTGATCCAAATTCCCTCAAGTAGCCGAAGAAACTAAATAACTCCATCCAAATCAGCATAAACACCTTGTGCGTCAATGTCGAACTAGTAAGAAATACCAACTAAGCCTGAGAAAAGCTCAAACTTGTTGGTAGTAACTGGCTTTGTCATCATATCATCAGGATTATCATGAGTACTTAGCTTCCCTACCTTTAAATCACCTTCAGCAACAACATCTCGAATATAGTGATATCTGACATCAATGTGCTTTGTTCTCTCATGATACATTGGATTCTTTGTAAGATATATATAGCACTATGATTGTCACAAAATACAATAGGGCAAGATGAATCTCCACAAAGCTCAGAATACAAACCTTTCAACCAGATAGCTTCTTTGCATGCCTCAGGAATAACCATACACTCGGCATCAGTAGTGGAACAAGCCACAATAGACTGCAAAGTTGCTCTCCAACTCACAACACAACCACCAATAGTGAAAATATAACCTGTGAGTGATCTTATCTTATCCAAATCACCAGCAAAATCAGAGTCCACAAAACCAACATGTCCATTTCCAGTTTTCCCAAACTGTAAATAAGCATTAGAAGTACCTCATAGGTATCTGCTTTCCACTGAGCTACTTTCCAATGCTGTTTTCCAGGATTAGGCATGTATCTACTGACAACACTCACTGCATAAGATAAATCCGGACGAGAACAAACCATGGCATACATAAGTGAACCAACTGCACTCGAATAGGGATCTCTAGACATGTACTCAACATCTGCATATAACTTAAAAAATAAAGCGGATGATAATTTGAAGTGTGCAGCTAACAGAGTACTCACCAGCTTGGCATTATGCATATTAAAACGACAAAAAACTTTATCAATATATCCTCTCTGACTTAGATATACTTTTCAGATGGTCTATCTCTGGATATTTCCATGCCAAGTATTTTCTTTGCTACACCCAAATCCTTCATCTCAAATTCATTACTCAATTGCTTGTTTAGTTCATTAATCTATGACATACTCTTTGCAGCAATTAGCATATCATCATCATAAAGAAGCAAATAAATAGTTGAACCATTGACCTTTTTCAAATAAATACAACTATCATAATTAGATCTTTTGAAACCTAGAGAGAGCATAAAGGTGTCAAATCTCTTGTACCATTGTCTAGGGGATTGCTTCAATCCATAAAGAGATTTCTGTAACTTACAGACAAGATTTTCTTTTCCAGGAATAACAAAACCTGCACATTGTTCCATATAAATATCATCTTCTAATTCTCCATGTAAGAATGTAGTTTTAACATCCAATTGTTCAAGCTCAAAATCATGCATGGCAACAATACTAAGTAAAGTGCGAATAGAGCTATGCTTAACAACACGAGAAAAGATTTCGTTATAGTCAACACCTGGAATGAGACTGTGACGTTTAGCAACTAACCTTGCTTTATATCTTGTCTCATCATTAGGAGAAACACATTCTTTCCTCTTGAAAACCCACTTGCAACGAATAGGTTTCTTTTCTCTAGGTAATTATACTAAATCCCAAGTGCCATTCTCTTCAAGTGATTCCATCTCATCATGCATAGCGCTCATCCACTTATTACTATCACCAGAAATAATAGCCTCGGAATATGAAGAAGACTCGGCATTACCTTCAATTTCCTCTGCAACAGATAAGGCAAAAGAAACAATATTGCACTCTTCATGTAACCTGTCACGTGCGAGATTCCAACTCGATGGAACAATAGGCTGATTTGGAGTGACATGTTCATCATTAACGATGGGTTCATCATGTGCATCAACAATTTCATTACCAGATGTATCACCTGAATCGATAACATTCTCCACCTGAATAGTAGGCTCCTGGACAATAGGCTGTTGTTCACTCTCAACAGGAACGTTAGTAGATGGAACATCATGTAACATAGCAGATTCATTAAAGATAACATTTCAGCTAATAACAACCTTCTGTGTATCAGGATTCGACAATTTAAAACCTTTTACACCAGACTTATAACCAAGAAATATGCACTTAACAGCCCTAGGCTCCAACTTTTCATTATCAAAATGGGCATAAGCAGTGCAACCAAAAACTCTAAACTGTAAATAATCAGCAGGTGAACTTGACCATACCTCAATTGTAGTTTTCTTATTAAGAGCAGTAGATGGTGACCGATTAATAAGATAACAAGCAGTGGAAGCGTCATCAGCCCAAAAACACCTATGCAAACCTGCATTGGACAACATGCAACGGGCTATAGAAATAATGATCTTGTTCATATGCTCAGCAACACCGTTTTGTTGAGGGGTATAAGGAACGGTGTAGTGTCCGAAAATTCCTTTAGACTTGCAATAATTCTTAAATTGCTTAGAACAGAATTCCATACCATTATCACTGTGAAGTATGTTTATCTTCTTTTCAGTCTGCCTTCCAATCATAATGTTCCACTCCTTAAAAACTGAGAATGCTTCATGTTTATGCTTCAAGAAATAAGGCTGAACTTTTCTCGAATAATCATCAATAATAGTCAGCATGAAACTAACACCACCTAGTGAATTTCTGCGAGATGGTCCCCATAAATCAGAATGAACATAATCAAGAATACCTTCAGTTGTATGAGACAAAGTGTTGAACTTCACCATCTTGTGTTTGCCCAAGATACAATGCCCACAAATTTCAATTTACCACGTTCATATCCATCAAGAAGAGCTCTCTTATTTAACTCTGCTAAACCAACTTCACTCATATGTCCAAGACGCATATGCCAAAGGTTAGCAGCATCACAATTAGAATTCTTAGAAATAACTAGATAGAGTTACCTGAAATGATAGAATCTCGAAGGTAATAAAGCTATTGGTCGAACTTAAGTCACCTTTCATCTCAACAAGGGAGCCTTTGGTGACCTTCGAAACTGTTGGGGAACGTAGCATAATTCAAAAAAATTCTACGTCTTCACCAAGATCCAACTATGGAGACATCTAGCAACGAGCAAGTAAGAGTACATCTACATACCGTTATGTAGATCGCGTGTGGAAGCTTTCAACGAAGGAAGGATGAAGTAGTCGTACTCTTCACGTTCTTCGTCACCGATGATCTAGCGCCGAACGGACGGCACCTCCGCGTTCAACACACGTACGGTGCAGCAACGTCACCTCCTTCTTGATCCAGCAAGGGGGGGGGGGAGAAGTCATCAGAGATCCGGCAGCACGACGGCGTGATGACGGATGCAGTGGAGATCGCAGCAGGGCTTCGCCGGGCGCCCTGCGAGGGGGTTGGGAGGTGTGACGGGAGGGGGAGAGGCGCCAGGGCTTAGGTGCGGCTGCCCTCTCCCCCCCACATATATATATAGGGGGCCAGGAGTGTTCCAGGACCCCCTGCAGATCCAATCTGCAAGGGGGCGGCGGCCAGGGGGGGTTCCTTGCCCCCCAAGGCAAGTGGAGCCCCCCTCCCCCTTAGGGTTTTAACCCTAGGCGCATGGGGAGGTGGGCCCCCTTGTGGTGCGCCAGCCCTGAGGGCTGGACACTTCCCCTTGCGGCCTAGGGGCCCCATCGGGATGGGTGGCCCCACCCGGTGGACCCCGGGGCCCCTCCGGTGGTCCCGGGACGCTCCCGGTGACCCCCGGAGATCACCCCTTGGCCGAAACTGGACTTCCTATATATCAATCTTTACCTCCGGACCATTCCGGAACTCCTCGTGACGTCCGGGATCTCATCCGGGACTCCGAACAACTTTCGGGTTTCCACGTGCATTTATCTCTACGACCCTAGCGTTACCGAACCTTAAGTGTGTAGACCCTACGGGTTCGGGAGACACGTAGACATGACCGAGACGACTCTCCGGTCAATAACCAACAGCGGGATCTGGATACCCATGTTGGTTCCCACGTGTTCCTCGATGATCTTCATCGGATGAACCACCGTGTCAAGGATTCACTTAATCCCGTATGTTATTCCCTTTGTCCATCGGTACGGTACTTGCCCGAGATTCGATCGTCGGTATTCCCGATACCTTGTTCAATCTCGTTATGGCAAGTCTCTTTACTCGATCCGTAATCCATCATCCCGTGACTAACTACTTAGTCACATTGAGCTCATTATGATGATGTCTTACCGAGTGGGCCCAGAGGTACCTCTCCGTCATACGGAGTGACAACATCCCAGTCTCGGTTCGTACCAACTCAATAGACACTTTCGGAGACACCCGATGCGTACCTTTATAGCCACCCAGTTACGTTGTGACGGTTGGCACACCCAAAGTACTCCTACGGTATCCGGGAGTTGTACAACCTCATGGTCTAAGGAATAAATACTTGACACCGAAAAGCTTATGCATTACGAACTATACGATCTCGTGTTATGCTCAAGTTTGGGTCTTGTCCATCACATCATTCTCCTAATGATGTGATCCCGTTATCACTGACATCTCATGTCCATGGTCAGGAAACCGTGACCATCTGTTGATCAATGAGCTGGTAACTAGAGGCCTACCAGGGACTCATTGTGGTCTGTGTATTCACACATGTATCGTTGTTTCCGTACAATACAATTCAAGTATGAATAACAGACAATTATCATGAACAAGGAGATATAATAATAATGCTTTTATTATTGCCTCTAGGGCATATCTCCAACAGTCTCCCACTTGCACTAGAGTTAATAATCTAGTTACATTGTGATGAATCGAACACCCATAGAGTTCTGGTGTTGATCATGTTTTGCTCGTGAAAGAGGTTTAGTCAACGGGTCTGCTACATTCAGATCCGTATGCACTTTACAAATATCTATGTCTCCATCCTGAACATAATTCCGGATGGAGATGAAACGGCGCTTGATGTGCTTGGTCTTCTTGTGAAACCTGGGCTCCTTGGTAATAGCAATAGCACCAGTGTTGTCACAGAAGAGAGTCATCGGGCTTGACGCGCTTGGAATGACTCCTAGGTCGGTGATGAACTCCTTCATCCAGACTCCTTCCTGTGCTGCTTCAGAAGCAGCTATGTACTCCGCTTCACATGTAGATGCTGCCACCACGCTTTGCTTGCAACTGCACCAGCTGACTGCCCCTCCATTCAAAATATATACGTATCCGGTTTGTGACTTAGAGTCATCCAGATCTGTGTCGAAGCTAGCATCGACGTAACCCTTTACGACGAGCTCTTCGTCACCTCCATAAACGAGAAACATATCCTTAGTCCTTTTCAGGTACTTCAGGATGTTCTTGACCGCTGTCCAGTGTTCCGTACCGGGATAACTTTGGTACCTCCCTACCAAACTTATGGCAAGGTTCACATCAGGTCTGGTACACAGCATGGCATACATGATAGAACCTATGGCCGAGGCATAGGGAATGACACTCATCTTTTCTCTATCTTCTGCCGTGGTCGGCGACTGAGTCTTACTCAATCTCATACCTTGTAAAACAGGCAAGAATCCTTTCTTTGACTGATCCATATTGAACTTCTTCAATATTTTGTCAAGGTATGTACTTTGTGAAAGACCAATGAGGCGTCTCGATCTATCTCTATAGATTTTGATGCCTAATATGTAAGCAGCTTCTCCAAGGTCCTTCATTGAAAAACTTTTATTCAAGTAGGCCTTTACATTTTCCAAGAATTCTATATTATTTCCCATCAGCAATATGTCATCTACATATAATATGAGAAATGCCACAGAGCTCCCACTCACTTTCTTGTAAATACAGGCTTCTCCATAAGTCTGTACAAAGCCAAACGCTTTGATCACCTCATCAAAGCGAATATTCCAACTCCGAGATGCTTGCACCAGCCCGTAAATCGAGCGCTGGAGCTTGCATACCTTGTTAGCGTTCTCTGGATCGACAAAACCTTCCGGTTGCATCATATACAACTCTTCCTTGAGGAAGCCATTAAGGAATGCTGTTTTGACGTCCATTTGCCATATTTCATAATCATAGAATGCGGCAATAGCTAACATGATTCTGACTGACTTCAGCATCGCTACGGGAGAGAAAGTCTCGTCGTAGTCAATCCCTTGAACTTGTCGATAACCCTTAGCGACAAGCCGAGCCTTATAGATGGTCACATTACCATCCGCGTCTGTCTTCTTCTTAAATATCCATTTGTTTTCTATGGCGTGCCTATCATCAGGCAAGTCCACCAAAGTCCATACTTTGTTTTCATACATGGATTCTATCTCGGATTTCATGGCTCCAAGCCATTTATTGGAATCCGGGCCCGCCATCGCTTCTTCATAGTTCGAAGGTTCATCGTTGTCTAACAACATGATTTCCAGTACAGGGTTGCCGTACCACTCTGGTGCGGAACGTGCCCTTGTGGACCTTCGAAGTTCAGTAGTAACTTGATCTGTTTCTTCATAATCATTATCATCAACTTCCTCCCTTGTCGGTGCAGGCACCTCAGGAACAGTTTCCTACGCTGCGCTACTTTCCGGTACAGGAGGGGTGACTGTCACCTCATCAAGTTCTACTTTCCTCCCACTCACTTCTTTCGAGAGAAACTCTTTTTCTAGAAAGCATCCATTCTTGGCAACAAAGACTTTGCCTTCGGATCTGTGGTAGAAGGTGTACCCAATTGTTTCCTTTGGGTATCCTATGAAGACGCATTTCTCCGATTTGGGTTCGAGCTTTTCAGGTTGAAGTTTCTTGACATAAGCATTGCAACCGCAAACTTTTAGAAACGACAGCTTCGGTTTCTTGCCAAACCAAAGTTCATACGGAGTCGTCTCAACGGATTTCGATGGAGCCCTATTTAAAGTGAATGCGGCAGTCTCTAAAGCATAACCCCAAAAAGATAGCGGTAAATCGGTAAGGGACATCATAGATCGCACCATGTCCAACAGAGTACGATTTCGACGTTCGGACACACCGTTACGTTGAGGTATTACGGGCGGTGTCAATTGTGAAACAATTCCACAGCTTCTAAGGTGTGTGCCAAATTCATGACTTAAATATTCACCCCCACGATCTGATCGTAAGAACTTTATCTTTCTGTCACGTTGATTCTCAACCTCATTCTGAAATTCCTTGAACTTTTCAAAGGTCTCAGACTTGTGTTTCATCAAATAGATATATCCATATCTACTCAAGTCATCTGTGAGGGTGAGAACATAACGATAGCCTCCGCGAGCCTCAACACTCATTGGACCGCACACATCGGTATGTATGATTTCCAACAAGTTGGTCGCTCGCTCCATTGTTCCGGAGAACGGAGTCTTGGTCATCTTGCCCAAGAGGCATGGTTCGCACGTGTCAAATGATTCATAATCAAGAGACTCTAGAAGTCCATCCGAATGGAGCTTCTTCATACGTTTGACACCAATATGACCAAGGCGGCAATGCCACAAGTATGTGGGACTATCAATATCAACTTTACTTCTTTTGGCATCTACACTATGAATATGTGTATCACTACGTTCGAGATTCATCAAAAATAAACCATTGACCAGCGGGGCATGACCATAAAACATATCTCTCAAATAAATAGAACAACCATTATTCTCCGATTTGAAAGAATATCCATCTCGCATAAGACGAGATCCAGAAACAATGTTCATGCTCAAAGCTGGTACTAAATAACAATTATTGAGGTTTAAAACTAATCCCGAGGGTAGATGTAGAGGCAGCGTGCCGACGGCGATCACATTGACCTTGGAACCATTCCCGACGCGCATCGTCACCTCATCCTTCGCCAGTCTCCGTTTATTCCGCAGCTCCTGTTTTGAGTTACAAATGTGAGCAACTGCACCGGTATCAAATACCCAGGAGCTACTACGAGCGCTGGTAAGGTACACATCAATAATAAGTATATCAAATATACCTTTGACGTTGCCGGCCTTCTTGTCTGCTAAATATTTGGGGCAGTTCCGCTTCCAGTGACCCGCTCCCTTCCAATAAAAGCACTCTGTCTCAGGCTTGGGTCCATACTTTGGCTTCTTCCCGGCAACAGGCTTGCCAGGCGCGGCAACTCCCTTGCCGTCCTTCTTGAAGTTCTTCTTACCCTTGCCTTTCTTGAACTTAGTGGTTTTATTGACCATCAACACTTGATGTTCTTTCTTGATGTCCACCTCCGCTGATTTCAGCATCGAATACACCTCGGGAATGGACTTCTCCATCCCCTGCATATTGAAGTTCAACACGAAGCTCTTGAAGCTTGGTGGGAGCGACTGGAGGATTCTGTCAACGACCGCTTCATCTGGGAGATTCATTCCCAGCTGAGACAAGCGGTTGTGCAATCCTGAAATCTTGAGGATGTGCTCACTGACAGAACTGTTTTCCTCCATTTTACAGCTGTAGAATGCGTCGGAGACATCATATCTCTCGACTCGGGCATGAGCTTGGAAAACCATTTTCAGCTCTTCGAACATCTCATATGCTCCATGGTGCTCAAAACGCTTTTGGAGCCCCGATTCCAAACTGTAAAGCATGCCGCACTGAACCAGGGAGTAATCATCACTACGCGACTGCCAGACGTTCAAAACGTCTTGGTCCGCATCGGGAGCAGGTGCATCACCTAGCGGTGCTTCTAGGACATATGATCTCTTGGCAGCTATGAAGATAATCCTCAGGTTACGGACCCAATCCGTGTAGTTGCTACCATTGTCTTTCAGCTTGGTTTTCTCTAGGAACCCGTTGAAGTTTAGGGAAACTGGAGTGTGGGCCATTTGATCTACAAGAGATATTGTAAAGAATTTAGACTAAGTTCATGACAATTAAGTTCATCTTAATCAAATTTTAATGAACTCCCACTCAGAATGACATCTCTCTAGTCATCTTAAGTGATACACGATCCGAATCGAGTAGTCCGTGTCCGATCATCACGTGAGACGGACTAGTCATCAACGGTGAACATCTTCATGTTGATCGTATCTTCTATACGACTCGTGTTCGACCTTTCGGTCTTCCGTGTTCCGAGGCCATGTCTGTACATCCTAGGCTCGTCAAGTGAACCCTAAGTGTATCGCGTGTGTAAATCTGTCTTACACCCGTTGTATGCGAACGTTAGAACCTATCACACCCGATCATCACGTGGTGCTTCGGAGCAACGAACTTTAGCAACGGTGCACAGTTAGGGGAAACACAATACTTGAAATTTTAGTGAGAGATCATCTTATTTACTACCGTCGTTCTAAGTAAACAAGATGCATAAACATGATAAACATCACATGCAATCAATTAAAGTGACATGATATGGCCAATATCATCTTGCTCCTTGGATCTCCATCTTCGGGGCACCATGATCATCTTGTCACCGGCTCGACACCATGATCTTCATCATCATGATCTCCATCATCGTGTCTTGAAGAAGTCGTCACGCCAACTATTACTTCTACTACTATAGCTAACGTTTAGCAATGAAGTAAAGTAATTACATGGCGTTATTCAGTGACACGCAGGTCATACAATAATTAAGACAACTCCTATGGCTCCTGCCGGTTGTCAAGTTCATCGACATGCAAGTCGTGATTCCCTATTACAAAAACATGATCAATCTCATACATCACATATATCATTCATCACATCTTCGTTTTGGCCATACCACGTCACATAGCACATGCTGCAAAAACAAGTTAGACGTCCTCTAATTGTTGTTGCAAGTTTTACGTGGCTTCTATAGGATTTCTAGCAAGAACGTTTCTTACCTACGCCAAAACCACAACGTGATTTGTCAACTTCTATTTACCCTTCATAAGGACCCTTTTCATCGAATCCGATCCGACTAAAGTAGGAGAGACAGACACCCGCCAGCCACCTTATGCATCTATTGCATGTCTGTCGGCGGAACCAGTCTCACGTAAGCGTACGTGTAAAGTCGGTCCGGGCCGCTTCATCCCACAATACCGCCGAATCAAGATTGACTAGTAACGGTAAGAAAGTTGAACAAGATCATACGCCCACAACTGCTTTGTGTTCTACTCGTGCAAGATGCTACGCATAAAACCTATGCTCAGATGCCACTGTTGGGGAATGTAGCATAATTCAAAAATTTTCTACGTCTTCACCAAGATCCAACTATGGAGACATCTAGCAACGAGCAAGTAAGAGTACATCTACATACCGTTGGGTAGATCGCGTGGGGAAGCTTTCAACGAAGCAAGGATGAAGTAGTCGTACTCTTCACGTTCTTCGTCACCGATGATCTAGCGCGGAACGGACGACACCTCCGCGTTCAACACACGTACGGTGCAGCAACGTCACCTCCTTCTTGATCCAGCAAGGGGGGGGAGAAGTCGTCAGAGATCCGGCAGCACGACGGCGTGATGACGGATGCAGTGGAGATCGCAGCAGGGCTTCGCCGGGCGCCCTGCGAGGGAGTTGGGAGGTGTGACGGGAGGGGGAGAGGCGCCAGGGCTTAGGTGCGGCTGCCCTCTCCCCCCCCACATATATATAGGGGGCCAGGGGGGCGCCAGGACCCCCTGCAGATCCAATCTGCAAGGGGGCGGCGGCCAGGGGGGGGGGGGTTCATTGCCCCCCCAAGGCAAGTGGAGCCCCCCTCCCCCTTAGGGTTTTAACCCTAGCCGCATGGGGAGGTGGGCCCCCTTGTGGTGCGCCAGCCCTGAGGGCTGGACACTTCCCCTTGCGGCCTAGGGGCCCCAACGGGATGGGTGGCCCCACCCGGTGGACCCCGGGGCCCCTCCGGTGGTCCCGGGACGCTCCCGGTGACCCCCGGAGATCACCCGTTGGCCGAAACTGGACTTCCTATATATCAATCTTTACCTCCGGACCATTCCGGAACTCCTCGTGACGTCCGGGATCTCATCCGGGACTCCGAACAACTTTCGGGTTTCCACGTGTATTTATCTCTACGACCCTAGCGTTACCGAACCTTAAGTGTGTAGACCCTACGGGTTCGGGAGACACGTAGACATGACCGAGACGACTCTCCGGTCAATAACCAACAGCGGGATCTTCATCGGATGAACCACCGTGTCAAGGATTCACTTAATCCCGTATGTTATTCCCTTTGTCCATCGGTACGGTACTTGCCCGAGATTCGATCGTCGGTATTCCCGATACCTTGTTCAATCTCGTTATGGCAAGTCTCTTTACTCGATCCGTAATCCATCATCCCGTGACTAACTACTTAGTCACATTGAGCTCATTATGATGATGTCTTACCGAGTGGGCCCAGAGGTACCTCTCCGTCATACGGAGTGACAACATCCCAGTCTCGGTTCGTACCAACTCAACAGACACTTTCGGAGATACCCGATGCGTACCTTTATAGCCACCCAGTTACGTTGTGACGGTTGGCACACCCAAAGTACTCCTACGGTATCCGGGAGTTTACAACCTCATGGTCTAAGGAATAAATACTTGACACCGAAAAGCTTATGCATTACGAACTATACGATCTCGTGTTATGCTCAAGTTTGGGTCTTGTCCATCACATCATTCTCCTAATGATGTGATCCCGTTATCACTGATATCTCATGTCCATGGTCAGGAAACCGTGACCATCTGTTGATCAACGAGCTGGTAACTAGAGGCCTACCAGGGACTCATTGTGGTCTGTGTATTCACATATGTATCGCTGTTTCCGTACAATACAATTCAAGCATGAATAACAGACAATTATCATGAACAAGGAGATATAATAATAATGCTTTTATTATTGCCTCTAGGGCATATCTCCAACAGAAACACCATCTCCACTTGAATATTTGTACCCCTTTGCATCAAGGGCGGTCATAGAAATAAGATTTCTCTTCATCTTTTGAATATACCGAACATCTGTAAAAGTTCTGATTATGCCATCAAACATCTTGATCCGAACGGAACCTATGCCTTTAATCTTGCATGATGAATTATCACAACCCAAAACGGAACCAGCAACAGTAGTAGAATCAAAAGTATTAAACCAATCTTTATGCGGTGACATATGAAAAGTACATGCAGTGTCAATACACACTCGTCATTGGTCTCAGCACATTCAGCAATAACGACAAGAGCATCATCGGAACTATCATCACGAGCAACATTAGCAGAATTTTCACCTTGTTTGTTACCTTTCCTCTTTTCTTTATTCTACAACTTGAAATATTCTGAGACGTCATGCCCGTATCTCTTGCAATATTTGCAATATTTCTTGTCTCTGGATTGCGACCGTCCCCTGTAGCCGTTCTTACTTTTGCCTCCGTTTCCATTATGTGAGTTCTTCTCCTTTGTCCTGCCACGAACAAAAAATCTCTCTCCTTGGGATGAACTTGAGCCATCATGATGCACCATTAATTTCATCTTCTCCATAGAATTCAAAGCTTCATAAACTTCAGTAAGTGTGAGCTCTTAAACTAAACTATTTTAGGTGATAGAACTTTCTCAAAACTAAACTTAACCATGTTATTGCTTGACTAGAGTTTCTACCCCTTATCTATTGTTCTACCCCTTATCTGATGAATGATTATATGAAAAATACATTCATGCATATGATTAAGGCTGCTTATAATACCCCAATTTATCTTACCGGACTCACACATGATTTTTATACACACTAAATCTTGGGATAGTTCAGCAACTGAGTTCATTGGTTCATGCCTTCCCTCCAGTATATTGTTTGTACTTTGAGTCCTCCTGTTGTAAATGGGTACATGGCTGACTGATGTGCCCAAAAATCATGGAAATGTATTATTAGTTAGTAGATTTTGCGTAGTTTCTTGCTATCTTTAGGAGGTCCTCTTGTATGCATTCCAATTAAGCAGAAAATAAACTGATCCAATTCGCGCTGTAAAAAAGAACTGGTCTAATCCCAGTCTCCTTTCACGACTCCTCCCTTTCCCTGCCATCAAGGTTACTTACCCTACGGTTATGTCTTGAACATGGCTACGTAGTTCGTAACTGTTGTACTCATTCGAAATAAGTACAGAATAAACTGATGTAATCCCCGCTTTAAAAAAATATTGATCGAATCCTAGTCTCGATCAATAATTCAATATTCAAGAAGACCTCCCCACCCGTTCCTTGAAGCATGGCCGCCGACTGCCGTCTTGCCTCTCGAGGTTCAGGTTAGTTATCCCACCACGCTTCATAACACCTCCGCATGATAGATATGAATTTAGCATCCATTATTTATCCATCAGAAAAAGAAGGATACATGGAGTGGAGTTTAACAAACAAGTACCTATGCTTTGTACAAAATAGGATGAATAACTATTTTCTATTTACATGAAGTATGTCAGTTTTTAGCTTCTACTGATTTCAGCACATCAAAGTTATGTGCCCCGGAAACGTTGGCTTGTTATGCATCATGCTTATAGAATATGATTACCTTTTCCTACTTCTGAATTCAGCCGTTTTATCATCCCATACTGTGTGCTCTCACCATTCCATATCACACCTCGACAGCAGGAACATGGTATTTCAACAAAATTATATGTTCTATTCCGTATCTACACAGTGTACAGTTTAGGTAATTCTACTGTTTAAAAATACTTGGCTAGAACATGGTAAAATACCTGTGCATGCATTCTTTTGTACAAAATTATGTTCTATTCGACGTAGAAAAAACAAAAAATATTTACTTATACTATGAAATACCCTTAACGGACCTGGCAACCATTGGAATATGGTGGCAGTTTTTTACAAAAAGTGAGAAAGGCAACACCTTTACAGATGAAATAGGGACAAGAAACTAAGGGAAAAGGGTGTAATTAAGAAAATGGAAAAGGGTGTAATGAAGATCTGCCCTCTGGTCAATGGCATGCCAGACAGAACAAATCAATAACTTTCATGATTACAGATGGTCAGTCGGCGTCTGCTTACTTGGCACAATTCTTCGGAAACTTCTACTCTCCTATGGATCACGCGGTGTGGAAAGTCTGTGCACTGCCCAAGGTGAAGTTCTTTGTGTGCCTTGCCATCCAGGATCGGATTTGGACCGCTGATTGCCTAGCACGCCGGGGATGGCTGAATTGTAATCTTTGCCCCCACTGCAAACGGGAGCCTGAGTCTGGGCTGCACCTCTTCTTCAAGTGTCGTTTCACCCTTCGCCTTTGGAATTTGGTCAACAGGTGGCTAAACCTCATCAACCTTGACACTTTGACATGGCACCTTCAGGACTCCTTTTAGGATTGGTGGGTGGGCCAATCAGTACAAGCACTCCCAACAGAAAAGCAATGGCATCCCTCATCATGCTCATTGGATGGACCATTTGGAATGAGAGGAACGCCCGCATTTTCCGCAACAACCAACAAGAGTATGCCATCCCCAATTCTGGTAAACAACATCAATAGTGAAGCCCTCATTTGGGTCACCACCGGGGCTAAGAAACTGGGTACTATATTGTCCGGAGGGCGGGAGAGTAACACCCCTATGTACTTGCTGGACCCGTGTATTCAAAACTCTATTTTCTCTTAATTAACATATGGGTCAAATCTTTTTCCTCTGTTTCGAAAAAAAAACCCTAAGGTTCAGCCACTTCGATCTAAGCTTGAGGAATCTGGAACAACTTCTGAGCCGAGGTGGTATATCCACAGAATAACAGGATATGGACACACCATCGATCCACTAAGCATCTGTGGTGTTATTTTGTTCTCTTGGAACATAAAAGGATGGGTCTGAACTCTGAAGCTTGTCAAGAAGTTACTTGATCAGCAGCAGGGGTGATTGGATGCAGAGTCCAGTGAGGAGCCGGAGCCTATTCTCTAACCAAGATTTTGCAAGCAGTTCATTTTCCACAATGAAGTGGCATCCCAGGCAGATATTTTATTTGGCAAGATGCAACTGATTCATGGAGTAACCTGTTAGACTTCATGTATGTACTTTGCAAAAGTCCATATGGGACGAAGCCACAAGCTAAAATTTCCATGTGTGCATGTGATTACGCAACCTAGAGTTTATACGATAAGAATGCACTACGCTGAGGTTTTAACTAAAGCAACAAATTTATTCAAAAAGGAACCTGATTAAACAAAAGCAAAAGCTCAATGGAGCATCCATAAATACAACCTTTGTTTTGTTTTATGTCTTAGTAATATTTGTCTCTATAAAAATAAAGTTATTTATCTAGATCAGCTGAAAGTAAAGATAGCAATAAGATCATTATGTGTGTGATTACTTGCACTATATAGGACCTCCTCCTTCCAGTTTTGCAGTTCACGAGCAGAAAATCGACAGACAACCCAAACTCAAACGTTCCACTAAATTGACTAAGTCAATCTACAGTACATAAACTATTTGTATTTTATGCAACTAATTCATGGAGTAACCTGCAATGGACTGTAATCACACAGACTGGTAGACCCTAGAGTCCTACCGGGCCTGCTCCTGAGGTTGTAGGGGAAGGAGGAAGCTGGGCGAGGCGATGAGCGGGCGCGCCGGCAGCTGGGCGCCGTCACGTGAGAGGGAGATGGCGGCGGCTAGGGTTAGGAAGAGTTGTGCGGCTAGGGTTTCCGGCTCCTCTGGGAGCTGGGCAATAGGGATAATGATATTCTTATTGCTTGATCTGAAAAAGAGTCTTACAACTTATATTTATAACCTAGATAACTTGCATACGAATTAACCTAAGATAACTTGTGGGCTAAGATTGCCCGGTGGGCCTAGGCCGACCATAACACAGACACAAAAAAAACTGCCAGAACCACCTCATTACTTTGAAATTTGTTGTTCAAAGAAGAAACATGGAGCTGCTGTTATTTGATGATTTCTATTCATACACATTTTAACGATATATATATAATATAAATAAATAGGAGTATGTCGAATAAGTAATCAATTGGAAATGATACGAAGAACTCAGACCAACTCATATAGTAAACAGAGTCAGATTTCTTTGATGTATAACACCGAGACCAAGTTAAGTAACAGCAAGCAAATAGTAGACTGGCTCACCGCTTCATATGGTGGGCGCACACAATGATGGTGGGAAACTTTGCTTTTGCTAAGCGCAGCAAACAACTCAACCTGCGGCGTCTTCACATCCACCGAGAAGTATCCGAACTTTGGTTTCTCTTGTGGAGATGTGGTGTACAACGCTTCTATGAGCAGGTATCCCCCAGCTACACCGACCAGATTCGCATACTTCAGCGTTACTGGCAATCGGATGACTCTCTCCAAGTGCCATTGATTATTTCTCAAAATGGAATACGCGAGCGAATATGGGTCATCTTCGCTGTCCCCATCACAGCCTTTAGGCAGCATCCCGAGCATTCCTTCTGCTGCCTCGACAATGACAAAACTGTTACTCCGTGGATGCTCAGGTGGGAGGCCGACAACAGAGAATTGCATTGCGTGCAGACAGTGGTATCCCCAACCAACTAATAGTTTTAATTAGGATGTTCTCATATCAGGATGCACAAAAGGATCATTACAAAAATGCAATAAAATCAACGAACAATCTCAAGGCATGTCCTAACCAAATAATGAGAAATACATTTATTTTCATTAAAAAAATTAAACATTTTTTTCATGTAAGATTTTTTTTTCATGTCCGGAATTTGATTATGGGGAACACGCTGTTGATGGGCATGTTCTCTGGACCGCACAAGATGTCATCAAACACGGAATGGGATTTCACTTTCTTGAGATAAATTATTTAGGACTATCCATGTTAATTATATTCTTAAACTTGATGATATTTATATTTGGAAAACCATTTTTTAGTGAATTGTTTTTGCAAGCATGTCTCATGGTAGTATGATGCACATAGTGACAATATTGAATGACATTTTCTGAATTGGATCCTTTATTTGTTGGGCAAGATGTATGTGAGTATGTCTTAACTGAAATTATCTAGACAAAAAAGGAATCATGTAAACAAAATTGGTGGTATCGTCCAGAATTTGTACCATTGAATTTGTAAACCAAGTCCATAGTGTATTGTATAGAATTCCGTAAACATACGCATCCTCCTCCCGATGTGTACGAGACAACATGGCATAGGAGGAATCAGTTTCTCCTTCTCATGGAATTTCGCGTCGGTGCCGACTTGGAATGGGAGGAGGATGTGCAAGGCAGTGGCGCAGAAGTAGTGGTGGAAAGAAGGAGGTCCGGTGACACATCATCATGCATGGGAGGAGAGTAGGAGGGAAAGGCGATGACGCTAGAGGGAAGAGGCCCGGAGGTGCAAGAGGAGAGGAGGTCGTGTTGTTGTCCCTATTGACATCTTTGTCGTAGGTGGAAAGGTCAAAGAGTGTCATTTCCACAGTGTGTCACCTCAACTTTTGAAAGGTAGACTACAATGACATGGTGAGAAACTATCATAAATGTTTGGATGCTCATAGTGTCATCGTAGTCTACCTCATTGAAACTGAGGATCCAGGTTGTGGGTGTGGCATTATTGGGGCTGGCTTTATTTTTATGAGCATACCATTAGAGGGGGATAATGGCTCCACACCCCTCTCTATGCTTCTTCGGGTTTATTTCTCCCGCTCCCACTTATCTTCCGCCCACTCCCCCCGTTCTTTACTTTCTTGTCGATGTACGAGTCGAGGCGATCACGACAATGGAGCGCTAGATGGAGCATGCACCTCTACCTTGCAGAGGTAAGCTCTCTTCCTTCTCCTCCACCCCCTCCATGTCCGGGTAAGGCCTGCGGCATTTTTGTTTTTTCTACTCCATCTCCTTGTCCATGTGTTGGATCTGCTCCATGTTCATGTGTTCATTTTGCTCTGTATGGTGTGAATATGTCATTGTCTCCATATGTATGAAGGATGTGGTCTTTCGAAGTTTGGTTGAAACAAGAAGGAACATTTTGCTGAAGATAGGGTTTAACCAGAGATAAAAACATAGCTTTGAAGAGTTGCTCATGTGTTTTATTACTAGATTTGATGTGGGTTTGAGGAATCTTGACAGAAACAGAATGATTTTTAAGAGATTGAGAGTGAGGGTTTAGGGTTGATGCAATAAAAGTTGTGATTACTGTCAAGTTCGGCTAAGGAGTCAAAAAAGTTCAGTTGTTTCTATCAAAGTTCAGTTATAGGAGTTGAAAAAATTCAATTAGTAAGGTACTTTTTATTTTTTTCTCTTGTAGATGGATCAATGGAGGTTGCTTCGATTCAGTGTTCATATACTATCTGAAGGAAATATGCCCTAGAGGCAATAATAAAGTTGTTATTCATATTTCCTTATATCATGATAAATGTTTATTATTCATGCTAAAATTGTACTAACCGGAAACTTAGTACATGTGTGAATACATAGACAAAACAGAGTGTCCCTAGTATGCCTCTACTAGACTAGCTCTTTGATCAAAGATGGTTATGTTTCCTAACCATAGACATGAGTTGCCATTTGATCAACAGGATCACATCATTAGGAGAATGATGTGATGGACTAGACCCATCCGTTAGCATAGCACTTTGATCGTTTAGTTTTACTGCTATTGCTTTCTTCATGACTTATACATGTTCCTATGACTATGAGATTATGCAACTCCCGAATACCGTAGGAACACCTTGTGTGCTATCAAACATCACAACGTAACTGGGTGATCATAAAGATGCTCTACAGGTGTCTCTGAAAGTATTCGTGGTGTTGGCATAGATCAAGACTAGGATTTGTCACTCCGAGTGTCGGAGAGGTATCTCTGGGCCCTCTCGGTAATGCACATCATAATAAGCCTTGCAAGCAAATGACTAATGAGTTAGTCACGAGATGATGTATTACGGAACGAGTAAAGAGACTTGCCGGTAATGAGATTGAACTAGGTATAGAGATACCGACGATCGAATCTCGGGCAAGTAACATACCGATGACAAAAGGAACAACGTATGTTGTTATGCGGTTTGACCGATAAAGATCTTCGTAGAATATGTAGGAGCCAATATGAACATCCAGGTTCCGCTATTGGTTATTGACCGGAGATGAGTCTCGATCATGTCTACATAGTTCTCGAACCCGTAGGGTCCGCACGCTTAACGTTTGATGACGATCAGTATTATGAGTTTATGAGTATTGATGTATCGAAGGTAGTTCGGAGTCCCGGATGAGATCACGGACATGACGAGGAGTCTCGGAATGTCCGAGACATAAAGATTGATATATTGGACGACTATATTCGGACACCGGAAGTGTTCCGGAAAAGTTTCGGATTTAACTGGATTGTCGGAGGGGGTTACCGGAACCCCCTACGAGGGGGGATGGTCCATAGTGGGCCTTGAGGAAATGAGAGAGGCAGCCCATAGAGGCTGGCCGGCGCCCCGCCTAGGAATCCTAGTTGGACTAGGATTGGGGGGGCGCCACCTCTCCCTCTTTTCCTTTCCCTCTCTTCCTTCTTGGTGGACTCCTACTAGGAATAGGATTGCAATCCTATTCCTAGTAGGATTGCCCTAGCCGCACCATAGGAGGCCGGCCGGCCCTCCTCCCTTGCTCCTTTATATACGGGGGCAGTGGGGCACCCAAAGACACACAAGTTGAATTGTTTTAGCCATGTGCGGTGCCCCCCTCCACAGAAACACACCTCGGTCATACCGTTGCAGTGCTTAGGCGAAGCCCTGTGTCGGTGAATACATCATATCCGTCACCACGCCGTCGTGCTGACGAAACTCTCCCGTGAAGCTCAACTGGATCAAGAGCTCGTGGGACGTCATCAAGCTGAACGTGTGCTAAACGCGGAGGTGCCGTACGTTCGGTGCTTGATCGGTTGGATCGCGAAGAAGTTCGACTACATCAACCGCATCACTTGAGGCTTCCGCTTCCGGTCTATGAGGGTACGTAGACACACTCTCCCCTCTTGTTGCTATGCATCTAGTAGATAGATCTTGCGTGATCGTAGGAAAATTTTGAAAATACTACGTTCCCGAACAGTGGCATCATGAGCCAGGTCTATGCGTAGATGATATGCACGAGTAGAACACAATGAGTTGTGGGCGATACTAGTCATACTGCTTACCAGCATGTCATACTTTGCTTCGGCGGTATTGTGAGATGAAGCGGCCCGGACCGACATTACGCGTACGCTTACGCGAGACTGGTTTCACCGTTATGAGCACTCGTTGCTTAAAGGTGACTAGCGGGTGTCTGTCTCTCTCACTTTAGCTGAATCAAGTGTGGCTACGCCCGGTCCTTGTGAAGGTTAAAACAGCACATACTTGACAAAACATTGTTGTGGTTTTGTATGCGTAGGTAAGAACGGTTCTTGCTAAGCCCGTAGCAGCCACGTAAAACTTGCAACAACAAAGTAGAGGACGTCTAACTTGTTTTTGCAGGGCATGTTGTGATGTGATATGGTCAAGACATGATGAGTTATACGGTTTTGTATGAGATGATCATGTTTTGTAATGTTATCGGCAACTGGCAGGAGCCATATGGTTGTCGCTTTATTGTATGAAATGCAATCGCCATGTAATTGCTTTACTTTATCACTAAGCGGTAGCAATAGTCGTAGAAGCAATAGTTGGCGAGACGACAACGATGCTACGATGGAGATCAAGGTGTCGCGCCGGTGACGAAGGTGATCATGACGGTGCTTTGGAGATGGAGATCAAAAGCACAAGATGATGATGGCCATATCATGTCACATATTTTGATTGCATGTGATGTTTATCTTATTATGCTTCTTATTTTGCTTAGAACGACGGTAGCATTATAAGATGATCCCTTACTAAATTTCAAGGTATAAGTGTTCTCCCTGAGTATGCACCGTTGCGAAAGTTCGTCGTGCCGAAACACCACGTGATGATCGGGTGTGATAAGCTCTACGTTCAAATACAACGGGTGTAAGCCAGTTTTGCACACGCAGAATACTCGGGTTAAACTTGACAAGCCTAGCATATGTAGATATGGCCTCGGAACACTGGAGATCGAAAGGTCGAGCGTGAATCATATAGTAGATATGATCAACATAAGATGTTCACCATTGAAAACTACTCTATCTCACGTGATGATCGGACATGGTTTAGTTGATTTGGATCACGTGATCATTTAGATGACCAGAGGGATGTCTATCTAAGTGGGAGTTCTTTAAGTAATATGATTAAATTGAACTTTAATTTATCATGAACTTAGTCCTGGTAGTATTAGCATATCTATGTTGTAGATCAATAGCTCGCGATGTTGCTCCCCGTTTATTGTTTATATGTTCCTAGAGAAAAACTAAGTTGAAAGATGTTAGTAGCAATGATGCGGACTAGGTCCGTGATCTGAGGATTATCCTCATTGCTGCACAGAAGTATTATGTCCTTGATGCACCGCTAGGTGACTGACCTATTGCAGGAGCAGATACAGACGTTATGAACGTTTTGACAAAAGCTCGGTATGATGACTACTTGATAGTTTAGTGCACCATACTTTACGGCTTAGAATCGGGACTTCAAAACTGTTTTGAACACCACAGAGCATATAAGATGTTCCAAGAGTTGAAATTAGTATTTCATACTCATGCCCGTGTCGAGAGGTATGAGACCTCTAATAGTACTTTGCCTACAAGATGGAGGAGAATAGCTCAACCAGTGAGCATATGCTCAGATTGTGTGGGTACTACAATTGCTTGAATCAAGTGGGAGTTAATCTTCCAGATAAGATAGTAATTGACAAAGTTCTCTAGACACTATCACCAAGTTAGTAGAACTTTGTGATGAACTATAATATGCAAGGGATGACAAAAGTAATTCCCGAGCTCTTCGCGATGCTGAAATCTGCGAAGGTAGAAATCAAGAAACAACATCAAGTGTTGATGGTTAACAAGACCACTTGTTTCAAGTAAAGGGAAAAGGGATAGAAGGGGAACTTCAAGAAGAATGACAAGAAAGTTGTCACTCCCGTGAAGAAACCCAAAGCTAAACTCAAGCCTGAAACTAAGTGCTTCTACTGCAAAGGAAATGGTCACTGGAAGTGGAACTGCCCTAAATACTTGGCGGATAAGAAGGATGGCAAAGTGAACAACGGTATATTTTGATATACAGATTATTGACGTGTACTTTACTAGTGTTCATAGCAACCCCTGGGTATTTGATACCGGTTCAGTTACTAAAGTTAGTAACTCGAAACAAGAGTTGCGGAATGAACAGAGACTAGTTAAAGGTGAAGTGACGATGTGTGTTGGAAGTGGTTCCAAGATTGATATGATCATCATCGCACACTCCCTATACTTTCGGGATTAGTGTAGAACCTAAATAAATGTTATTTGGCCTTTGCGTTAAGCATGAATATGATTTGATCATGTTTGTTGCAATACAGTTATTCATTTAAAGTCATAGAATAATTGTTATTCTGTTTACATGAATAAAGCCTTCGATGGTCATACACCCAATGAAAATAGTTTGTTGGATCTCGATCGTAGTGATACACATATTCATAATATTGAAGCAAAAAGATGCAAGGTTAATAATGATAGTGCAACTTATTTGTGGCACTGCCGTTTAGGTCATAATGGTGTAAAGCGCATGAAGAAACTCCATAGTGATGGACTTTTGGAATCACTTGATTATGAATCACTTGGTGCTTGCGAACCATGCCTCATGGGCAAGATGACTAAAACTCCGTTCTCCGGAACAATGGAGCGAGCAACAGATTTGTTGGAGATCATACATACAGAAGTATGTGGACCAATGAGTGTTGAAGCTCGTGGCGGGTATCGTTATTTTCTGACCTTCACTGATGATTTTAGCAGATATGGGTATATCTACTTAATGAAGCACAAGTCTGAAACATTTGAAAAGTTCAAAGAATTTCATAGTGAAGTGGAGAATCATCGTAACAAGAAAATAAAAGTTTCTACGATATGATCGTAGAGGTAAAATATTTGAGTTAGCGAGTTTGGCCTTCAGTAAAAACAATGTGAAATAGTTTCACTACTCAAGCCACCTGGAACACCACAGTGTAATGGTGTGTCCGAACGTCATAACCGTACTTTATTAGATATGGTGCGATCGATGATGTCTCTTACCGATCTACCACTATCGCTTTTGGGGTTATGCATTAGAGACAACTACATTCACGTTAAATAGGGCACCATCTAAATCCGTGGAGATGACACCGTATGAACTGTGGTTTGACGAGAAACCTAAGCTGTCATTTATTTAAGTTTGGGACTGCGATGCTTATGTGAAAAAGTTTCAACATGATAAGCTCGAACCCAAATCGGAGAAGTAAATCTTCATAGGATACCCAAAAGAAACTGTTGGGTACACCTTCTATCACAGATCCGAAGGCAAGGTCTTTGTTGCTAAGAGTGGATCCTTTCTAGAGAAGGAGTTTCTCTCGAAAGAAGTGAGTGGGAGGAAAGTAGAGCTTGATGAGGTAATTGTACCTTCTCCCGAATTGGAAAGTGGAACATCACAGAAAATTGTTCCAGTGATTCCTACACCAATCAGTGAGGAAGCTAATGATGATGATCATGAAACTTCAGATCAAGTTTCTGCTGAACGTCGTAGATCAACCAGAGTACGTTCCGCACCAGAGTGGTGCGGCAACCCAGTTCTGGAAGTCATGTTGCTAGACCATGATGAACCTACGAACTATGAGGAAGCGATGATGAGCCCAGATTCCGCAAAATGGCTTGAGGCCATGAAATCTGAGATGGGATCCATGTATGAGAACAAAGTGTGGACTTTGGTTGACTTGCCCGATGATCGGCAAGCCATCAAAAATAAATGGATCTTCAAGAGGAAGACCGACGCACACGGCAATGTTACTGTTTACAAAGCTCGACTTGTTGTGAAAAAATTTCAACAAGTTCAAGGAGTTGACTACGATGAGACTTTCTCACCTGTAGCGATGCTTGAGTCTGTCTGAATCATGTTAGCAATTGCCGCATTTTATGAAATCTGGCAAATGGATAACAAAACTGCATTCTTTAATGGATTTATTAAAGAAGACTTGTATATGATGAAACCAAAAGGTTTTGTCAATCCTAAAGATGCTAACAAAATGTGCAAGCTCCAGCGATCCATCTATGGACTGGTGCAAGCATCTCGGAGTTGGAATATACGCTTTGATAAGTTGATCAAAGCATATAGATTTATACAGACTTGCGGTGAAGCCTGTATTTACAAGAAGTGAGTGGGAGCACTACAACCTTTCTGATAAGTATATGTGAATGACATATTGTCGATTGGAAATGATGTAGAATTTTCTGGAAAGCATAAAGGAGTGTTTGAAAGGAGTTTTTCAAAGAAAGACCTTGGTGAAGCTGCTTACATATTGGGCATCAAGATCTATAGAGATAGATCAAGACGCTTGATAAGACTTTCGATAAGTACATACCTTGATAAGTTTTTGAAGTAGTTCAAAATGGATCAGTCAAAGAAGGAGTTCTTGCCTGACTTGTAAGGTGTGAAGTTGAGTAAGACTCAAAACCAGACCACGGCAGAAAAATATAGAGAGAATGAAAGTCATTCCCTATGCCTCAGCCATAGGTTCTATAAAGTATGCCATGCTGTGTACCAAACATGTTGTGTACCTTGCCATGAGTTTGTCAAGGGGGTACAATAGTGATCCAGGAATAGATCACTGTACAGCGGTCAAAATTATCCTTAGTAACTGGATGACTAAGGAAATGTTTCTCAATTATGGAGGTGATAAAGAGTTCGTCGTAAAGGGTTACGCCGATGCAAGCTTTAACACTAAATCCAGATGACTCTAAGTATCAATCTGGATGCGTATTGAAAGTGGGAGCAATTAGCTAGAGTAGCTCTGTGCAGAGCATTGTAGACATAGAAATTTGCGAAATACATACGGATCTGCATGTGACAGACCCGTTGACTAAACTTCTCTCATAAGCAAAACATGATCACACCTTATTACTCTTGGGTATTAATCAAATAGCGATGTGAACTAGATTATTGACTCTAGTAAACCCTTTGGGTGTTGGTCACATGGTGATGTGAACTATGGGTGTTATTCACATAACGATGTGAACTATCGGTATTAAATCACATGGCGATGTGAGCTAGATTATTGACTCTAGTGCAAGTGGGAGACTGAAGGAAATATGCCCTAGAGGCAATAATAAAGTTGTTATTCATATTTCCTTATATCATGATAAATGTTTATTATTCATGCTAGAATTGTACTAACCGGAAACTTAGTACATGTCTGAATACATAGACAAAACATAGTGTCCCTAGTATGCCTCTACTAGACTAGCTCTTTGATCAAAGATGGTTATGTTTCCTAACCATAGACATGAGTTGCCATTTGATCAACGGGATCACATCATTAGGAGAATGATGTGATGGACTAGATCCATCCGTTAGCATAACACTTTGATTGTTTAGTTTTACTGCTATTGCTTTCTTCATGACTTATACATGTTCCTATGACTATGAGATTATGCAACTCCCGAATACCGTAGGAACACCTTGTGTGCTATCAAACGTCACAACGTAACTGGGTGATCATAAAGATGCTCTACAGGTGTCTCCGAAAGTATTCGTGGTGTTGGCATAGATCAAGACTAGGATTTGTCACTCCGAGTGTCGGAGATGTATCTCTGGGCCCTCTCGGTAATACACATCATAATAAGCCTTGCAAGCAAATGACTAATGAGTTAGTCACGAGATGATGTATTACTGAATGAGTAAAGAGACTTGCCGGTAACGAGATTGAACTAGGTATAGAGATACCGACGATCGAATCTCGGGCAAGTAACATACCGATGACAAAAGGAACAACGTATGTTGTTATGCGGTTTGACCGATAAAGATCTTCGTAGAATATGTAGGAGCCAATATGAACATCCAGGTTCCGCTATTGGTTATTGACCGGAGATGAGTCTCGATCATGTCTACATAGTTCTCGAACCCGTAGGGTCCGCACGCTTAACGTTTGATGACGATCGGTATTATGAGTTATTAGTATTGATGTACCGAAGGTAGTTCAGAGTCCCGGATGAGATCACGGACATGACGAGGAGTCTCGGAATGTCCGATACATAAAGATTGATATATTGAACGACTATATTCGGACACCGGAAGTGTTCCGGAAAAGTTTCGGATTTAACTGGATTGCCGGAGGGGGTTACCGGAACCCCCTACGAGGGGGGATGGTCCATAGTGGGCCTTGAGGAAAGGAGAGAGGCAGCCCATAGAGGCTGGCCGGCGCCCCACCTAGGGATCCTAGTTGGACTAGGATTGGGGGGGGGGGGGCCACCTCTCCCTCTTTTCCTTTCCCTCTCTTCCTTCTTGGTGGACTCCTACTAGGAATAGGATTGCAATCCTATTCCTAGTAGGATTGCCCTAGCCGCAGCATAGGAGGCCGGCCGGCCCTCCTCCCTTGCTCCTTTATATACGGGGGCAGGGGGGCACCCAAAGACACACAAGTTGAATTGTTTTAGCCGTGTGCGGTGCCCCCCTCCACAAAAACACACCTCGGTCATACCGTTGCAGTGCTTAGGCGAAGCCCTGTGCCGGTGAATACATCATATCCGTCACCACGCCGTCGTGTTGACGAAACTCTCCCGTGAAGCTCAACTGGATCAAGAGCTCGTGGGACGTCATCAAGCTGAACGTGTGCTGAACGCGGAGGTGCCGTACGTTCGGTGCTTGACCGGTTGGATCGCGAAGAAGTTCGACTACATCAACCGCGTCACTTGACGCTTCCGCTTCTGGTCTACGAGGGTACGTAGACACACTCTCCCCTCTCGTTGCTATGCATCTAGTAGATAGATCTTGCGTGATCGTAGGAAAATTTTGAAAATACTACGTTCCCCAACACTATCAACTATTCAAACTCGTCCTGGGCCTTGGCGTCTAGACACAATTACTTTCGATAACTTGAATGACGAGTTGGTGCAGCTACGGTTAAGCAGAAATAATTTTATTTACTACAATGGCAGGTTGAACAGGTTGAACCCAACTGGCAGGAGGATGACTATGATTGAACTGATAGATCAAACTACAGCTGAGAAGATGATTGAAGAATTAATATAGCTCATGGCAGATTCTTCAGTTACATTGTTAGAGGAGACCTGATTGGATTATAGAACCAGCTCCAGTTGTTGCCGACCATGGAATAGTTGTCGCTGAGCATGGATTATTTCTTGTTGTTCAAGCTCCAATTGATATTGCTAGTGTTCTAATTGATGTTGCCTCTACAACAATAGCTGTTGATCCCGCTCCAGTTGCTTTTGCAACTCCTCCATTTGTTGTTGGTTCTGCTTATAAGAATGACAGAGTTGGTCCTAGTAATGTGCATGTCTAGGTTGTGGCTAGTCGAGATTACCAGTCAGGGTTTGTTGATAATCCAATTAGAGAGGAAGAAATTCAGTCAACTCAAGCTAATGCTCAAGATGATCAACATTTGCTGTCAGATGAAGAGTTCAGTGATGTTGGTGAGAAAAATGCAAAATATATACAATTAGCATCTTGCCTATGACTGAAGTGATGACGAAGGCTTTGATATCTTTGCTGAGACAAAAAGGCTAAGAAAAGAATAGGAAGAGAAGAGGTAGAAAGGGATGGTACAAAAGGGTGTTCAATCAGAGGATAATAATCAGGTTTTGTCTGTTGGTGAGGATGCTGACACAATAAAGAAGTAAAAAAATCACAAAAGGAGATTGCTTTTTGCAAAAGCATAGGAGGTAAGCCAGAAGGGAAATATTGCAGATTGGAAGTTGGCTCTGCAAAAGAGAAGGGCATAGAAGAAGAACATAGTTGATGAAGAGTTATAGTTATCAGATGCCCCTTTGTCTGATGATGGAGATGACTCTTTGTACAACTACTATGGTCATGTTCCACGAAAAAAAGAAACAAAGGAAGGATTTTAGCCCTATAATGTAATTTGATGATTCACTTATGAATGATGCAGACAAGATTCCAAGTGCACTAGTTAGGGGCATGGGTTTCAAAGACTCAAACAATTCAAGGCTTCTATCAAGTCTTTTCACATACTGCTGGGAAGAAGCTTTTGTTTTGTTAAGAAAAAGATGGACATGATTAGGATAAGGTGCTCTCAAGTAAGGCCACATTCATGATCAGATAGGATGTAGAATCTCACACATATGGAATAAGCAAAGAACATACAACATTGTTGAGGAAATCGTTAACGGGTAGCTGCTCGGTTGGTTCGCGAGTAGGAGATTAATAGGTTAATTGGCCAGTTAATCAATTAATTGGCTGATTTATCAGTTTATGGCTACTTAGTGACCATATGAGTAGGGATTAATTGGTAAGTTAACAAGTTAATTGGAGGAATTCTTGAACAAAGCATATGAGGGTAAATTCAGCGTAGCTAGCAGCTCATTATGAAGACAGCTTCAGAGCAGATCCAAACTAGAAGCTTGATGCATTCGTAGGGTCCTTAATAGAGATCTGAACATTGAAATCACTAAGATGGTGGCATACAGAGGTAAAGCTAAGACACAAGACAAAGTGCTTGGGGATCAGGACAAGCAATATTACAGAACTAGGGACTATTACTAAAGATTGTTGAATAAGAATCCTAGGAGCATTATTGTGTTGACAAAAATGCCAAATCCCAGGCTAGAAGAATGCCATAATCCTCCATTCAATGGTATGTTTTTTAGCTCCAATGCACAAATCCAAGGATTTCTAAATGATTGTAGGCCATTGATAAGACTTGATGGATGCTTTGTCAAGCTTGCTAATGGCTCACAATGTTTGGCACCTTTTGCAAGCGATGAAAACAACAACATGTTTTCTCTTTCTTTTGGAGTTGTCAATGTTGAGGACCTGGTTTCTGGAGAAACTCTTAGTCAGTGATTGTTCAAGGTAAGCATCATATGGGGGCTGGACAATCATGTCAAACAGGCATAAGGACTTGCTAAATCCAGCGCAGTTCCACAAATCTTTACATCTTTGGCCCGCGCATCAGTGCCCATGTCTACCACCAGGAAACTCTAGAAGGCGAAGGCCGTGAGGTCCTCGGCCATCGCCGAGGCATCTGTCGTTATTTCCGCAGACGAATGGGAGTGAGGCAACCGGTTGCGTCATGCAGATGTATGTCTGCGATGGTCGTCTTCCGCCGACCGGCAAGCATTTGCTGGACTCCGGTATGCTGGATCTAGCCCCGCGCTCGAACAAGCCGGTGATCTTCACGTAGTTCCTTGACTGAGGTGCATCGTTGCCAATCCACCCCTTCCTCCATGAAGTTATTTGATATTTCTGTGCCAGACTGACTACCTCACGCTCAACACGATGGCCCATCTCTCGGGCATTGTCATCCTGTGCGATGCGTTCCTTGTAATTCCGCCGAACTGGGCGATGTTCAAGTACATCTTCTACAGGAAGCCCCAGACATTGACGAAGGACGTGATGCAAATGTGCGGTGGACTCGGAATCCAGATGAAGAAGAGCTCCTGGCAAGAGGTCTGGCAGCGGCGATTGGCAAGACGACGAAGATGACATACTCACCAAGCATGGTCCTCTTCCCCATGGTAAAGACAACACCACGTTCTTCCACCTCACCAGCCCCACTCCCAGCTCAGCTTCCTCCACCCTTCGCTATTCCCTGATGGATCTGGTGATTTGACGTCTCATCTACCCATAGATGTAGGTTCTGGTCGAACTCCTTCCTCCACAAGATCTGGCATGGAATGTTGCAACAACCACCACACCGCTCGTTTCCTAGACCAGATGCGGTGGTGCAGGGCTCTCTTGTGGCTAGCTGGAGACGGGACCTTCCTCTTGTTGGTGGATTCTTCCTCGGAGACATCAAGAAGATGAGCGGCTGCAACCGGAGGCGCTTGCAGCAACGACAGTTTTTTAATGGTAAACCCAACATTATATTTATAACCGACTCTCTTGGTGACATTTTTTCTCCCTTCTTCAATTCTTCTACTGCCCATGTCTCATCCCCATCCATTCCCATTCTCGATGTATCGGTTTCTCCTCCTTTTTTATTTTTCTGGAAAAATCCTCCTCCTCCTCCTGTGAACTATGAGTCCAATCTCGTCGCCGACCTTGCCGCTCACCCTTAGTTTCAACCTCCCCCATACGTTTATTTACGTATATATTCTTTTTTTAGAATCATTTACGTATATATTCTGGAGGGAACATAAAAAGATGTGGAGCGGCCCAGTTGGAGCCCGGTCCGGCCTAGCTAGCCTGTATTATTGATTCTGAATTATTGGCACGAGTAGGCTAGGTTTTCAGAAAGAGGGCACACACCTTTGCCCAGACGTTGACGAGATTGGCTGAGACCGAGGCGGACATGGAGGAGACGGCAGAGCCGGACATGCCGGAGGCGGAGAAGAAGATGCGCCGCATGGAGGACGGCTACGTGATGCTGAACCTCTTACTGGGCTTGGCGATGGAGCCGCAGGAGCTCGATGAAGTCGCCGCCGGCGCCCGCTCCGAGATGATCGACGATGGCATGGAGCGGTTCCTTGCCTGGCTTCGCGACGAGTGGCTGGCCAAGGGCTACGTAGAGGTGGAGCAGGGATACTGGGACAACGAGCTCAAGAATAGCTTTATGGATTTCTATTTCCCAGCTGGCGACGACTACCCCGATCACGCCGGCGTTCAATGATTCTGTATAGCTAGGGCCAGGTCGTTCCTGGACTACTTGCTGTTTAATTAGGATGCATGTATTCTACTAGGAATTTATCAAGGATGGCCTAAACTGCTTTCGTGGCAGAGGCAGCCTAGCTAGGACAATTTAGAAATTTATTTGACATACGTAATTTGTTCTAGCTCTCCTTTTTAGCATAGCCTAGGACCATTTTGCTTGATCATGTTCAAAACAAATAGTCATTTGTTGCTGGGTGCGTGATGTCTTTTTATGATACTCACTCCGCTCAAAAATAAGTGTCTTAAGTTTAATATACTTTTATACTAAAGTTAATGCAAAGTCGAGATACTTATTTTGGTTGGGACGGAGAAAGTACTTTACAATTAGAGCATCTCCAGCCGTTGCGCCCCCAAGACGCACCGAAAACCGCCGCCTGAGGACGAGCCGACGCTAGTTTAGGCTTGGGTGCCAGTGCGTTCCCAGTCGCCGCCCACCTGGTCACCCTCAGGCGCCGATATCGGCCCAGGTTCGGCGCTTTCAGCCCATTTTCGGCGCTGGATTGGCCCAATTTCCGGCGCAAAACGGCCCACGACGTGTTTCGGCGTCTATTGAAATAGAATCACATAGTCGCAAATAAAATCACAGTTTCACATACGATAGATAGATAGATAGTTCACATATATCCTACGATAGATAGATAGTTTATATAATCTTATCATACGATAGATAGATAAATAGATAGTTCACATAGTCTTCTCCTACAAACTACTACTACTCGTCATTCTCCGACTCGGACTCTGCCTCGGTGATGTCCTCCTCCGACGTCTCAGCGTAGGCGTCAAGGAACCACTCGTCGGTGGAGTCCCAGGAGGACGCATCTCCTAGCTCGATGTTGAATTTAGCGACCGTCTTCCGCGCTCGCTTGTCCTCCCGATAGGCTGCTCGCTCCTCCCTCCTCTTCTTCCTCTCCGCCCTATTCTCGGCCAACAACTGGTGCTCGTTGATGATGTCTTGCGGTAAGTTTTGGCGCCACGTCGCCATAGCTTTCTCGTCCATCTCCGCCAGGCTGAGACGGTGCTCCCGCCTACAGTTCTTCCGACGATCGTCGTCGGTGATAAGCCGCGGGGGAGGCGCCAACTCATGTGCCCGCTCCCGCGTCGGCACGCCCGTGAAGTTCATGTCCCAACGGAAACGCCGGAGGCGCCACGCCACAGCGTCGTACGCGCGGGCGCCCTCCTGAGCGGTGTCGAAGGTTCTGAGGCCGAGGCGCACGTCGCCCGACAGAATCTCGGCGGATTATGTGCCGGACGGACGAACGCGGACGCCGAGGTAGCCCGCAGCTCCCCGGCGGCAAGGCGGCATGGGGGCGCAGTGCGTGTCGGCGACGAAGCAGCGAGCGGCGGAGGAAGCGACGAAGCGCGCGTGGCAGTGTGGAGAGTACGGGGGGCGATGTGCTGCGGTGTGGCGTTCACCGGCAAGGTGGGTTGCTTTTATAGCCGGAGCTCGGGCGGCGAGAGGCGCATGCCAGACGACGCGTGGCGGGTGCCCGTGGCGCCGGGCGACGCGACGGTTCGCTGCGCGGCATCAATGGGCAGGCTGACCGGCGCTGCATCTTGGCAGCGCGGGTCATCAATGGAGGCGACTGCGCGGCAGCTTTGGCATTGATTCTCGCGGGAACCGAGGCGATGAGGACGACGAAGCAGCGCGTCGCTGACAGGGCGGGCCCATTACAGTTCGTGCAAAAAACGACCCGTCCGGCGCCCCAGGCGACCCCAACGCGCCGGGTTCGGGCTGGGTCCACCGGCGCCAGTTTCGGCCCAATCCGGTGAAAAACGGGCTCCTGGGGCGCGATTGAGCCATTTTTTCGGCGCCGGCGCCGAAAGAGTGGCCTGGGGGGGCTGTTGGGGACGCGGCTGGAGATGCTCTTAGTTTTAGGAAGTTGAATAAAATAATTGCGGTCAGACTTAAGAAAACTACTATATACGGACATTTGTGCAACAAGTAATTTCAGACGCAGGGAGTATATTTTCACTGACAGACTTTCTCAAGTAATCAACAGTTCACATTAAGTCCTGGTAAAACAAGACTGCAGCATTGTGGAGGAATGTCAGGTGTGTTTTGTGTGCCCGAACTATATATGCACGCTTTATTTATTTATTTTCCGGAGAAAGCTAACACAACTTTCATCTTCATGCATGATGCTAAACTACACTGTAGCACTAAGGGCACGGCTGCAGCAGTTGGTTCGGTACCTGAACTGAAACAGATTTTGGTTGACTTCTGAAGTAGTGCTACCTCCTGCGGCTAGAGGCGCCGTGTCCACTTCCCCTTCGAGAGCCTAAATTAATCAGCCACGATATTGATTGACTGGGTTGCGGCTGGAGACACCGTGTCCAAACTGAAATCCGTAGCTCATGATACGAGATATATTCATCTCGTGAGCTCCGATCCCGTACAATGCTGCGTCACCTCGACTGGAATACAAATCTTTGCGGGCCGCTGAGCATCTTGATAGTGCTGCGGATGTGGAAGCCATCGCCGTCACCATCGTCGAAGATGACGAAGGGAGCGCTTCTGTTTTTTCTTCACTCCGGCAAGGACTCCATAATGCCATTTGTGGCCGCCCCGTGAGAGGGCGCCTGGCAACGGACGTATATTGTACAAGAAGGAGCCATGATTGCCGATACAATATATTTCGACACAATGCTACATAAGAGATTACCAACTGTTACATAATAATGAGAATAAACGAGACACGAGAGATACAGATTTTTACATGAAAACCTTTGTGGGATATAACCACGGACGCACAAAGGCGCAATCACTATGAGGAGAAGTATTACAACCACGAGACGACAAACCATCCTTAGGTGCGACTACATGGATATATATGAGGGCAATACATAAGAGTCTTTGGAGAACAAGTAAACGAATTGTACTCATACGCGTCGAAATCAACGCAAAGGCGCATACATGTTGTACTACGTCTAGTCCAACACGGTATAATTTGGATCACAATTTAACAATCTTCACCTTGATCCAAATTCCCTCAAGTAGCCGAAGAAACTAAATAACTCCATCCAAATCAGCATAAACACCTTGTGCGTCAATGTCGAACTAGTAAGAAATACCAACTAAGCCTGAGAAAAGCTCAAACTTGTTGGTAGTAACTGGCTTTGTCATCATATCATCAGGATTATCATGAGTACTTAGCTTCCCTACCTTCAAATCACCTTCAGCAACAACATCTCGAATATAGTGATATCTGACATCAATGTGCTTTGTTCTCTCATGATACATTGGATTCTTTGTAAGATATATATAGCACTTTGATTGTCACAAAATACGATAGGGCAAGATGAATCTCCACAAAGCTCAGAATACAAACCTTTCAACCAGATAGCTTCTTTGCATGCCTCAGGAATAACCATACACTCGGCATCAGTAGTGGAACAAGCCACAATAGACTGCAAAGTTGCTCTCCAACTCACAACGCAACCACCAATAGTGAAAATATAACCTGTGAGTGATCTTCTCTTATCCAAATCACCAGCAAAATCAGAGTCCACAAAACCAACATGTCCATTTCCAGTTTTCCCAAATTGTAAATAAGCATTAGAAGTACCTCATAGGTATCTGCTTTCCACTGAGCTACTTTCCAATGCTGTTTTCCAGGATTAGGCATGTATCTACTGACAACACTCACTGCATAAGATAAATCCGGACGAGAACAAACCATGGCATACATAAGTGAACCAACTGCACTCGAATAGGGATCTCTAGATATGTACTCAACATCTGCATATAACTTAAAAAATAAAGCGGATGATAATTTGAAGTGTGCAGCTAACAGAGTACTCACCAGCTTGGCATTATGCATATTAAAACGACAAAAAACTTTATCAATATATCCTCTCTGACTTAGATATACTTTTCAGATGGTCTATCTCTGGATATTTCCATGCCAAGTATTTTCTTTGCTACACCCAAATCCTTCATCTCAAATTCATTACTCAATTGCTTGTTTAGTTCATTAATCTATGACATACTCTTTGCAGCAATTAGCATATCATCATCATAAAGAAGCAAATAAATAGTTGAACCATTGACCTTTTTCAAATAAATACAACTATCATAATTAGATCTTTTGAAACCTAGAGAGAGCATAAAGGTGTCAAATCTCTTGTACCACTGTCTAGGGGATTGCTTCAATCCATAAAGAGATTTCTGTAACTTACAGACAAGATTTTCTTTTCCAGGAATAACAAAACCTGCACGTTGTTCCATATAAATATCATCTTCTAATTCTCCATGTAAGAATGTAGTTTTAACATCCAATTGTTCAAGCTCAAAATCATGCATGGCAACAATACTAAGTAAAGTGCGAATAGAGCTATGCTTAACAACACGAGAAAAGATTTCGTTATAGTCAACACCTGGAATGAGACTGTGACGTTTAGCAACTAACCTTGCTTTATATCTTGTCTCATCATTAGGAGAAACACATTCTTTCCTCTTAAAAACCCACTTGCAACGAATATGTTTCTTTTCTCTAGGTAATCATACTAAATCCCAAGTGCCATTCTCTTCAAGTGATTCCATCTCATCATGCATAGCGCTCATCCACTTATTACTATCACCAGAAATAATAGCCTCGGAATATGAAGAAGACTCGGCATTACCTTCAATTTCCTCTGCAACAGATAAGGCAAAAGAAACAATATTGCACTCTTCATGTAACCTGTCACGTGCGAGATTCCAACTCGATGGAACAATAGGCTGATTTGGAGTGACATGTTCATCATTAACGACGGGTTCATCATGTGCATCAACAATTTCATTACCAGATGTATCACCTGAATCGATAACATTCTCCACCTGAATAGTAGGCTCCTGAACAATAGGCTGTTGTTCACTCTCAACAGGAACGTTAGTAGATGGAACATCATGTAACATAGCAGATTCATTAAAGATAACATTTCAGCTAATAACAACCTTCTGTGTATCAAGATTCGACAATTTAAAACCTTTTACACCAGACTTATAACCAAGAAATATGCACTTAACAGCCCTAGGCTCCAACTTTTCATTATCAAAATGGGCATAAGCAGTGCAACCAAAAACTCTAAACTGTAAATAATCAGCAGGTGAACTTGACCATACCTCAATTGTAGTTTTCTTATTAAGAGCAGTAGATGGTGACCGATTAATAAGATAACAAGCAGTGGAAGCGTCATCAGCCCAAAAACACCTATGCAAACCTGCATTGGACAACATGCAACGGACTATAGAAATAATGATCTTGTTCATATGCTCAGCAACACCGTTTTGTTGAGGGGTATAAGGAACGGTGTAGTGTCCGAAAATTCCTTTAGACTTGCAATAATTCTTAAATTGCTTAGAACAGAATTCCATACCATTATCACTGTGAAGTATGTTTATCTTCTTTTCAGTCTGCCTTCCAATCATAATGTTCCACTCCTTAAAAACTGAGAATGCTTCATGTTTATGCTTCAAGAAATAAGGCTGAACTTTTCTCGAATAATCATCAATAATAGTCAACATGAAACTAACACCACCTAGTGAATTTCTGCGAGATGGTCCCCATAAATCAGAATGAACATAATCAAGAATACCTTCAGTTGTATGAGACAAAGTGTTGAACTTCACCATCTTGTGTTTGCCCAAGATACAATGCCCACAAATTTCAATTTACCACGTTCATATCCATCAAGAAGAGCTCTCTTATTTAACTCTGCTAAACCAACTTCACTCATATGTCCAAGACGCATATGCCAAAGGTTAGCAGCATCACAATTAGAATTCTTAGAAATAACTAGATAGAGTTACCTGAAATGATAGAACCTCGAAGGTAATAAAGCTATTGGTCGAACTTAAGTCACCTTTCATCTCAACAAGGGAGCCTTTGGTGACCTTCGAAACTGTTGGGGAACGTAGCATAATTCAAAAAAATTCTACGTCTTCACCAAGATCCAACTATGGAGACATCTAGCAACGAGCAAGTAAGAGTACATCTACATACCGTTATGTAGATCGCGTGTGGAAGCTTTCAACGAAGGAAGGATGAAGTAGTCGTACTCTTCACGTTCTTCGTCACCGATGATCTAGCGCCGAACGGACGGCACCTCCGCGTTCAACACACGTACGGTGCAGCAACGTCACCTCCTTCTTGATCCAGCAAGGGGGGGGGGG